>OX402599.1:23000000-23356387 GCA_948098905.1 Tiliacea aurago
GTGTGGACCAAGGAGTCTTTCCGGATCCTTTGTTTAAATCCGGAGATAGTAAAGAACCCAACAATTATAGGCCCGTACAATTCTGCCAGTTCTCAGTAAGGTGTTTGAAAAGTTGATGCTCAATCAAATGTTACGACACTTCAATAAAAATTCCATCTTTCATGAACAACAGTACGGTTTCACTAAAGGTCGTTGTATCACAGACGCCGGTGTCACCCTAATAAAGAACATTTTTAACGCCTGGGAGGAAGCACAAGATGCCATTGGAATCTTTTGTGACCTCTCTAAGGCTTTCGATTGCGTTAACCATGAGACACTTCTGCTAAAACTAGATCACTATGGGATTAGGAATACAGCTCTTGATTTACTTAGATCATACCTGAAAGATAGAAAGGTTAAAGTTCAAGTAAACGGCGTGAACTCATTGGGGTCTGAAATGGCAATGGGCGTTCCTCAAGGTTCGATATTGGGTCCATTCCTCTTTTTAGTTTACATTAACGATTTACCCCAATTACTTAAAAAAAACTGAAGATGGTGTTATTTGCAGATGACACGTCATTGATCTTTAAAATACCGACGATCACAAAACCTTGACGACGTGAATAATTCTATTCTTCAGGTCCAAGATTGGTTTACGGTAAATAATTTGGTTCTAAATGAAAAAAAAAACCAAATGCATTAGATTTAATCCTTTTAAAGAGTTCCCTAAGGGACTCTCGGCGACTTAGATTATAAATGGCTCTGACAGCTCTCTTTTGCAAAATAAAGATAGATTCAATGTCAGCAGCCCGACCCCACAGTAAAATACCGTACGACATAATGCTGTGGAAGTAGCTAAAATAGACCAAACGCGCGGTTTCTACATCTGTTAACTGTCTTATCTTCCTAACAGCATAAGCGGCCGAGCTTAACCGCCCCGTAAGAGATGTTATATGTGGTCCCCATTGTAGTTTCTCGTCTAGAGTGATTCCTAGGAAAACCGTTTGATTAATACATTCCAGTTTTTCTCCATTCAATATGATATCACATTCGCTACTTCTAACATTAGGTAGTTTAACCTCAAAGTTTAACAATTTTGATGCAATTTTTGACATATGATATTTTGAAACTTTTCACAAGTATTTAGTGCAAATATTATCTAAAACGATGTTTCAAGCACTTATTTATGATTATTATTGATTATTTGCAGTCGATAAAACACAAAATAAGTCCAAACTCCGACGATAGAACGGATTTTTGTCGAAACTTTTCTTTGTTCAAAAATTTCGAATTTTATGATGCAATTTCGTGCAATTATTATCTACAATGATGTATTAACAATTAAATAAATAAAATAAAATAAATAAATGAAAATTTAAGCAGATTTGGCTTTGTGTTTAAAATTACTGTAATAAACAAATAACACAATGGACATAGGAAAGGTTTGTATTATTAATAATAAACTGATTACAGATAACAGCTGTAATTGTTTTGGTCTTATGTTATGGCTATTTCTGATAAAACTATTGTATCAATTTACACAAAATTTTGCAAGTTACATTATGAATAGATAAGAAATCTAACAGCGTTTCTTTGAGAGTTCTATGTAACATTGTTGTAATAATAAATCACAAAGTTCATGGCACTTGAGGCTGGCCTCATGATATTTTTGAAACTTTGAAAATTCACATCGGAGTAACACCGAGTAGTTTCTTATACAAAAATGTTACTAAGATACTACATAAACCTTTATTGACTGATAGCTACCTATATCTTGTAAAAATATACCACCATAATTAATTAATAAAAGATTTTCTTGAAGAAAACGGGGGGTTAATTGATTTATTTATTAAATATTTTTTTTTTTTTTTTTTTTAATATTAGTGTTAAATGCACAAGTGGGAACTATATTGTCATATTAATTTAACACTTACTCATTCTTGTGGAAAGAAATAAAGATATTTAATATTATGACGGTACCTTGCCAATTCATTTATGAAAATATTATGTACGTAAGAAAAAACCTACATCATTTCAATAAAATAAGTGATAGAAATCATTTCAATACTAGAAATAAAGATAAAATAGATCAGCCATGTTTTAGATTATCAAAAGTACATACATCTTTTATGGGGTACTGTGTTAAATGTTATAACAAAATACCTAGTGATATAAACAAGCTTATTACAAATTGGAGGATTACATCCAAGATAAGAACGCTTGGAAACATGCTGGCCCAGCTCCATAGGACAATCCAGAGTCTAGACAAAAACTGATTGCTATTTTAACTGTATAATTTATAACTTTTATGACATTTATTTTACATACTGTGATTACCATAAATTCACACACTGATATTATTTTTTTTGTTTAGGAAAACGTTTTATTTTTTTTACAATGTTTGTAAATATGTGAGCACCATGTATCTATCACATAATTAATTTATCTGTCATTGCTTCATTATTAATTCTTTTTAACTATTTCTATTCTATTCTAGGTGCATCGTCTTCACATATAATTATATAATTGATGTACCTATACAAAATATTGTAAAACATTTTTAAAAGAGTAACGGTGGAGTTTCTTGCCCATTCTTCTCCATACGAAGCTACCTTTTGGAAGGGGCGCCTAGAATCAATTCTATTTTATTTGTAATTTTTGACGTTCAAAATTGCCATTTATGTGCCTATTTGAAATAAATAATTTTACTTTGACTTCTCTATGGAATTAATCGTAGCACATTTTCAGCAGCTACCCGCTCTGTAGTAAAGAGAATAAACCTATGCCTACGTCAAAATGGCTACCATTTTGAACCATCTTAGAGCACAAAAGTAAAATTTCTAGGCGAGTTTCAAGTTTTAAATTGTAAGGTGAAAAAATACCTAAATTACAAGTTATTGTTTTTTATTTGTTTTTCGATCTTTTGTGCAGCGACCAGTTAGTGGTGGTAGACATGTAAGTTCGTGTCCCATTTCCTACAAAATGTATGGGAAAAGTTTTTTGCGATTTATAACTTTTCTAGTACTCAAACCTCAATTGGTCCAATAGAGGTTTATGATCCTTCTATGAAACAGGATCAATTGGCATTAAAAAAAGTTTTTGTAAAAATTGCCCATTTTCCTGCTGACTATTTTTTTTTTTAATTGATGTGAATGCAGATCAAAATTTCTCAAAAAGTTAAGCAAAGTCTTTTAAGACCGTTTCCCTGTAGCTACAACGGTTAAGGTAGCTGCCCCATCTCAAAAATCCACCCTGTATACTACTGCCATGATGTTTTTTAGATATCCAACCATTTAGCTGGCAGGGGGACACCTGACTAACAAAAATTTGCATTTTAAAGCTTAATATTACGCAAACGGATCCCTGAATTGAAAATTGGTTTTCACAGACCCACAACATTTTTGAACGGCCTATCCAATGATACCCACTCCACACCATGGGATAGACGAGAAATAAATATCATCCCCACTTGACGTGCAAGGGAGGTACTCTAAAAAAAAGGTTTTATTTTGCGACTTTGTCAGCGTGATTAATATTTATACCCAGCTAAGCTGGGGACAGACAGACGGACATGGCGAAAGTATAAGGGTTCTTTGTTGACTACGGAACCCTAAAACTGACGTAATAGCACGTTAGTAAGTTGGTGAAGTAATTGTTGGTCGTGCGGCGCGTGTTGCAGCGTCGGCCAGCACGCGCGCGTCGTCGCGCGCCGGCAGCAAGGCGTCGTCGCGGCCGGCCGGCGGCATGCGCGCGCTCGTCGACTCCATCCGCAGCGAGACGCCGCGCCCCAAGTCGCCGCACATGAACAACGAGGTAATACGCTACAGGCCGCGCCACCTCGTCATCAGCTTCAAGGCGCCGTCGCGGCCGGCCGGCGGCATGCGGACACATGCACACCGTTCTTCTCTTGCTCCACAGAGAAGAACGGTGTTGGGATCTAACTCTCCATGCGCTAGGTTCTGTAGGGGTTTGAATAGTTGCAGCGATCTAATCGATTGGCACTTAGATTCTCTGACTAAGCAGAAATCTAAAATCTTGAGCTGTTTATGAGACGTGTTATAAAGCATTACTTATTTTGTTACTTACATATAACTTTAACTTTAGCAATCAAATTCTAAACTAAATCTTTATTTAAATCTTAATTTAGTCTACATATTTTTTCTTTACTTTTAAGTTGGCTTGTACGAGTAGACTATACATGTACCTAGGCTTACAAATTAGCATAATTTTATCTAATTAAGTAATTGCCTGTTAAACCTTTAAGTAATTGTTACACAGTTCAATGTTTTTCAGACCATATTTTTATCAAGATGTTAGTGTAAACAATTGTTGGTGAACCGAATAAATAAATAAAATAAATAAAGAATTCAATGTTGTAGCCGTGTAACATTTTAAAACACATTTGCACATACTGACGCTGTGTGTACGTTCTACCTTTTGCATACAAAAATTGGCAGGAACAAATACAATATCTAATTAGTGTAACATTTTTTTTTTTTGGGTGGAAAATTATCAAATATTTTTTCCCGCTCTGGGCGGAGCGGGAGGGCGTGTCAGACTTTTACTGACTAAAACCCAGCCGTGTTCCTTTCGTTGCCTGTGTGCCAGGCCCACGATATCCCTTTCGGACGAACTCGCAACCCTGGCAGGCATTGGTCCTAACGGACCCCGTCAGTTGGTGCTGACATCTCTTTGAGGTGCGCGTGGAACACAACGCGCCGTCGATATTGATCGTCTCAAAATATGATCGAAGTTCTATCTTTTATATTATGAGACCTTTCCGGCGCGTGTACCACCGGCACTAAAGAGCCCACACAGTATGCAGAAGCCGCAGAGGATCATCTGAAGTAGTGTTTAGAAACCTACTTTTACAGTTAGTGCTGACCGTTTTCAGTCATGGCGGCCAATCGCAGCGGACACTAGCCATCGCCGCAGCACATACTATAGTGCGCACTCTCTCTGCCCTCGCTCTCGTAGTTCCGATACGACAGAGAGCAGGCGCGGGACCACTCCTACAGTAACGTTCGCTCTGTGCGCAGGAGCCGATCGAGCTGTCGCACTACCCGGCCGCGTTCAAGCCGGCGCCGGGCGCGCAGAGCAAGATCGAGCGCGACGACTTCCCCGCGCCGCCCTACCCCTACACAGACCCAGGTATTTGCTAAGGTTTTTGTTTTCTACTTTGGATAATACTTGTAACTAGCTGACCCGACAGACATTGTCCAAATTTCAATAGATTGTACAAAAAAGGAGGTTAAACCCCGAAATTGCTCATTTTTCTTTAATGTCCATAAAACCTAATTCGGTTTAATCCGAAAATTTTAAAACAAAAAATTGCCAAATCGGCCCAGCAGTTCTCAAGTGATCACTCACCAACGATCAGCGTCTAATTTTATTTTTAAGAATATAGATTTGAACATGAATGAGGAAACCAATATTTTGTAACGATATTTTCATTTAACCGTACTCGGCTAGGAAAATTTGAAACAACGCTGCTTAAAAAAAAATGAGAATGTGCTCATAAATATGATACCTTACATGCCCTAGTAGCCCCACTTCAAATTTTTAAGACGGGCTTTCAGTCCCTTTTGCAAAAAAGATATTTTTTTTTATTTCTTTCTTGTTTGTTAAATAGTTTGGCAAACGTCATCTAAAACTATTCTAAATTTCAAGTTGATAGCATTAGTAGTTCTTGAGATATCCAGGTGTGACAGACAGACAGACAGACTTAGTCTCACCATAAAGGTTCCTTTTTACCATTTCGGTACGGAACCCTAAAAAACGAACATCATGTTGTTTCGAACCACTGCAGGCAATAGAGATAATATGGATATAACCCTTAACAATGAAAATATAGAATTAGTGAGAGACGTCAAATTTCTAGGTATCCATTTGGATTATTTGCTGAACTGGAAAAAAGAACTAGCACACATCTGCGTGTTATGCTTTGAGGACATTGAGAGAATAAATAAATACGGAAAAGTTTCATAAATCATATATTTATTTGCAAACATGGGTAGGAATATACATTGATGTTTTCTTTAAATACTAGAGTTCTCCATGTTTAACCATCACATGGGTATGCAAATATTCTATTCTAAAACAGTAAATTAATTAATTATGTCAGCCTTGTCAATCACAGTTATAAATTATAATAAATAATATTTATATGTCAGAGCATTAAACAATTAATAACAAATTGAAATATAAATTAATTTAGTAATAATATTGGATCTTACAAAACTTTATTCTTAATAATTTTAAACCCTCATGTGTTAATTCGGATATAGTAGGCCTAGCATCTTTCATTTAAATAATCATTGATATTATTATAGCATTTCGCAACTAGAAATTCGTGAACCTTTTTTTTAAATTGATCTATACTTTCAATTTCAATAAGGTTTTTAGGTAGCTTGTTATATATTTTGGGTGCCATACCAAGAAAACTTTTATTAAATATTGCTTTTTTATGTGGTATTGCGCATATTTCATTCTTGTGCCGCAAACTCTTTGGGTGATTATATATATGTATATTTGACTTAACATAGCTTGCCACTTTGTATATGTAGAGACATGGAAATGTAAGTAACTGAAGCTTTTGGAAATGTGGTTTACAACTGTCTGTGCTTTGAATGCCACATATTGCCCTTATACATTTCTTCTGTGCTTTGAACACGATTTCTCTATCGGACGAGTTCCCCCAAAATATGAGTCCGTATCGCAGTGTTGATGCAACATGTCCGTGGTACGCGATTAATAATGTTGACTGATTTGTAACTTTCCTTAAATTATATAGGGCATATGAGCATTGGCTAAGTTTTTTACATACATTTTCGCACATACATATCGAATATCTAGTTTTTGATTATTTGTTCTTTGTTCAAACGAGATGTACGTTGTTTTTTCCAGATTTATTTTAAGATTATTTTCAGTGAGCCAGGTTATTATGTCAGTTAGGTTATTATTTATGTCATCTTCTAAAGTCTCTACATTTTCGTTTTTAAATA
The DNA here is from genome assembly GCA_948098905.1 of Tiliacea aurago. Classification (NCBI taxonomy): domain Eukaryota; kingdom Metazoa; phylum Arthropoda; class Insecta; order Lepidoptera; family Noctuidae; genus Tiliacea; species Tiliacea aurago. The sequence goes on from OX402599.1 coordinate 23,006,984, forward strand.
GTATTGTGCTGTCGTCCGCGAATAGGATCATCGGATTAGAAATAGTTTTAGGCATGTCATTAATATATACGATAAAAAATAATGGTGCTAGGACACCGCCCTGTGGTACACCGAATAAGGTTTCACGATAATCAGACTTATATGTCATTTCTGTTTTTGTGTAGGGGCAGATTTTCTTTAAGCACGTACATTGTTGTCGATTCGTTAGGTATGATTTAATAAGTTGAAGGACATTACCTCTGATGCCATATTTTTCCAGTTTATTAAGGAGTATTTTGTGGCTAACGTGATCAAAGGCCTTGGTAATGTCCATAAATAATGCTACAGCAGGAGTTCTATGATCAATATTTGTAAGTGCGTGTTGAACAAGCGCATATATTGCGGAGTTAATGGTTTTACTTTGCCTGAAACCATATTGGTTACTGATTAAGATTTTATTGGTTTCTAAAAAGGAATATAAACTTTTATAAATTATTTTTTCATACATTTTAGAGAACACTGGAATAAGGGAAATTGGTCGGTAGTTACTAGGATCTTGTCTGTCACCTTTTTTAAACATTGGTTTTATTATAGAAATTTTCAGTTTTTCTGGGAATATGCCGTTCTCTGTGCAATCATTAAAAATATGGCTAAGTATTGGTGCAATAATGAAAGATGTAGCTTTAATCACTTTTGTGTTTATATCGTCATATCCAGTGCTGTTTGTGTTTTTCAAAGAATTTATTATTTTAATGATGTCAGTTGGTAATGTGGGTATCATAAATATTGAATTAGAAATTTTGTCAAATGTCAGCATATTATTATAGTTAATGTCATTCTGAGATTTAATTTGATTTATAAAATATTCATTAAATGATTCCGCTATTTGTTCTGTACTATTCATAATTTTTCCGTCAATAATTATCTGATCAATTCCTTCTTTAGGGTAATTAATTTTTTGTCGATTAATTATATTCCATGTAGCTTTGCTCTTGTTTTCAGAATTGTTAATAGTGTAAGAATTTTGGACTTTTTGTGTTTGTTTAATTATGCGTTTCAGTCGATTAGTGTAGGTTTTAAGTTTATTTTTGTTATCTGGGTTAGGTGCCTTTCGATACTCCCATAGCATGTCCCTTTTCCGTTTGGAGCATTTTTTTAATCCCGTTGATATCCATTTAGGTTTTTTAATTGCTGAAACTTTTATTTTATTTATTGGAAAACATAAATCATAGAAGAGCTTATATACGTTATGAAACTCGTCAAATGCATCATTGGTATCGGCGCACATGTATACATTATGAAATGTTAAGCTTTGAAGACATTCTCTAAACTTCGTGATATTTTCATCACTATAGTCGCGTTGTTGAATAAACCAATGAGCTAACGTGCAAGTTTTTTTGACCCGACACTTTAGTAGTTGCGCCGTGTGATCTGATAATGCTAATTCTCTGATCTCACATTTGCTGCCTCTGGTATTGTGTATTATATTGTCGATGCAGGTCCCACTGCATAGACGTGTTGGTGATCGAGTACCCAAAATTAGATTATAGCTTAGTAATATATTTTGAAAGGTGAGAGAGGCTTTGCTATTTTTACAAATATCTATATTAAAATCGCCGCAGAGTATAACCTTATTATTTGACTTCAAACAAATTTCTTTTAGGATCAGATCTAGATGATCAAAAAACATAAGTAGTTTAAGTTTATTATTATTTGGTGGTCTATAGATACAAATAATTATGAAGGGGTGAGAGATTAGCCTAATTGCAAAGTTAAAGATGGCATATTATGCTCTTGTGGAATCCAGACTTCGATACAGTATACAGTTCTGGGGGAAAAGCTATGGTTATAAATCTCAGCGAGCCTACATTCTCCAAAAAAGAGCAATACGTACAATTGTCAATTAAACAAAGAGAAAGCTGTCGATCTCATTTTCAGCGTTTATATATTCTAACATTGCCCAGCCTTTATATACTTGTGTTGTTAGTTAATTTAAAAAAATATATCCAAAAAAAACGAGTCAGGGGAAGAAAGATTAGCCAGGGAAAATACTCGTAGAAGGGAATTAAAAAATAAAGTTGTACCTAATTTTAACATAATCAAGCATTTGCCCTCATTACCAAGCTGTACAAATATTTAATAGATTGCCAGCGGATTTGAAAATATTGTTATACACTAGCTCTTTCAAGGCTAAGCTCAAAGCATTTCTGTTAGACAAAAACTTGTACTCAATGGACGAACTGTAATTTAATATTATAATTCCAAATTTCTATTAAAAAAAAAAAAATGCTGTGTAATATTATTGTTTTTTTGTAAGCATGCTTTTTTTTATTGCTGCATGATACTTTTAGAATTTATATTAATATTAATTGTTCCTGATAACTAAATAGTATAAAACCAATATTTTCAATTTCGGTGCAGCTTACAGAGTTGGCCCAGATTATCCCGCTTCATTAAATTGGAACATGGCTCACAGCGCGTCCCCGTCGCGGGTCGTTGCGGACAAATAATAAGTTTGATAAACGATGCCCAAAAAAAATCATTTCGTTTTCCTTTGTCTGTACGACACACAGCGCACTTCGGGATGAGAACTATTGATTTTCGTATCGGAATTTATGTTTTTTATTTCGTTAAATTGTATTTGAGGGTTTCCGATAGTCACCAGATCTATGTCTACTAACTTATAGCTTTCCAAAGAAAAGTATACGCTTCGGTAATGTTCGTGTTTCCGAATGAACACGAACGTCGCGCCAATGAGTAACTCCCCAGAGAGGCAATCCTTGTAAGTTTTGTACTACCACGCTTTGTACCTAATGATGATGCACTACGACGCGTTTGTATGAAGTATGTAGGTCTCTGTCGGGTTACCAACTCCTGTCTCAGATGGTAATTTTTCACAACAATATTTTGGGTTTTCATAGTGTTGTTAATCTCTAACTTTGTAAACATAGTAATACAAAATAGTCAAGTACGTACTTCCACGGTTGTAAACATAGATAATTATACGTTACATTGGCCATGCGGTGATTAGGGCCAGACCAAAAACAGATGACACCAGTGTGCAAATTACTCTCTGGCTGCCTCAACTTCGATTATCGATGTAGATTGCAGTGTCTTCGTGTCTCCTGATTTGAAGCAGATAAAGTGAATACCCAAAAATACTACTACAAACAAAACATGTTGGATTTTTGGTTTTCTACAAATACAACTAATTTATTGTAAAAATGTAAGCTTTCCTTGGAAGTATTTTGCAATTTTGCTTCATACTTCATTCTAATAATCAAATAATGTTCGATTATTAGTTTTATGCATAGGTGTTTATGGTTAGATAATGTTGGCGAATCATACATGTGTATTTCGAGTACTTATGTTAAAAAAGTTTTCCAAAACTATTTTCGTTTCCATTTTCCCTTTTATATCTTTTCGGAAAATTCGTTCAGACTGCAAACCTATCTGATAACATCTTGAGCAGGATAAATGAGGCCACATACGTCCTACATATATACAATGTGTTCCTTTTGATATCCCATAACTCTAGGCCCTAGAGTTATGGGATATCAAAAGGAGCATGTTGTATAAGTGAACCTACTTTGGGTTCACCGTAAAGTACGGTCACGCACGGCTCGCAATATTTTTATTTGCCATTTTTTCCACCACGTAACCGCATATTTACTCAACAATAGACTTGATCACAGATTCCATGCCTTGAGGCATCCATGGCATAGATGATACGAATTCGCAATCTTCATTATCGATTTGGCCTGGGGCAAGAGCCACATCTTTGTGTGGCGTCGTTATTGTAAGACTAGTAACTAGTGCAAGATCAGGTACTATAGACACCATAACTGTTATGGTGCTTGATCTTTGAGTGTTGAGCATACTAATTTTCTGTAAAGGCAAAAAGTTGGCTATATCGCTGATTTGCACTTCCACATGGCAGATCAATCGTGTGTCGCTGCTGTGAACTGTCTGCTGTAGCAAGTTGCTGTAGGATTGAAAATAAAAATATTTGATTTCACATAAACCTACATTGGCACTTATTGATGTGTAAAAGTGTGTGTACAAAAGTAGGTTTGTACACACACTTGTACACACATTTGTACACACATTTTTACACATCAATAAGTGCCCATGTAGGTATATGTGAAATCAAATATTTAAATTATTTATTTAAATATTTACAGAAATAAATCATTTATCATTATCATTATTTCTGAAACGACAGAAGCTAGGTGCACGGTTCCAATTGGTCGTTTCCTATGGAGAAGAGCCGGCAAGAAACTCCACGGTTACTTTTCTAAAAATAAGGGGCGTTTACAATGTTAAATGCAGTATTAATAGATATGGGAGGACGGTGTAGGCCTGTCAACAAGTACCAGGTACTTAACAAAGTAGAAAATGGTCTACAAAACTACAGTATTTAGCCTACAACGTTCTTACATTCACAAAATAAAAAAATAATCCATATAAAATATTACTAAAATAATAAACCTATTTAAACCAAATGACATGCATGGACACATGACACGAGTGTATTTTAAATAGACTTCCTATCATTCAGAGCATTAATGTGATAATAAATGTGATAATTTTCCGCGTCCATTTGTGTAATAAATTTTCTTAGCAGTTCTAAAACATTTGCATCTAAGCAGTTAACATTGCAATTGTACGTACGTGTGAAATGATAAATTCTCTGTTCTCATTTTTAGATGAATCACACCCAGGTACTGCTCACGTAACCATTATTCATCACTTCTACTAAACACTTTAAAAACCTCCGATTTTTTTTTAATAATCGGAATTTATTTCGTTGACGACTGACGTGCGCCGATACAGGCCGATAGCGCGTTGTTGAGATGTGTATTCGTACCGTTGCAGAGCGCCGGCGCCGCTGGTCGGACACGTACGCGGGCGTGCCCGACAGCGACGACGAGGCGGACGCGGCCGCGCTCAACGGCGACGGAGCCGACCCCAAGCTGCGGCGGGAGGAGCGCGAGCTGGCCAAGATCGAGACCGGCATCGCGCAGGTACACACACAAAACATCACATCCAAATGATCTTCACCTGAAGAGCTATTTAAGTTTACTAATTGCACGATAGAACCAGCTTTACCGACTCAGCAGTGTGACGGGTCTAAAAAGGTGCTTAACGAAGCCGAGAGTCACTTGCACTCCCCGTTATTGGGATCATACTTTTGTACTGGACCATACCTGGGAACCTTCTGGTTGCGGAGATATAAAAGGTCAAATATCCAACGTTTTAACCTTTTTTCACGAAAACAAGATTTAAATGTTAAAAGTTAACTTTAAATGCCCCCAACTTTAAATAGCTCCTGTACCGTGGCATGCCCGCACAATGTTTTGGGTGAATTTTATTGCGCGCTGCCGTAACAGCGACTTTTCACACCAAAAATTAAAGCCGTTTCCTAGCCATGTTTGTGTAACATTAATTAGTTTGATGTTCAGAATGCGTAGTTGACGGCTATGTGACAGGTGTTGTTACCGGAGCCGTGTTAAGGGGGCGAAGGGGGTGCCGACTTGCATGTTGCCGATAGTCTAATGAAGTGTAGAACATTAATTTTTTGTATCTTTTCCGGCTTACGCCAGTAAAGCTCCCAGACAGCGTTATTTTTTCCGACATCTTCAACAATAATCGTTATATTGCAGCCAATTTACACAAAATGAATTGTACACTTCCTACCGAACCTGTCTAACCTTCCTCGTGATCACCCGTCTATTGGTGAAAACCGTTTGAAAATCCGTTCAATCGTTTTTGAGTTTATCGCGTTCCGACAGACAGATATACGCGGCGGAGGACTTTGTTTTATAATATGTAAGGATAAAAAATATTTATAAGTCTTTCGTTATTTAATCTCCAAATTCCCATACAGGGTATTTAAAAGAACATTATATAAAACAATCAGTACATGGTGCTATTGGGTCACTAACAGCTTACCTAGGTTTAAAGGTACACAAACACATTACATTGTTTACTTAACAATATACGGGACATAGCGAACTAAATCCTAATCCGATACATTTGCCCTAGTGGGCAAAAGTCGCTTAGTCTAGTGTGGTACGCCTGCATGTCAAGTCGTATTCGTGTCCACTAAAAGAATATTATTTCCGAAGTTTATAAGTATACTGATTTGTGCATTATGTTATTGCAAATCACGTAGTGACAAAACTGCTAGACTTAACCACGGTTTATTTTCGTTAGTATTTTGTAATTTTCCCAGTATTTAGAAAAAATAAATAATTTTCTTAGATGTTTCAAACTATCTGACGGTTGGTGTCGGTAAAAATGTAACGTGTCAAACTTAGCTATTATGTAATTAAGCGATATTACGCTAGATGTCGTCACTGAGAGATGGGCTATGACATTACTTTTGATAGCTTCACTATAGTATCTATCTTAAATGTCTTTGAAGGTACACAATCACCTAGTAAAGTAAGTACCTACTTACAGTAAACTTAAAATAAAAATGACTAGTGTCTAGAAATCATCTTCTGTAAAAATCAGGCTTTGCCTCAGGTGAAGTTTTATATAAACGCGAGCCGAGACCACGAGTAGTCGTCGATGTTATCAAAGCAAAGCGCACGCACACCCTCCTCGTCCGCGACATTTTCAATTTGTTTCTTTCCTCTCGGTTTCTTCATTACCTCCCCTACATTATTTATTTAAACTTCTCGCACACAATAAGGTACAAAGGCGGACTTAATGCCTTAGGCATTCTCTACTAGTCAACCAAGGGTGGTGAAGACATAAGATGGCGGGTGCTCTGATTGAGAGAAAATAATAATATTAAAATATAACATAATTAATTACAACTAAAATAGGTACACAAGTACATAAATAGGTTATAAGCTCATTCACATGGCTCTGCTTGTTATACCCTATGTTCGTCACCTTAAGGGTTATTTTTGTCTGTTCATTGCAGGATAGAATCTGCTTTACCGACAAAACATTATACAAAGTTGAGACGACAATACATTAAATTTCGTCTATCATAAGACGTTCCCGGTCTGCATAGGAACGTCCCATCACTACCTCTTGCTGCCATACGACGTGCGTGTGGCGGGCGCGCCGGCCGCTCGCCGAGCTCGGCTGTACGCACACGCCCCTCCTCCCCTCCTCCCCGCACACACACACGCTTAGACACACATCATTATTTGTACTCAAAATATGTGGCAACCGCTCACTGTTTATTCTGTGTGCTGATCATAATGAGCATGTCAAGTTTTGACTAATAAGACGCAATTAGTATTTATATTCACATTACCCTCGAGGGGGCACACGAGCAGATATTAGATTAAACTGATTCTGAAGACTTTGTTAAATGTTTCAGGTATTTCTTAAAGAAGTAAAAGAGCGTGAAAAACTTCAACAGTGGAAAAAGCAGAATCTGGATCCTAGAAATGCAAGCAGGTGAGATATAGTTTGGTAATGTGTCTTAGTTGTGGTAGAGCTGAGGTGGCGAATAGAAAGATATCGTATTCAATATAATAACTCCTTCACGATGGATGCTGTTGGGACTGCCGCGCTATTGTAGTGCGTCCGGTATGTTCGCTTTTGCGCATACCGATGATTTTTACGCCATAATAAAAAAAAAAAAAAACAAAGTGCATCTTGTCAAGAGCGCGGTCTAGTTCTAACGGCATCTAAGTATGTTGATAGAAAAGTACGACGCACCTCGCTCGTCGCACGCTGTGGAGGCGCTGCTCAGAAGAGCTGTCTTTTTGTTGCTGTGTTTGTTACTAATAATAGTTTTTAAGAACAATGTTAGTAACAATTGGGCCTAGTTGCCACGAATAAACTTATGCGTACCCGCTCTGTGCCCCGCAGGACGCCCAGCGCGTCGCGCGAGCCGCTGCCGCGCCTGCGCTACGCGTCGCCGGCGGGCGCGTCGCCGTCGCGCTCGCTGGGCGCGCGCGCGCACACCGACGCCGCCTTCTACGAGCACGAGCACAGCCCCATGCCCACGTACAACGGTGAGGAGCGGCCCAATGTGCGCGTATCGAACGACTAAAGCGATTTCTAAACATGATATTATGAAAAATCTTTTAACTAGAGTATGTTGGACTAAGTTCGATGTTGGGATAAGACCGTACGTATCAAATTTCCGGCTAATTTGGCGAAACCACTGCACTTTATAACCCGTTGCTTTTTTACAGTAGGTAGCAATATTTTGATAGTAGGTATATTTGATAACCCCAAAGTGCGCAAAACCGTAGGCACCGAAATAAAATCACGAAAAGTTTATTTCGGGATTGGGGGGATAGTGGGAGACTTAAAAGTGGGGAAGATCACGTGGCAGTTCTAAATTTGTTTCAAAGCAATAATGAGGTCAATGACATATTCAAGGCCAACGTGAAATGCCTCGAAAGTCAAGGTCAAAAAAGAAAAATTACTAAGTATAGGCGTAGTCGACGGAGCCTGGGTCCCTATTTCTGTCTCCAGGGTTAAAAGGAACCGAACACGTTCGCTCGCGATAGTCGCGCACTTGAGGCTCCCGTCGCCCCTTCGAACCTGTCCGAGTCGACGTGTCCCAAGTCCAAAGCTCACTTAGCTCGCTCTTACATCCTTTTTTTTTTTTTGGGTGGGATATTATCAAATAACTTCTCCCGCTCTGGGCGGAGCGGGAAGGCGTGTCAGACTTTTACTGACTAAAACCCACCCGTGTTCCTTCTGCCTGTGTGCCAGGCCCACGATATCCCTTTCGGACAAACTCGCAACCCTAGCAGGCATTGGCCCTTCGGACCCCGTCAGTTGGTGCTGACAACTCTTTGAGGTGCGCGTGGAATACGACGCGCCGTCGACCCGGGCCTGGTCCTTATCGGATGGTGAGCTACCTATCGCTCACCGTCCGCAAGCCCGCGCCTACGGTGGCCGGAAATCGGCTTGCGACTCCCGACGCCCGGGGCGTCTCCTGCGGCGACTAGGGGCGCGAGGGCGCGAACCTTGCCTCTCCCTCACGCGTTCCTCCTCCTCCTTCGCAAGCATTACTGCTTCGCAGAAGGAGGTGACGGCCTCCCATGCACTCTCGCTCCGAACCATGGCCTGAACCAGGGCCGGACGCGAGAGATCGCCGCCGCCGATAGCCTCCGTGAGGACACGGCGGTGCTCCGCCCAAGCTGGGCAGACCTCCACCGTATGTTCCACCGTGTCCTCCGGGCGATCCACACAGTGGTGACACCCGGGCGTTTCCTCCCGCTTTATCCTGAACAAGAACCTAACCTTACATCCTAAGTTCTAATTGCCTTTTTACTAAGTCGAACTTTGTTATTTTTGTTTACACTTGCACAACTCTCGAAGCGTCGATCCGGTGCAGCGCGCTCAAGCGGTGAGGCGGCTCAATAGAGCCGACGAGTGCAACTGGCAAATAATGCAATTTTTAATTTAATTAATTATAATATTTGCTTCATAATTTAGTTCATTGCGTTAGCAGCTATCTAAAAATAATTAAAATTAAAAACTTACAATATTAATATTAATAACCATTCAAATCCGCTGACACTTTGTCTGAACGTAAAACGGAACAACCTATACTCCATTTGAAATAAGATTAGACATTTAAATAAACTTGTTTACAGTCCGTTCAACCGATTTTGACTTCTATTCCGTAGAAATAATGGATGGCATTAAAAGCAAAAACGTGGTTACAATACCAACTGTTTATTACAGCTGCCATTTGTCACGCCACCAACGCAATAGAAGTCAAAATCGGTTGTTCCGTTTTACGTTCAGACAAAGTGTCAGCGGATTTGAATGGTTATTAATATTAATATTGTAAGTTTTTAATTTTAATTATTTTTAGATAGCTGCTAACGCAATGAACTAAATTATGAAGCAAATATTATAATTAATTAAATTAAAAATTGCATTATTTGCCAGTTGCACTCGTCGGCTCTATTGAGCCGCCTCACCGCTTGAGCGCGCTGCACCGGATCGACGCTTCGAGAGTTGTGCAAGTGTAAACAAAAATAACAAAGTTCGACTTAGTAAAAAGGCAATTAGAACTTAGGATGTAAGGTTAGGTTCTTGTAATGTAATTTATTTGGTAAAATGTCAATTTTAATAAGTAGAACTTTCTGAAACTTAATATTTTTTTCTCAAAATACTAGTCGGATGCGCAATGTAAAGTTTTGCGGAAGTGTTTTACATGAAGACATGCTATAAAATTGTGAAGCTTCGCGCGCGGGTTATATATAAACTGCAGTGGAGCCAATTAGGCAATATTTTTATATTTGAATACTGCCAACATTGTGTCCTGCTCTATTTGATTCTGCGCCGAGCTACAGCTGGCTTCCTATACACGACGCGCCCTGAAACCGCGTGTCTACACCGCACTGATACCACAGTTCAGTAAAGCATTTCCGACGAAACTGTAAACACGTCTGCTTTTCATTTTAATGTTGATATACAGACCTACCTTGTGAAATTAACTTTAACCAAAAAAACAAAAGTGTTACTTAGGTATGTACTTAATATACCTACACTATCTTTTACCGTACGCTAAATACGCGCATATTGACGTGGAGTTGCGGGTACCAGCCTGTATTACCTACCTACACATTTTTTTTTCCGCGGAGTAAATTCCACATGGATGTCCTCCGCCCTGGGCTGGGCGGAGGGGTTTGTCAGACTCTTACTGACTAAAAACCACCCCAGTGTTCCCTTCTCACACTTGAACCGGGGATCTTGGGATCTGTTATTACTTCCGCAATCCCCGGCTAGTGCCGGCCTCTGCGGGCCACTTCAAGTCTGGGGGTGAGGTGTTTGACCGCGACGTCTGAAAGAGGCGCGGTGCAACACTACGCGCCGCCACGTCGGGGCCTGTGTCATAGGGGGCGGCGGACGGCCCCAAGTCCGCCGTCCTGGACCCATTTAGGGGGCCGGAAGAGGGCATTGTCTGCCCTCTGCTGACGCCCAGTGCGCCTGCTGCGGGCCGGGTGAGCGGACGAGATCTCCCGCTCCCCTTCCGCAGCCTCCTTCTGCGACACGACAGTTTCGCAGAAGGATACCACCGCGTCCCAGGGCTCCTCGCTGCCGCCCATCCACTCGTGTCCTGCCGGCAGTCGACGCAGTGGTGAATCCCAGCGCCGAACCTACCCCAACATACTCTAATATAATTACAACATTTAAATTGATATTCTACGAGAAAATCGTTTTTAAATTTCACGAAACAATTTCAATTTGTGCAACAGATCGTGGTACGACAATAACTCTATAAATATGAATTCAATTATGATGCGATGAACACCTGAATCTGCCGCATGAATTGAAAGGAGAACAACTTAAACCTAAGAAAAAACATTGTTAGACCGAGTACGTCTAAAAAAGTTTTCCTATAACCACTTACTGATGCATACTATGTTAATAAAATAAAACGTGCTGTACATACGTACAGGATGTTCACGCCGTGCGGTAACTAACTGTCACAGTAGTCCAACACACATATTGTACTAACATGTACGTAACACGAGCTCGTGACCGCGCGACGTACGGTGGACGTCCTGTACGCGATGTGTGAGCTCGCCCGCCCCGCGCCCCGCGCCCCAACCCCTACTCGCTGCGAACGTCGCCAGGCATCTGGTATTTCTTCAAAAAGCTAAATCAAAATAAATAAAAAAGTCGTGTGATTTGCGTCTCATAACGAGCACTGTCCGTAGTACTAGACTGGCGGCGTGGTCGCATCGTCTCATGAGCATAGCTGGAGGAACCCTTCGCATAGCACACAACATGTATCGCGTCATCGCTGTCGGCTACTAACTGCTACTAACGACTCCTCGCTCGTGGCCCGTCGGGTTCGCTGCCACACGTACGAGCTGTCCCGGCGCGGTGTCTAATGTTCTAAGTGCAGGTGCTCATACTAATCGACACCACGCTGTTCTCTTATCAAACACATCAGTTCATAGTTTTATTCGCGATAACAGACAATGCAAACTTTCTTCAAATGTGGTTCAAGAAACGTATCAGACTGCAGTTCCGATTGAAATAGTGCTCTATTATGAACTAGTGTTCTATTATGAACTAGTGTGTTTGTCGGTTTGTGTATGAAGGACAAAGCGATGGTTCAGTATATTGCGTCTCGCTCGCTCGATGCTAACATTCAGTCTGTTGCAGTACACACGTACACGTACTACACAGACGACGGTGAGTCACATCAACTACTTTACACACTGCCTTACTCTCGATGCTGTTCACTTCTAATACATACTCTATGTGTATACGAATAGAGTTCATAACCCAACAGACACAGTTTCAAGAGTAACGCACACATTTCGTATGTAGTTTAAGCCTTTGACAAGCCGATAGCTTGTATGCGCGTTTATTTATCGCGCCATAATTATATTATATGCTCTTGGTAACACATCAGCGCTTTGTCTTTCATTACATAGAATTTTCATATGATAACAATTTATTTGCAATCTCTGAAGACACTAGGCTCGAACTTCGGCATTGTTCACTGTCGTGGAGGTAAGATATGATAAAGTCCATCCGCCTAAATAGTGCCGCTCTGAACTACCGTGAGCCGCACGCCGGGCACACACCGCCGACGTACGCGCAAGATATGTGCTCATCTCGTGTCGATACATCAAAGTGGAAGGCTAATATAACATTAAATATTTTTATTGGATTCAATTCCTGCACGCCGTTTGGGTGTCGCTATTTGAGTGGATAGAATACACACGCGCATAAGACGAACCAATGCTGACGTTAGTGCGCGTGTCGCGTGGAGCGGCGCAGTCCCGGAGCAGGTGAGCGCCCGCTGTGTGCGCACGACGCCTCCCACACACCGCTGGCTACACACGTGCGATTCCTCGCAGTTTCCCTAAATAATAAAACTTGATTTTCATTGGCCGTGATCTTATTTATAGTTATGAAGCTACACTGATAGTTCTAATATATCCTGGATCACCTTTTCTAGTCTAGTTATCATTACCGACTAACGGCCGAACCCAATAACCTATATATCACCAGTTTCGGCCTACTGGAGATATAAAAATATATCTATCGATGGTTTTAACGTCCCAATAATCTAGGAATCATACCGGCCCACGCTATCTACTGATGGGAGGGTGTATCGTCTACAACAGATATCTATTTGTATGAAAATGCCAAAGTATGCGTCCCAATATACGATTTGTTTGACAGGACGGTACTACAGATGGCAGATTTGGCTATTCCCCGAATTGCAGGGATAAACTTAAAGTAGCCAAGCTAAAATGAACTCTTTAGTACTTGCCGTATTAAGCATGTTATAAATATTAAGTGTCAACGTTATCCTCGAAAAAACAGAAGTGTTAAGGAAGATCATTAAACATTTGTGATTAGTGTTAAAAAGACCTGTTACAAACAATAGCAATAAAATATGAACTCAAGTAAAGCAACAGTGCAAAATAAGTGACTAACAGTGCATATTAAGTGAACAAAACTTATAAAATAATCCGCAATTCAAACTTGAATGACTTGAGTTGTGAGGAAAAAATTCCATTGGCATGAATCATATCTAACGACTTTCTATTATTTAAAAATCTTTCATGCTTAAATGGATCACCAATTTCAAAACTATTAACGACTATTATCAAAATACTGTTACGATTCGAACAAGAATGTAATTCGATGTGGTGATTTCAACATTAATATTTTAAAACAAGATAAATTATCTCTTGAATTTATTAGTTTCCTATTGAAGTACAATCTATGTTTACAAATTAATCAACCAACTAGATTGCAAAGCAATACGTGTATTGATAATTTTGCACATAATATTTCACGAAAATATACTCATAGTGTCCTTGATCTACATATGTCAGATCACACCGCGCAAACTTTAAAGCTTCCAGTAAAAAAGACATGTTTAATCAAAAGTTGGAATATAAAAGTGCGTGACTATAGTAATGAAAACTTGATGGAATTCAAAGACTGTTTAAAATCAATTTCTTTCTCTGATGTCTACCTCACTAAAGACCCTAACGTAGCATACAATAACTTTTTAGAACTATTCCAATTGTTTTATAATTTATGTTTTCCGATTACGTACAAAAAAAGGAAATTATTAAAGAATCCAAATTGGTTAACACCTGGTATTAGACGGTGTAGCCTAATAAAAAGACAGTTATTGTGGCGTCATAGATTAAATCCATCTAAGATAAATGTGATGAAACTTAAAAATTAAACAAACAGACTTAAGAAAATTATAAAATTGACATAATTAGCAAAGAATAATTATAAAATAGAGACAGCATATAATAAATCGAAAATGACGTGGAAAATAATAAATGAAAATAGAAGCAACTCGCCACCAGAGTTTATAAAAGAAATAAATTATGACGGGGTTACATTCACTACACCCGAAGACATAGCAAATACCTTAAACGACTACTTCATAAGCCAAGCAGGAAAACTTTCTACTGCTTCGACACAATTGACCACTGACAATAAAATAAATTTCTCTGCACAGACAATGTGTTTAGCCCCTATCATACCACATGAAGTAAATAGAATTATAAAAGACTTAAAAAATAAAAATAGTGTAGGATACGACGATATTTCAACAAAGGTTCTAAAGTATGTTTCAGAAATAATATCAGATCCTCTAAGCTACATAATTAATTTAAGTATTGAGTCTGGAACCTACCCTGATAAGCTTAAACCCACTGTCATAAAACCTTTATTTAAAAAAGACGATGAGAAAGACATTAAAAATTACAGGCCAATAGCTCTTATTCCGGTAATATCCAAGATATTCGAAAAATGGATCTATAGGTCCATAGACGGATACCTCAACAAACATAATATATTTGTGAAAGAACAAAAAGGATTTAGGAAAGATCATTCAATAAATATGGCAATATATGACTTTCTTATTGTTATCGTAGCTAACATGAATGAGAGAGTCCCAATATCAGCAATATACATGGATATGACCAAGGCATTTGACTTGGTCAACCATGATATACTGCTGAGCAAGTTAAATGCGTATGGGATAAGGGGAAATGTTTTATCACTCATAAATTCTTATTTAAAAAATAGAACACAACGTACAGAAATAAGTCGAATCTGTAAATTAAATAAAACCGTTATAAAATACCTATCTAAAGAACGAAAAATATCTTGTGGAGTGCCCCAAGGCAGCGTGCTAGGGCCTTTATTATTTCTTATATATATAAATGACTTTGCCCAGAATATACCCTATCCCATGACTTTGTTTGCCGACGACAGTACTATCATTGTCAAACTTGACAAAAATAATAATGACTTTGAAGCTGACATAATCAATGCATTACAACAAGCCGTTGACTGGCTAGAACATAACAATTTAATTATAAATTTGAAGAAACCAAAAATTATGAATTTTCATCAAAGAGTAGCTAATTCAGAACTAAATGTAAGTTTTAATAGTGACAAAATTGAAGAAGTTGCAAATACAAAATTTTTAGGCTTAACAATCGACAATCAACTAAATTGGAAGCAACATACTTCAATATTAATTAAAAAAATTAGTAAGTTTGCTTTTGCCTTGTACAAACTCAAGAAAGTAGTCAATCAAGCAGCAGCAGTCACTACATACTATGGATATGTCGATTCTATACTACGCTATGGAGTCATTTTTTGGGGTAACTCCAGCAATAGGGAGACAGTGTTCAAATCGCAAAAAAGATGCATTAGAGCTATTACCGGTATAAAAATAACTGATAGCTGCAAACCCTATTTTTTATTGTTAAAAATAATGACTTTACCTTGCTTGTACATATTTGAGACTGCTTTATTTGTTAAAAAGAACATGCATCTATTCAGAAAAGCATCTGAACATCGCTATAAAATGATTAGAAAAGTTTATAGACATGAATTATGCGTTCCGCCATCAAAGACCGCCTTGATGCACAAAAGCATACTTTGCATGGCCCCAAAAATATTTAATACATTACCAAATGGAATAAAGGACTTAAATATTATTCAATTTAAAAACAAATTAAGACATTTATTATTGGAAAAATGTTACTATACTATTGACGAATTCCTTAATGATAAAATGTAAGATATTTGACATTGATATTTATTTAATTTTTTGACATCAATAATTCCATCCAGTATTTAAATTCAATTGTTAATGTTTTTTTTTTTCTGTCTTAAGTTATGTTGTGTTTCATTGTAATTATTTTATTTTAATATGTTGACTATTCTTTTTTATAATAATTAATAGAAAAAGTGTACACCTTTAAGGTAGATTTTTGAGGAACAAATTATTTATTATTAAGATCTCATTGTGAAATGTACCAAAAATCACACTAATAAATGAATTTTGAATTTTTGAATTTTGCAATAATGATCATAGATGTTTTTTTTTATATTTAAAGTAATAAAAAAAAATTAAATTCAAATATCTCGAAACTAAACTAAACGGTGCGCCCTAGGCAAAACATAACAGAAATTTAACCCCCCCTTACTAACGCCCCCCGTGCAAGCACCATTCCAACATGAATTTAAGTTAAAAAAAAACCAACATTAATGCGCTAAGGTAGCCCGCGAAATTCAAATTTTATTACGTTTTTGCAATTTGCAGGTCAGTAACAGGTTGTATTTTGATTCGCGGCCATAAAAAATATGGCTCTACAGAATTATATCTTAATCCAGTAACTTATTTAGAAGTAAGAAACAAAGAAGTTTTAATATAACCCTAATTACACATGTTGTTTTTTAAAGTGATGTTGGTTGTAATGAAACGCACGGGAGGGCGAAGTAGAGAAACCTACTTATTGTTTTCGTTAGATAGATAGCCTTTATCAATGATTATGAGACGCCATCCGAGCATAGATATAATTATACTGTCTGTCATCAATAGCGATCTGTCTTTAACTGAAAATAAGTTATTGGGTTCGGCCGTAAGTGCGTAGCACAGCTTATCGAACGCTATCTACCACGAGTGGCCATGTCTCCTACAATAGATGGACGACTGTTGCTGTGAAGTCCAGCTCCCCAACAATTTCATAGGGTCAGGCTAAATGATCCCAGATCACAGGTGTTGGTCCGCGTCGGTGCCGTAGCGGCGTAGTCAGAGGTGTGTCGCTGCAGCTTGTTACCTTGCTATGTGCTACTGCTGCGCTTCTTGTTCACTTCCTACTGTATGTTATCCGGCGCAGTCCTCGCGACCAAACATGAGCTTTGTAAAGCCACGTATTCATGGAAAACGAAACTTGAGCAACACTGGTTAACATTATCTGTTGCTAGTAACAAGGTTTTTATTTCTGCCAGGGACAATGGAACACAAAACAATGAACAAATGTCGCTGCAACAATGTTTCGTATCTCTTGTTTGCCATAACTACGAGACTCGAACCTCGAGTTCAACCTCAAAGCTCACGTGTTGTAGCGAGTTCGGTTCCCAGTCGCTAAACGTACTAAGTTGTGCATGTTCCACGGGCTGGCTCTACGTGTCCACGACTGCCTCAGAGATCATTCAAGATGTTGAGTGACCTCGATACTGTTAGATATATCGCTACGTATTAGTACACGTATCTATATATTATTATTGCTTTTATATATATTTAGTGATAAGCTTCATATGATTATTTAACTACATATGTATGATACAGTATGTGTTGTCAACGTGTCCGTTATGCTGCGCCTCTGTGCTGCATGGTGCATGTCGGAGCACGCGCACAGTTTCACGTCACCATATAATTCTCATGAAATTATATTTGATGACAGTATTTCAGCACGCTTTGACCAAATATTACAAAATTTCATTCTAAATCGAATCTGTGCGAGTGCATCATATCATAGACGATGTGCAGTCAACTGAGTCATTGATTTAATTAACAAAACAATAGTATGCTATTGTACTTGTAGTTTTTAGGGTTCCGTACCTCAAAAGGAACAAACGGAACACTCAGAGGATCACTCTTGTGTTTGTCTGTAACAGCCGATTTGTTTCGAATCTACTGGACCAGATTAAGTTGAAATTTGGTACACATAATATGAATGTCTGTGCCACAAACACGCGTATCGTAAATAAATGAATGTTGAACATGAGGCGTCACTTTTGGGACGCAAATTAACAAAAAAATAAAAAGTTTTGCATACAGTACCGTGTGCCGTATCCAATGAAAAGGCTTGTTGTGAGAGTAGCAAATATATATTTTTTTATAATTTAAATTTTTGACCATTCCCCTGTTTTTCCGAAACTACCTACCGAGACTAAAATTTAAAAAAAAATACAGAAAATTGTTCTTTACTTATACATTAGTTTTTGTTTACCCTAAACCCAAAAAGGGGTCGTTGTACTCATCATTTTGAACAACTTTTTCTATGGGACCAACCTTGAAATCGCGAAAAAGAAAATCAGCTGTTCATACATTTTGTCGATTAAGTGAACACAAATGTAGGGAACAGCAGATTTTTTTTCAATATTATGAGTACAATGACCCCTTTTCGGGTGTAGGGTAAACAAAAAGTAATGTTGTAGATTACAGGAATCCCTATAAGAAGTCTATGATGTTAAAATAACATGGTAAATCTCTCAATATTGTGCGTACAAACTTACATTTGCAGTTGGAATGATTCGGAGAAATGTTTTTCAACTACAATGTTAAGTTTGTTCTTGGGATAAAAAACATGGTAGATAAGTTATTCATTGGTCGGAACCCTCAACACGCGAGTTCAACTCGCAATTGTCCGGGTTTAAAATTATTATTATGAACTCTTGTTATGGAGATGCAAGTTTGAGTGCTCATCGTCCATGTCAATGTTGTTCTAAGTGGTTTTGAATGTGAGTTGAGCTGACGCACACGCACTTCATCGAATTATAAACATTATTAAACCGTTGTTATTGCCGCAGAAGTAATTCTTAAAATTTGTCGTTATACGTTATTCAGCAGAAGACTGAGAGTAAAACTGTAAAATCCTTTTGGCAAATCAAATCATCTGTAATTATGTTTAAAGATAACATATAAAAAGGGAACAGAATTTTTATAAAAATATTTGCCACCTAAGCTCACCGGAAGTGATCTGGTCGGGCGTGCGTGTGGTCGGGCCAACTATGCGCGCGCAGTACGTGTGCGCTGGTCGCGTGTGCGTACTATAGCTGTGTGTGTGTAGCGGAGCACGGCGCGCCGCGGCCCGGCGCCGGCCTGCGCTCCAGCACGCTGCCCGCCGCGCTCTGTCGCCGACACCACGTGAGTACAGACACCACACACCAACACACATCCAACTCAACAGCTTCACTCGAGCGAACACGTTGGGTGGGGGTCGCTGCCGAAGGTCTGCGTTCTACACCTGCGCATCAAACACACCGAGCCCAGGACCGCACGGCCGATTTTTTAACACGACAATCGACGCGAAAATCCAGAGCGCGATAAAAATTGTTGCGTTATAGATCGCTCGTGCCTACCTGGGCTGACGCGTATTTAAATAATAGTTTCGTGACATTGGGCGGCGATCAGTGCTCGGCTGGTGTCGCGTTAGGCTAGGGCAGTAGGCAGCAGGTAGGGCGCTAGGGTGCTAGGGTCGCTGGGGGCTAGGGCAGGCGCAGTACAGTGGCTGGTTGCAGTGGTGTCGTCGCTGCGCGCGGCGCCGCGCCCCGGCTACGGCCTCGCGCCGAGGTCGCACACCTTCTCCTCCTCGACCGCCGTGAGTACACAGCACTAGTACACACTACACAACACAGCAGGACAATACACGAGATTGTAGTCAACACAAAACTGCTTCAATTAGTTTCATACTTGATTGCGCACGCCGCACTGCAATCAAGAAACTTTTGTTCCCACAAATAAGTGTAACTCTTGGCCACTGAACCGTTTACATGTGATATTAATCTCCTGCATTGTCTTTTTGACTATAAAGTGCAACTAGGTTGCTGTCGATCAGTAATTTTAATCGCCCCCAAAAAGTCCATCGATGATCGTAATCCGGCTTCCATGCACCGGATCGATGTGAACGGTTGATATCCTGCCTCCGCGTTATCGCCCGCGGTCTTGCTGCACCTTATGTCAAACGTCCCGCGTCGCGTCGGCTAGGCCGGCTGCGACAGCCTACACATTTTATATCACATCTGTTACATATGTATTCAGCAGTCCGCGAGGCCTAAGCTGAGCTTTGCATTTGTGTGAGTGATTACAGTACAAGAGGTGAAGCGTGCGCGGTGCGCGGCGGGGTTGCGTCGCGCGAGGGACGCGCTGCGCCTCAGGCCGATTGTATAAACCGGTTTAAACCAAACAAAGGACGCGTCGCCGTCGCGCTCTAGGCCGACGACACCTAAACTAGGTGCACTCACACAAATGCAAAGCTCAGCTTAGGCCTCGCGGACTGTACTATAAAGACACTCGTTTAAAATATTCCAATGTCTCCAGGAATATTAAGTCCTGAGTTTTTTTTTTTTTAATGCTTTGTTTCTGTTTTTTTACTCTGAAAGTGAAAGTATCTATGTCGATGAACTGTACGCAAATATCAGTTGACTCTAAACATGGTAATGCTCCAATTTTATTAATAATATGGTGTCTTGTCCAGTTGTAAAGGGTTTGTTTAATTCTATTAAAATGTACACGTTTTGTTTTAAATAATTAGTTCGTGTTTATTTTGTCCTCATTAATGAACGTAGTTAGTTATTAATTTGTGTTGATATGATGAGACTACAGCTTACGAATATGGTTTGCATTTCCTACATGTACACACATTACATGCTTTTGTTTCGTCGAGTGTCGAGTGCTCTCGGAGTGTCGAGTGCTCTCGGAGTGTCGAGTGCTCTCGGAGTGTCGAGTGCTCTCGGAGTCTTCTCCTTACCTGAAACATAAACCACAGTTAAATTGGATTAGTTAGCAAAACTTCACATATATGATGAATATCAATAGCTCATAATGATAAAAAAACAAAAACATTTTCAAAACTCATAATTTCAAATTGGCCGTCAGTTTCAAGGTCAACTTGCAGGCCATGATGTCAGTACTCATCACATTTTATTTGTGAAATTTCGCCAACGAAATAAATGAAACCCTGTATAACACTCCACTTGGCTTGCACCCATAGTCGTAGTTGCTTTGTACCATGAGCGAGTGTGTGACACCTCGCAGACCACCTGCACAGCACACTCGCGCGCCAATACGTCTACATATTGTAGTGTGAGACTATCAGATTGTAGCGAGGAGACCTGTGGCGCTGCACCTTCTTAAATATGAGTGTTGTGTATCGTTTGTAGTGTTGTGTTGCACAACTGTTATATGTTCCATTAACATTGACTGACCGGTGCGTATGTATGTATGTATTGTAGGGCGACTTCACATTCAGCGGAATGGGAGACAAGACGCATAGCACCGACTTCAGCAGCGGCAAGTCAGATAGTAAGTATCCCTGTATTGTCACCCTACACACGAGTGTTGGAACACGCTGGTGGCGCGGCAGGCGCGGGCCACGCGGCGCGCGCCTCACATAGAGAATCAGACTGGAGGCCGCGCCTGCCGCGTCACAAGCAATGAGATGTAGGTACTGTGTCACTTTCAGTATGAGGAACCGATAGGCTCGGGGATGTTAACCTCGCACCTTCATCTAATGTAGACTAATATCAGTTTCGTTGACTGTTACTACCATACTTGTTATAAAGGGTGTCCAGCGGAGAATTTTCATGTTCAAGAGTGAAAAAAAGAAAAACAACAATGTTATTCTCATATTTTATCTAAATGGTGTTTGATAATGCGGAATTTATGTTTTAAAAACAATATCGTCTAAATGCCGTCCATTTCTCTCAAGACACTCTTGCAATCGAATGCTTTAATTTGCGAACCCGCGAGAGCAAAGCGCTGCCTGGTGCAATGGCAACAACTTCACAGCGGATATTTTCTTGTAGGGCCTGAGTTGTTCGAGGATTGTTACTGAAAACTTAAGATATCCCCACAAAAAAAAGTCGCACGGTGTAAGATCGGCGATCGAGGTGCCCAGGGTGTCTCCGTACTTGCTAATTAATTTATTGGGAAAATTTTCCTTTAGCTTCTCCATCGAAACTAGCTGTATGTGGAGTGGCCTCGTCTTACTGATATTGTGTTCTGTTGTTGAACCCGGCGAACAGCTGCAGTTGCGGTACCAAAAACTCGTCGATTATCCGGCAATACACGTTGCAGTGACCCGTCTCTCGCTGATTAAAAAAATAAGGACCGAATATTCCTCGGGCAGAAATAGCACACACACAGTCGTTTTTGTACAATGCAAACGTTTTTGCTGGCGTTCCCTGGGGTTTTCGGGGCAACATTATCTCATGTTCTGTTTAATAACATAGTCATCGATATGAAAATGTGCTTCGTCGGTAAACAATATGTTTCCAAGCGTTCGTGCTGTTCGAAAACGTTGCAGCATCGTTCTCGCTAAGGTTTCTCGTAAAGAATACTCGTTTTCGTTGAGAAACTGCACAATCTGCATTATATATGGGTAAAACTACGAGGTAGTTTATTTTTCAAAATAACGTGCACTGTTGCTTTTTTGATTCCGGTACAGGCTGCAATCTTCCTTATCAATTTACGTGGATTGCGCATAATTTCACGTCGAACTAGAGCCACATGTTCTGATGTCGCTGCTGACGTTTGATGGCCCCGGAGGAGTATACCCCTCTCAATTACCTCACCCCGCTAGTTATGGAGTAATTACAATTTAAACTTCAAAATGTTCCACTGGACACCCTTTATAAGTAAGCTTCATACTTATTATGTATCTATGAACTACGTTAACTGTAACAATGTGCATCAATGCTATGACGGGTTGTGTGTTCTGTCTGTTCGTGGGCACCGGTCCGCGCTCCGTATGCTCCTAAAATATATTGAAACGGTCCGAGGGTTGGACTTGTGGCCATAGCAGTGGAGACGTCGTATCACAAAATATATCCTTTCAGCTCCCCTTTCTACAAACGGAGATAGCTAGAGACCATACATTTTACACTCCTCTATCGAACAGAACAGTGAGCCTATTCCCGTCGGTCTGAGCTTTAATTACAAACCGATACAGCACTCCAGCTGCAGACTATTACCTACTGGCAACTCTCTGTTATTGTAATGATTGGCCGACCGTGCCGTGTCAATGCGTCAACTCTGATATGATTGGCTACTCGCCGCGTGTATTCGGCTACTGTATGATGTACTGACGCGTGGTTGTGTGTTGTGCGCGCAGTGCGGACGGAGCTGTGCAGTAAGTAGCGCCGCCCGCTTGCGCCTCACGACTCACGCTCAGCCCCTCCCCACACCACACAGCCTAGCCACATCACTCTATTAATATTATTCATATTTATTTATCCTTCGCCATTCATCTGTATGTTTTTCTGCATATTTAAAGCGACACTTCAAGTTACATAGAATAAGGTGTTTTATTTCAAATCTCAAAACGATGACATTAAAAAAAAATCTAATTCGGGTCGTAGACAAGTGCCGATAATTTTTGAGGAAATAAAAAATCTTAGCAGTATAGGGAGTATATGGGACCGCAACAGATGACCGGAAATGGGGGGTGGGGGAGCGAAAATGTGTGTTTTGGGGGTTGACACGCGGTTTTCACGACTTCTGGGAAAAGTAGACCTATTATCGAAAAAAGTTAAATCAAAAAGTTGTAGGAACTTAAAAAATCTACAACTCTTATTCAAACAATTTTTTGACATAACCTTAAACAATGGAGAAAATCGCTAAATACCTTTGGTTTTTTTAATTTTTTTATTTTTATCATTCACAAAAATTATCCGATTTTGATGAAATTTGGTCAAAATGTACATTTTTATGTTTTAAATAAGCTGCATTTTTTTTCAAGCCATAATTTTTTTTGTTTTTTTTTTCTACGAATTTAATTGAAAAAAGGCAGATAGATTTTCAATCAAAAAAGTTGACGAACAAAATTAAGATTTTTTTAAATTTTCATAACGGCTTGTTTTTCGTTGAGACTTATACTTTAAGATGGTGTAAAAAAAATATATGGTTACAATGTAACAACATCAATAAAAATTCAAAAATACAAGAGTAATATTTTTGAATATCAAATTTTCCCTACACTTTACTTATTCATTATCCTTCTTTGTACTGATGTTCTGAAAGTCGGACTGCTGAAAAAACTTGTGACGCGCCTTCGATTCGTTTCGTGTCCGTACTAATGACCGGATCCGACACGGCCAACCTGCGATGCACACGTCCTCGTTTGTTGTTAATCTGGAAAATACAAAATCTCGCCACAGTATCTGCTCGTCCAATCCTGACTCATATGAAGACTGATGAAATAATTAAAAGGGACTCGACTCTTTAAAATCCATTTTAATTTCCAAGCAATTTGAAACTGAAATTTAGAAACTAGACTAACCTACGAATTGGAACTATCTCGTTTCAAGATTACCGAGACAAAGCACAACGATTCCACATAACCACCTTGAATTAATCAAAGAAAACAAAACCTCTTCGCGGTCAACATGCACTCACACACTATTACCCACGGGAATACCGAGTCAACCCTTGACTCTATGGTCTTTGCTTCTAGGCAAAACCCGACTATACCACCCAGAGCTACCGCCTACCGCGTACCCACGGACCACTTCCAACCGGCTCCGGCTACGATACTCTGGTATAGTCTCCGACCCACTGAACCAAGAACCTGATTACACAAACTAAAGTGATGCCAACCCATAATCTATTTCGACTACAATCTCAATAGGTACTTGGCCATCGGGCATCTTCCGAACACGTTCATGAGCGTATTTGTAAGTACGCTTGTTAATTAGAGATTTTAAAACATACCGATCGCCATCTAACACTTCTACAATTTGAAACGGCCCTATAAACTTCACATCAAACTTGGTTTGGTTACGCTCCTCGTTCTCATTAAGCACGAATTTACCGACAGAGAACCTACTCACGCTTGCCTTTGTACTATCAAAACGACTTTTATCATAACGCGCAGACTTCTCAATGCCTTCAGATGCCAATCTCCTAATGTCGTCATTGTCGTTAACCATTCCATGAAGTGGACGTATGATATATCAGAATTAAATAAAGTCGAAATTTGTACAATTGAAGAATAAACTATAATAGCAATAATAATCATTAGGCAATCGACATTGTAGTCGATAGCCTACGTTAGTGGATCTGCACAAGGACATCACTAACTCGTCGCAACATACAGCAGCGTACTACGCGATGCATCCGCTTATAATCGTTTTGTGATGTTTACTTTTATTGTCCAGTGAGTAAGCGACATATATATTTAGTGGTTAAGAAGCAATGTATTTCATGCAAAGATAGTACAGTCGCTGTGCTATTTGAAAACAAAAGTGACGTAGTAAAACCAAGAAATATTTTACGATTTGATGTTTTTCAGACAAATATAGTAAAATACTTTTACATAAATATAATAATAATAATCGTTTATTTATAAAAGGGTCACATGTACAATAAATACCTTCACAATTAAAATAGAGCACAGTCGCTTATTTGCCTGAACTAGGTTGAATCTGTGCTTCAGGCTAGAAAGTGCATAAATACATAATGTAATAAATTAACAATGATTATAAAGTAAGAACTAAATTAAAACTTACTTAAATACGAGTAAAAGTAAATAATTAAATAGTTTATGTGATTCCATGATTTATAAAGTTTTTAGTTTCTACTTCGGTTTTTACAAGAAACCACTGAACAACATGGCATTCATATATTATGTTGTCACGACCGCGGTCGAAAGCGCACTAGTTCGCAGAAACGACTTCATACGACCATTTGCCAGGTACATGAGCATGCGATCATGTCGCGCGGACGCAGACACGCCCCCTTGCCACTACTCCTGTTTTTTTATATTTCTATTATTGCAATTAATTTGAGGTAAAAGATTTATTTACCACATTACAATGTACACTCGTAACTCTAGTTTAAAAACGATCACATTCTGTTCACTAATAAAAAAAAATTATAATATGTAACTTCAAAAAACAAATATCAATATTGTTATTACTGGCAGTCGGACAACTAATTAGAAACACATGAAATCAACACTAAAAACTTAAACAAAACTAAGAATTAATTTGGATAAATCGTGAAATGGTTATGGTATTCGATCCTTATTCATAACCGATTAGTACTTGGTTGGGTAGCCTCTGTTGTCGATTACAGCTTTACAACGACGTGGCCATGACGTGGCATTCATTCTATAAATTTTTCACTCGTTTCCAATGGAATACCTCTCCAAACTTCAACAAATGTGTCGTAAACTTGGTTGACGTTAGTGATAAGTTTATCCGACAGTGTTTTCTTCACGATGTGCCATAAATTCTCTATCGGATTTAAATCCGGACTATTAGCAGGCCACTCCAACATTGTCACCGATTGTTCTCTAAGAAATACTTTTACGCTGTTTGCTGTATGCTTTGGGTCATTATCATGTTGAAATATCCAAGTCACTGGCAAATTTTCATCGGAATATGGGATCTTTGTTTCCTCTAAGATGCCTCTGTACTGATACTGATCCATTAGCCCTTCAATCGTTCTCACGGGACCAACCCCGTATCCCGAAAAACATCCCCACACTTTAACATTTTCACCGCCGCCGTGCTTAACTGTCTTGTTGGTGTACATGTTATTCAAAGCCTCCTTAATTGGTCGTCGTACGTATCGTTTTCCGTCGGAATTTACCAAATTTATTTACTTTCATCCAAAAATAAAACTTTTGGACCATTGATGAACAGTCCATGTGCCAGATTTTCTAGCGAAGGCTAGACGATTTTCTCTATGTTGCCTGATAAGAAGTGGTACTTTCCTAGCAAGTCTTCCAAGCAATTTCCCTTCAACCAACCGCCTACGGACTAGTCTTGCGGACACGTTACGAGGGTCGTCCTGTGAAAATACTTCTTTTTGACTAACATTAGAACCTTTGAAGGGGTCTGTCTTAGCCAAACGAACACAGGCTATTCTTCTGTAAGCCCATTTTCGTTTTAAATGAAAATTCACAATATTTTTTCTTGTTACTGCATCACAGCTCTTGTTTTTACCCATTTTTAATAATTAAATCACTCGTATTGTAACCTAATTAAATAAATAAGAAAAGGCGGCAAACTGCAGATGACACTATGACAGATGTACTGTAGTTTCCAAATTCTATTTTAGATCATAAGTTACACTTTGTTTGTAATTAGTTGTCCGACTGCCGTCTGTTGTACTAAAGATATCGATACCTAACTATTTTCCAAGTTATTGTTATTTTTAATTTTTTGTTAGGTAACATACTGCTATTGACAGTTTTTAAACTAGAGTTACGAGTGTACATTTTAATGTGGTAAATAAATATTTTACCTCCAATTAATTGCACTAATAACACAAAAAGTAATTAACACTACCAAGTGACTCTGTGTTTCTAATTATATGACCACCACTGTAAATGCATGAATGTTAATCGGATTGGTTAACATCAGTACAAAGAAAAATAATGAATAAGTAAAGTTTAGGGAAAATTTGATTCTCAAAAAAATTTTTTTTTTTTGTTTTTTGTCGATGTTTTTACATTGTAACCATATAACTGTCTTACACCATCTTATAGTAGAGGTCTCAATGAAAAAAAGCCGTCCCAAAAATTAAAAAAAAAAACTAAATTTTGTTCGTTAACTTTTTTGATTGAAAATCTGCCCTTTTTTTCAATTAAATTCGTAGAAAAAAAATATATAATATCTTGAAAAAAATGCAGCTTATTTAAAACATAAAAATGTAAATTTTTACAAAGTTCATCAAAATCGGATAATTTTTGTGATGATAAGATTAAAAAATCAAAAGCCGGTTTTTAGCGATTTTCTCCATTTTTTTAAGGTTATGTCTAAAAATTGTTCCACTAAAAGTTGTAGATTTTTAAAGTTCCTACAACTTTTACATTTAATTTTTTTCCTCAGAAATCGTTAAAAACCGCGTGTTACCCCTCAAAACACACATTTTCACCCCCTCCACCCCGGTCATCTGCTGCGGTCCAATCGATTTTTCCCCGTTTATGTATAATTTATCCTAAATTTTTCCGTTTTTCGGACTCTCAAAAGCGTTTTAAGGCTTCTACAGACCGGCGCGACACGCGACGCAACAAAAAGGCCCCGCGTGTCGTGCGACGAGGTCACGTCGTGAGTCGCGCCGGTCTGTAGAAGCCTTAAGGGCACTGGTCTATCGATTAACTCTGAAAAATAAAATTAAACCCATTAAATTAATGGTCGCGATAATACAAAAAAAAACCAAGATAGTACCTACTAGAACTGACGAATCACGGTTTCGTGCGACAAGAATAGTCAGTCCCCTTCAAAAATGATACCTAAGTAAGTACCTACTTGTTTGTGTTGCGCAATTGTAATAGTAGTGAAACACCGTGTCGACTATACCGAGTTGTGAACTTCAAGTGTCGACTTCCGTAACATGTTGTTTCCTCAGCACACAAGTTCAGTGTTAACACCGCGCGGCACTGTGCGGCCGTGTTCGTTGAGCGTGCTCACATCGTAGGTCAGTTGTCGCGTCCGACGCGCTATCATCTCCCGCACATCTGTTTACTGCCTGACCTAAGCCATCAGTTCCACGCAAACACATTGTATTCCTCTATGTCGAACTACATAATATGGTTGATCGTCTTCATCACACTTGTGGCCCGCATGAGCGCTTCGCTTCAAATAACTTAGGCCGTTTATTAACAACACATATTCATTGGCTACGCGTACGAATCGTATGGTTGTCTGGCAACAACCGTCTCATAATTATAATATTATAATTTCAGTATCTGCCGGCTCCATAACTGATGTGGATCGAAGTGCTGTGGTGAGTTCACAACCCCTTTATTTTGGCTGAACCTAAAGTTTAATTAACTTGCTGTTATTCTGCGACAATCATCCAGAATTGCTTGAAATAGTCTCATCTTACGCTCATAGTCCACCTACCAGCAAGTACCCTCGAGACGTGTAAACCTCACAAGAGTACCGGCTACACAGCACTATTCGTTTAATTCAGTGTGCCTTCTTAGTAAAAATATTTTAACCAAAAATCATATCAATGGGGTAAAATGCGAGTGTGTTCCAAGACAACGGACGGTGGCGTAGTGATCCGCGGCAGCAGTGCGGCGTGTGGCGCGGTGGGCGTGGGCGTGGGCAGCCGACACACCAGCGCCGGCGTCGTGGGCGTGGGCGGGCGCCACAGCGGCCATGGCGTGGGCGGCACGGGCGTGCGGCGCTCGCTGCCCAACATGGCCACGTCGCACCTGCTGCACGAGCCCGCCAAGCTCTACCCCTACCACCTGCTGCTCATCACCAACTACCGCCTGCCGCCCGACGTCGACCGCCTCAACCTCGAGGTAAAAACATTTTTTTTTAATTGTTTTTTTTTTTCTTTTTCCTTCTGGCTTCGCACGGTTTGTGCATTTAGCCAATGTCAAGTTAGTTCTTGTATAATATTGATGAAATGAATTATAAATGCATGATGATGATATCCCCGCCTACTCCCCTTGAGTTTCAGTAAAGATGTGGCACTTTACTGAGTCCTCACGCGGACTTCTTGAGAGGACTTGAAGCGAAGTTGCACTGTTTTGTTTCATTTGCCTACACTAATGCACGTTCACAAACACTTAATGGTTAATAATCCACCATTATTACACATTAATATTCGGCTAAACACTAATTTTGGAAAATTAAACAAACTGCTGAACATGACGCTTCACTTTCCCGCCAAGAAGTCTTTTTTAATTGTTTTGTGTCGCGGACTCGCGGGCACTGTGTCGCGGACACTCGGTTCAAAGGAAGTTCCTTTTGCTTTTGTTCTCATTCGCGAAGTGTGCCGAGTTTATCGTGCGATATCGAACTGCATTCCAATAATGATAAAAATAATAACCGACTACCAAAAATAACACTACAAAGTGAAAAATAACTTTAATTTCGGAATTCGGTGTCTTTGGATCTGTATTTGAGTTTTTTGCCACCGACTTCCGAAATTAAAGTTATTTTTCACTTTGTAGTGTTATTTTTGGTAGTCGGTTATTATTTTTTTGTAAAAAGTTTTTTATATTTCACTTTTTAGTGGGTCAGTTTCGAATTTATCTAAGTTAGAATAGCCTAATGTTAACTGCTTATCACCTTTTACAAAATATTGCCTTTTCCGATGCCGGGACGTTGATTGTTGAGGAGTTCTCCTGCTAAGAACCAGGAGAACTGCCACTCACCATATGCATAGTGACGAGCATAAATTGCTTAATCGCAACCCGTTAAATAGGTACTCATTATTTTATTGTTCCGGTGGCCATCTGTGGTCTCCATCATCAGTTCCACTTCACCAAATGGTGCTTTCGGAGAGCAAATGCATGAGTTACTATAAAAAACTTTTTACAAAAAAATAGTAACCGACTACCAAAAGTAACACTACAAAATGAAAAATGACTTTAATTTCGGAAGTCGGTGTCTTTGGATCTGTATTTGAGTTTTTTTCCACCGACTTCCGAAATTAAAGTTATTTTTCATTATGTAGTGTTATTTTTGGTAGTCGGTTATTATTTTTTTGTAAAAAGTTTTTTATTTTTCACTTTTTAGTGGCTCAGTTTTGATTTTATCTAAATTATAATAGCCTTATGGTAACTGCTCATCACCTTTTATAAAATATTGCTTTTCCCGATGCTGGGACGTTGATTGTTGAGGAGTTCTCCTGCTAAGAACCAGGAGAACTGCCACTCACCATAAGCATAGTGACGAGCATAAATTGCTTAATCGCAACCCGTTAAATAGGTACTCATTATTTTATTGTTCCGGTGGCCATCTGTGGTCTCCTTCATCAGTTCCACTTCACCAAATGGTGCTTTCCGAGAGCAAATGCACGAGTTACTATAAAAAGTTCCCAAATCGCTATAAGTTTGCATATAAAATTTGAGGGTTTCCCTCGATTTCCATGAGATCCCCTCATCAGATTCTGATTTGGTGGCAATGGGACCACCTCGGCAGTATACCCTTTCAAACAAAAAAAGAATTTTCAAAATAGGTTCTTAATTGACGGAGTAATCGCGTAACAAACATACAAAAAAAAAAAAAACATACAGCCGAATTGAGAACCTCCTCCTTTTTGGAAGTCGGTTAAAAATACTGAACGACACATTTTCTTTTAGGTGCAGCGCAGACAACAGACATTTTGTGCGAAGAAGTGATTAATGAAGGCTTGTGAGCGAAGAAAATGTAATCACATTGGTGTGTGCCGCAGACTCCTTCGCACAAAAATGTAATCACATTGGTGTGTGCCGCAGACTCCTTCGCACAAAAATGTAATCACATTGGTGTGTGCCGCAGACTCCTTCGCACAAAAATGTAATCACATTGGTGTGTGCCGCAGACTCCTTCGCACAAAAATGTAATCACATTGGTGTGTGCCGCAGACTCCTTCGCACAAAAATGTAATCACATTGGTGTGTGCCGCAGACTCCTTCGCACAAAAATGTAATCACATTGGTGTGTGCCGCAGACTCCTTCGCACAAAAATGTAATCACATTGGTGTGTGCCGCAGACTCCTTCGCACACAAAGTCTGTCGTCTGCGCTGCACCTTAAAATTACAGTATTGTTTCTAGGGTTCCGTACCTCAAACGGAAAAAAACGGAACGCTTATAGGATGATTCGTGTGTCTGTCTGTCTGTCCTTCTGTCACAGCCAATTTGCTCCGAATCTACTGGACCGATTAAGTTGAAATTTAGTACACGTATGAATTTCTGTGACCTAAACACGGATTTGTAACGTAAATTAATGAATTTTGAATATCGGGGTCAGTTTTTGTGGGCAAATTAGAAAATTAAAAATACCCCCACCTTATCTCAGAAACTACTAAATTTTAAGCTCTCTATGGTCTTAAAATAATAAGGTAAATCGCTCAATATTGTGCGTACAAACTTACATTTGCAGTTGATGAGGGAACATTTTTTCAACTACAATGTTTTTGTTCTTGGGATAAATGAATACTACTGAACCCTTGTACGGATCCCTTCATTGTGCGTGGTCCGACACGCAGTTAGCCGGTTTTGTTAAATTAAGCGGTTCATCGAGTTTAATAGTTGGCGTTCATTTAATAAGACGTGTGTTTATTGTCAGCGGCACCTGTCGGACGCCGAGTTCGAGGCCATCCTGCAGATCGGGCGCCAGGACTTCTACCGCCTGCCGCAGTGGCGCCGCAACGAACTCAAGCGCCGCGCGCGCCTGTTCTAGGCGCCGCGCACCTGTTCTAGGCGCCGCGCGCCTGTTCTAGGCGCCGCGCGCCTGTTCTAGGCGCCGCGCCGCGCGCCACTCGCCACGTGTTTGCTGCACTCCGGCTGCGCGTGCATCACGACCACTTTTATTAATAAATGGTCCGAGTTCGTTTGACATTACATTAATTTTGCAAACGAATGAACCGTCGATGACTTACTCACACATTACATTGCCGTGTGCAGCGGGCGGTCGCGGCCGCGTGTCGTTGCGAGTATATTGTTGTTATTATTTAGACGACGTTTGTGTTGGGCTCTCCTCACGATCACCACGATATCGATGTTACTGTACGGATGGCGATGATATTATAGCGTTCACATATAATATATTGACGTGCGGGCGGCGCGGCAGCTTATGGAGCCCCGCCTCACCTGACGATGCCTTGTCTCCAAATGAAACACAAACAGATACTATGTTATTATATATATTGTGATTGTGTGTGGGCGCGTGGAATTCATTTTACTTTAGTGAGAACCAAATATATTACGATATGTAAGAGAAATATTTTGATTTAGACTTTAAGTTGGGACATAGACTATGTCGCTATGTATCGGTAGCTATAAGTGTAGCTCTTGTGGGTAGCGCACGATTATTTTATTTCTCTGAGGTGAGTGCCGGGAACGGAACGTGATTATCATTATATTGTTAGATTATAAATCAGAATACATAAAATGTCATAATATGTGCTGCGCCAACGACGCGCGAACAAACGCACGCCGCACCTCCGCGTCACAGTGAATGAGAGCAGCTCTACGAAAGTGCAGCTAGATGAGAGCAGCTCTACGAAAGTGCAGCTAGATGAGAGCAGCTCTACGAAAGTGCAGCTAGATGAGAGCAGTTCTACGAAAGTAGAGCTAGACCACGCGGACCTTCAGAGGAGCGGCGTGTGCGTGCTCGCGTGACGTCAGCGCTGCGTCACGGACTGTTGCCGTGTGTGTGTATGCGTGTGTGTGTGCGTGTTAGTGTGTGCGGGGCGACGTCACCGCGCCGCGCCGCGCACCATTAATTACGTCGTTGTTTTTAATTTTATTCTAGGCAGATATTATTTTTGGTTGCAATATAGACAACATTCTATTCAAAGTATTGTATTCTTGTTTTTCATTCGGCATTTCGATGGCTTACCAGATAACATGTATATATGATAAGGTATGCGTAAGAGTAGATAGCTTACATTCAATTGATATGCCTAATTAGTTACCATTACGAGACGAGCGACACTTGACCCAGAGCGCGCCACAGCGCCGCGTCGCTGGCGTGTGTGTGTGTGTGTGTGTGTGTGTGTGTGTGCCACTGTGCTGATCACGTCATGTAGTGCAATCAGCTAACACTGTATCACTGCATAACTTTATTTCAAACATTAACATATCTTCACGAATATCTATCTCAATACTACTCTACGACATAATTGTCTAGTTTTTATTAAAAGCGATCATAACTTTTTATTTTCGTAATATCAACGCGGGTTGATTCAACCTTCAGAAATGATTAGAAAACTCTACTCAATCAAGTTTAAAAACTAAATAGTGCCCAGATTATTTAAACTAAATAATAAAAGATATCTATCCCCTTTGTAGAACAGATGAGCTGTTCAATTACCCTTATAGGTAACAAGTTAAAGGATGGAGTTGTGGTACATGTAGGTACCTGTTTCATTTTGTCCTTACGAGTTGGACTTGGAAGTAATGCCAACATCGTGCACACAGGTGCGAGTGTCTCTGACGGGACGTGACGTGACTCGCAGGCGTGCCAGCTCTTTATTATTGTCAGTTGCAAACGTTTTACATTCATGTTAGTAATGTACGTGCGAATATTAAGTTAGTCGGTCCTGAACTTAATCATCTTACTAAATCTCATATTTTATGTATTTATTACTTTCATGAGTATGTAAGTTTCCCTCACTGAGCTAATATATCTAGACATAGCAAACGATGTCCCAGGCGGACAAGCTTCCATTAATTACCATTTGAAATATTATATCTTCACGAAACTACTATTATTGAATAAATGATAAGCAATGTCAGCTTTCAATGTAATGTATGCGAATGAGATAACGAGTTAAATTATTTATTTGAATTGTACCTAGATGTATATATAGAGTTTATTTTGTAATAATGCTATATGTATGTATACCGGTGTGCGCTCCCGAACTGGTTCGAGAGAATATGTTACGCTTTTTATACAAGAGAGTGCGGCGCCGGCCGCCAGGCGCAGGCGTGTCGCACGCGTGGCGCACGCGTGGCGGCGGCGTGGCGCGGCCGCGCCGCACCGTCTCCACGCGAGTTATACTTGGTCGCACACGTGACACGATGACACGACTGTCACTTCGTACATTATATTCATGCGGAATTCGAGAGATGTGTGAGAGGAATTTATTAGTGATTTTTAACGTGAAGACTATGCTTTTAAAGTAATAAACTTGCATTTCCGATACATTTTGTGGTTATTTAATATTTACTCAATCGTCTTCCTGTGCGACCATTGTGGTTCATTCCCTGCGGGTTCAGTACAATGGCACTCTGAGGGCAGTGTTAAAAAAACCCCGGTACTGCAGTGCTTCCGCAATGTTTGCGGATGCTTCCATCGATGATTTCTTTTCCATAAATTAGGAAAAGAACTGCATCGATGATGAGCAGGGTCCGTGGTAGCACCAACGCTGTCCTCAAGACGTTAGGGTGCAAAATAGACAGTCCTTTTACTGTGTACTGGGCAA
Organism: Tiliacea aurago; assembly: GCA_948098905.1. Classification (NCBI taxonomy): domain Eukaryota; kingdom Metazoa; phylum Arthropoda; class Insecta; order Lepidoptera; family Noctuidae; genus Tiliacea; species Tiliacea aurago. The sequence continues at coordinate 23,041,886 of OX402599.1, forward strand.
GTGTACACCTGCACAGAAATAGGAAATAGGCATCAGTTACTGTGTTTACTAACGAATTACTAACACCTTTTTATCTTGTTTTTTTTTTTTGTGTGTACTACTAACCATCCTACTAACTATAGATTTGTAAAAAATTATGGACGTATGTCTGAAGTAAAGATAAATTATTATTATTGCTAACAAGTGTAATTGACGTCGTAATTGCTTTTCCAGTTCATTGCTATTAATGCTTTAAGACCAATGGGACAATTAGATAGTTTCAATTTACTGGCGACACGTACCTGGAGGGAGTGACTCCAGCCTCTGGACAAAGGTACTTTGTAGGAACACCGAGAGGTATTGCCCAGTAGGAGTAACAGCCCCCTCCCGGCGTCCGGGCGCAGCACGTCCATGTCAAGGAGCACACGCGAGCTAAAACAAAAGCACAAGTAGGTACATCCTTCACAAGGATCTGTTGGCGCGCCTCAATGGCGTTATTGTTACTGAAAAAAAAAATGACAGACTGGCAGAATCTATGTCCTATGATGGAACTGAGCAACTTTTAGTATCAAAATTTAAAAAAAAAAACTAGAGGAAGTTATACCTACTATTTTAGCCCGCTCTGGTACGCTAAAATTACGGGACTTGAGCAAGAGGAGTGAAAATTACCTTTTTTAGGGTTCCGTAGTAAACAAGGAACCCTTATAGTTTCGCCATGTCCGTCTGTCTGTCTGTCTGTCCGTCCGTCCGTCTGTCCCCAGCTTAGCTCAGTGACGCTTAGTTCTAGAAAGCTGTAATTTGGCATGGGTACACATATTAATCATGCCGAAAAAATGGTAAAATAAAATTATGAAAAACATTTTTTTTTAGGGTACCTCCCTTACACGTGAAATGGGAATGATATTTTTTTTTCTCGTCTATTCCATAGTGTGGGGTAGCGTTGGATAGGCCGTTCAAAAATATTGTGGGTTTGGCAAAACCATTTTTAATTAATGGATCCGTTTGCGTAATATTAAGCTTTAAAGTGCTATTTTTTGTTAGAGTCAAGTGTCCCCCCCCCCCCTGCCAGCTAAATGGTTGGTTTTGGATATGTGAAAAAATTCATGGCAATAGTATATATAACGAAATTAAAAGGAAAACTATCACAGCTAAGTAGGCTTCACAAGTTAACGAGTAATAGTCGACCAACTTAAATTTGCAGTTGGAGAATTGACCGTAACGTATATCGATGTATGGGAGAGCATGTTTTTCAACTACAATGTTAAGTTTGTTTTTGGGATAAATTCATCCCAACTACGGAACCCTACATTGTGCGTGGTCCGACATGCACTTGGCCGGTTTATTCAAACTTGCATTTAATCAAAGAACTTACTCGTTTTGCTGTCTACACACCAAAGCCGGCGCCCGGCGGACCCCGACCCACTGGGCTCCCATTTTAAACAAAAGTTGTCCGACTTGTAACGTTTTGAAGCCACCTTAGATACGAGCTGGTGTAGACACCTTAAAAATTGTTATAAGTTTTATGAATGAACGGCGCCATATGCGTGCCCGTCGGGCAAGGGGACGGCGGCAACGACCACTTGTGACCGCAGAACACTTACTCCTAGCGGAGCTTGTGACAGACCCGTAACAGACTGCGTGCTGATATGCTTATGTAGTGAAAAGATGTGGGATGAATTACAGCTTACACTGGAAATGTGAAACTTGGAAAATGTATGCATAATATGTACATACGGTGAGCTGCTAACTCCACGGGCGAGAGTCGCGGCGATAATCACACCGCGTCATAAAATTCAATAGAAACTTTATGAATGAATCTCCACACGGCGCGCGGCGGGCGGCGGCGGCGGTATGGCGCGACTGACGTCGAGACAATCGCCGCGGTTCACTCGTCCGTGGAGATGGTGCTACAAATTGGACAACGTGAACTATACAGGAAAAGTTTTTAACCAGTGCGCAAATTTTTTTTGGTGGTTCAATATCAGTAACACATTTCCATTATTTATTCAATACTTTTTTTTTTTTATCCTACTTTAAATCAGCAAAATATGGACACAATCTATTCGTAATAATATCAATGGGCGCGCGCGGCGGCCGGCGCAAGCGGCGGTGTTGCACGGGGGTGAACCCCCTCCCGGGCGGCAGGGCGCGCTGGGAGTGCCTGGGAGCCTGGGCGCTGTGGCCGACAGTTCGCTCATCGCACGCGCTGTCGTGTGACGTCGCGTCTAATCGATTCCCCGCGCAAGCGCCGCGCCGCCGCACGTGTACCGGTCACGATGTCGGACTTCAGTAACCGCGAGTTTTACGAGATGGTGCGAGTGTATGTACTGAGTGATAAAAGTTTGCGAGCAGCTCGCAGAATGTATGCGACGGAGAGCATACCTCGAATGCGAGCCCATGGAATCCTTAAACCCGCGGTCCCTAATGAAAGGACCATTTTAGCGGCCACTCAAAGGCTGCTTGATCACGGACAGTTCAGAACCCCGAATCATGCACGAAGGTCTGGCAGACCCCGACTGGCGATCGAAATCGAAGAAGCCATCCTAAGCCCATTAAAGTATGAAGGAAAAATTGGAATTACTCTTCAAATAACTACAGGTCATGGCTTAAACATAAAAAAGTCTAGTTCGAACCTGATAAAATTAGCGATCAGTACATTGTAACCCACGTAAATACCTACGCCGGCGAATCGAGCTAGCGCACAGCTGATAGGTAGGTAGGTACTTTCGCGCGTTCCGCTTCGCCGCGCGCCGCCGGGTAGCCATACAACCACTTTTAAAGTAAACATCACAGTGTCGAAGCGCGTACGGTGTTGCTTAGACGTGTTTTTTGCGGTGATTAGCTAATTACATCGTAATCTATTGTGCACTAAACGGTCGGCCGCTCGGCCGAACCGGTTATCGCTCGCGCGAATCTACAACTTATGCGTAATGAGTACAGACGAGAATCATAATGAAGAATTAATCAGTACAATTACTATGGAGGACGAAGAAAATACACATTTAGAAGACATAACACAATTGTTCGTGATTGAGGGTAATGACACGTCGAAAGATGGAATGCGACCTACGAAAAGAGGAAGAGAATGTGATGAATGGAGTGAAGTTAGGAATAGTAAAACCAGGACGAGACAGGTAAGAGGAATTACGGAATTACGTGTCACTTGCAAAGATAAATTTCCTAAACAATTCGCACTTGCTAAATTATTTAAGGAACAAGGAATTATGAATATAACAAAAGTAAAACATATCAATCCGTACAAAATTACTATTGAACTTAATAATGCCGACAGCTCTGAGAAATTAGTGAACTCCGAACATTTTAAAGGATTAGGGTGGAGGTTCCAGCGGCCTTTTGAAGTTATTTTATCATATGGAGTTATTAAAAATATCGATTTAGACATTTCTGAGGCTGAGCTACTTTCTTGTCTATCAAGTACATGCATTGTCGTGAATGTTAAACGCCTACAACGCAGAGACAGAATCAGCCAGTTGGACTGAAAGCGAGACATGGAGAATAGGATTTGAAGGACCATCGTTGCCCTCTTATGTACCCATTTACGAAATGAGAGTACTGGTAGAACCTTACGTTTTTCCTGTTACACAATGCTCCAGGTGCTGGAGGTTCGGTCACTCTGCTAAAATGTGTCCAGCAACGAAAATTGTATGTCCTAAATGCGGAGGTAAGCACGATAGCTGCGAAACAATTTCTTTTAAGTGTGTGAATTGCACAAAGAATCATATGGCATTGGACAAAACTTGCCCAGTGTATATTAAGGAAAGGAAAATACGTAGTATTATGAGTGATTTTAATGTTTCATACAGAAAAGCATTGGATATTTATGTACCTCCTACTGCACCCCCCTACGAGACAGACATCAATAGGCAGACACTTACACCTTATGAGACAGTCCCAGTTACACAGGCACCTACCTCAAGTACACCTACGTCACCCGTGTTACAGTCAAAAGCTACATTCGCACAAAAAACAGCACGCCCTGTACCAAGTAAAGAATCCGGAACCGAAAACGGACAACAAACCAAAAATTTATCACAAATGGACAAAACACAGACTGAGAAAGAACAAGAAAATAAAAAGGAAAATAAGAAGAAAAAACAGCAAAAGAAAGCGCCCCAATGTGAAGCTTCTCATACCCAGGACTGTTATATGAGCTTTCAGGAGGATATGTCCAACGGAGACGCATCTGAGGAAGAGGACTATAGTAAAAATGAGGATTCGAAAGACGATAATTCATTAGATGGCTGATAGATAAAATTAAATATATTTTATTTATGAGAAATGATACTTTCAAGGACAAAATTATATCTGTTATTCAAATTAGCGTGGAGTGGGCTATATCGTGTTTGCTAAATAAGATAATACCTAAAGATTTGTCCTCTTTAAAAAGTATTTCCGTAATGCATACTGTTAAAATAAACATTTTGCAATGGAACTCACAAAGCGTGTTACCCAAAAAACTAGATTTGGAACAATTGTTGTTTTTGGAAAAAGTTCATATTGCGGTATTATGTGAAACTTGGTTAAATTCTGATCATTGTTTTAGTGTAAAAGATTATAACGTATTTCGCTGTGACAGACCTGACTCATATGGAGGAGTCGCAATTCTAACTCATAAATCCATCAAGGCTCAACAATGTAATATTACTATTCCAAATTCACGTATTGAGATGGTCCATATCAAAATTATTAATTGTACTTTCATTCAAAACGTTATTTCAATTTATTGCCCACCTAACGTCCGTACTACACAAAATGACTGGGACTCGTTGTTTGCTATAGCTAACTCTAAAACTGTAATTTTAGGAGATTATAATGGTCATCACTCAAGTTGGTCCACGAGAACAGATCAAAGAGGTACTCAAATTTTTGATTCCTTAATTGACCATCATTTCGTTACTTTGAATGATGGGAAGCCGACTCGTGTAAAGCTAGTTAATGGAATTTTACAAAAGTCAGCCCCTGATTTATCTATAGTTTCTTCAGACGTATCATTAATGTTTTATGGGAACGTAACTAATGAGTCCTTAGGCAGTGACCACATGATAATCAAACTGGAGACGTTGGATAACTGTGCACCACGCATTGTTAAAAAACGTAACTTTAAAAAAGCAGACTGGGTAAAGTACCGTAACTATATTCAAGAAACACTAGCTGGGTGTACACTGCCTGTTAATCCCCAAGAAGCGTATAATTTCTTTTTAGATGTCATCAATAGAGCCGCTGATGCAAATATTCCTTATTTTAAATTTAACCTAGCTGTCAATTTAAACCGAAACCTTATTGGTCTACAATATTATCAAAAGCGGTGGCGGAAAGACGATTGGCTTTAACGTACTTTAGAAAAAACCCAACTCCAGATAACTTACAAAAACTACAAGACAAAACTCGAGAAGCTCAAAAACTAACTAGAAGTGCTCGTAATGAGGGATTCCGTAAGTTTTGTTCTTCAGTGGACGAGGTCACTTCGGTTAGTGATATGTGGCGACGCATGCGCTGGTTGAAGGGATACCGTTCAGCTGGACTCCATGTGGACGAGACGTTGGCTGAGCAAGTCCTTTATAACTTAGCTCCTGATTTTACATGCCCCCCATTACCCACTTTTTGTGCTCAAAATCTTAAATTGGAAGTTGCTATAACAAGACAGGAGCTTGACAAATGTGTTAAATCTAAAGATACCGCCCCGGGATGCGATGACATTTCCTTTTCAATGATTAAAAATCTTCCAGACCTTGCTAAAAATATTCTGATACAACTTTATAATTTATTTTTTCTTTAAACTTCGTTCCTGAGCAATGGCGCCAAGTCCACATAGTACCAATCCCCAAACCAGGTCGAGATTTGACTTCCGCTTCCGCAATAAGACCTATTTCATTAATGTTTTGTTTATGTAAAATATTTCATTCCGTTATTAATAAGAGAATTGAGTGGTATTTAGAAAGTGGAGGTTTTTTTGCTGAAGAGACTACAGGTTTCAGGAAAGCGCGCTCATGTTTAGATAACTTAAATTTACTAACCTCAAAAATACAAATTAGTTTCTCAAAAAAGCTTGTTACGATCGGATGTTTCCTTGATATTGATAACGCTTACAATAACGTTGATGTCACTACTCTTCTGTTAACTTTGGACCAACTTGGTGTGGGAGCACAATACTGTAGATATCTATGAGAGTTTCTTAAAGAAAGATATTTAACGATTAATGGGTTAGATAATACCGTCACTAGAATTGCCAGAAGGGGCTTGGCACAAGGTGATCCCTTGTCGCCACTGCTATTTAATATTGCGACCATTCATATTTGTAAAGCAATACCTAGCTCCGTATCTATCTCGCAGTACGCCGATGACTATGTACTTTATATAACTTCTCATAACTCCGATCAAGCAGCCGCTGTGTTACAGGAAGCGTTGGATACCCTATGTAGTCAATTTGATAACCTAAATCTAAATATATCACCAAATAAGAGTAAAATTTGCATTTTTAACAGAGGCTATCGGAGACTTTCAGTTAACTTATCAATTGGATGTACTATATTGGAGGTTGTTGACACGGTTAGATAGATACCTTGGTATGTGGTTGGACCGTTCTCTCAGGTGGGGAAAGTATATCAATGAAATTTGCCAAAAAGTTCTTAAATTCATTAAAATTATTAAAGTGTTAGCCGGTTCAACTTGGGGTGTGCACCCAAAATATTTAAGAAAACTTTATATTTCTTTAATTAGAAGTCGTATTGACTATGGAAGCTTTTTCTATGACAACAGTGCAAAAACTCACTTGGAAAAATTAAATAAACTACAGAACCAAGCTATGAGAGCAGTGGGTAGTTTTATTAAAACTACACCCATTCACGTAATGGAGAGCGAGTTATGCTTACAACCGTTACATCTACGTCGACGATTCTTGGCTAGCAAATTCTGGCTTAAAACGAAAGCCTTGCAGGCAAATATTGGAGGTATCAACTTACTTTCCGAGCTATCCACATTGTGTAATAATTCATCATACTGGCAAAACAAAAGAATCCCCTTGTTAATCTCGGTTCATGACTCACTACACACCTTAAAAGTTCATTGCAGTATTAAATTAGATATGTTTTCCCTGAATACATGGGTCAGTAGTATAGATAGCAACAATTTTATAAAATACGATGCTAGTTTTATGACCAGACCAAAAAGGCAATACAATCCTGTTAGCTTAAGAAATTTATTTATTGATTACATTACTTCCGAGTACTCGAATTATTTTAAAATATTTACAGACGGATCTAAGGACGGTGACGGTATGGGGGCCGCCTTTTATGAGTCTGACGGAAACTCAATGAAATTTCAAATTAATGCCAGTGTGTGTATAATGGAAGCGGAACTGATTGCAATTGCAGAAGCTCTGTCGTATGTAGAATCAATCCATCAAAGCAAAATTGTCATTCTCACAGACTCCAGAAGTTCGCTTCAACACTTGGCTCGGTGTACCTCGACATTTCGAGGAACACCGATAGCCTACACTATACTGAACATTATTTTGAAACTACAATCTGATGGAAAACACATAGTTCTTCCATGGATTCCATCATGTTGGATATGGGACATAAGGATACAAGTAAAAGTACAGCGAGCTGTGAACGCACTGACTCTTTATTTCCAACACGCGTGCGCGAGACCGCGGCGGGGGGCGCGGGGTGCCGGCGGCGGCGGCATGCGCGGCGTCGTTTGCGCAGGCAGCCTACATGGCCCCGCATCGCTACACACATACATCTATGCTTGTACACAACATCTCCCAACCTTATTTCTAAAGATACCATAGCATAGCATAGTAGCAGGATTCAAAACATAATAATATTAATAAAGTATTTAAAGATTCTTACAACTACATACATGTAAGTACAACATTATGCCATCCACTGGTCACTTGCGAAACGCAAGGCTTCTATAGTCCACCTTTGGAAGCTGGCGCAACACCCGACCCGGACCGCGGCCGGGCGGCACAGGCGCGGGCGGCGAGGTCGGCGCCGCTGGCGACGTACTTGCACCCTGCCTCCCCTCCCCCGCGGCGTCAGCTTGAGACGCGGGTTGGGGGCTCGGTGGTGCCGCTGATGATATGTCCTCGTCACCATCATCCTCTATTGCTCCAGCATCCCAACTTTGTTGTACATTGCTGTTGCCCTTAAATAACACAATCTGGTTTTTGTGTTTTTTTATTACACTCCCTGTTAAATGATCGTAAATAAAATACACAACTCTACCACTCTTGTCTATTACTGTGCCTCTGCACCATGTGAACTTTTCTTTATTGTTAAATTTTTTGTATAAAACTTCGTCTCCGTTTTTAAAAAATTGAGTATTTTTACCGCCATAGAATTTACTCTGCAAACACTGTTTAGATTTTACTGTGCTATCCAGTGACACGTTTGAGGGTGACGACAGCGGTTTTGGCGACAATAGATCCAACCTCGATCTCAGCTTGCGTCCAAAAACTAATTGAGCTGGAGAGAACCCTGTCACTGAATGTACCGAATTCCGGTAATCGAAAAGATATTTTAACAGTTTGACCCTAGTGTCTTTTTGGCTGTTACTCGATAACATACTGGATTTAATACCCTTTTTCGCGATCTTTACGTAACTTTCGGCCTGGCCATTGCTCGCAGGATTATAAGGCGGTGACGTCACGTGCTCAATCCCGTTAATTGTACAAAACCGTTTAAAATCTTGTGACGTGAAAGCCGTGCCGTTATCGCTTACAATTGTATTTGGTAAACCGAACCTTGAAACAAACTCGTATAGTTTGTCTACTGCCGCTGATGAAGTCGTTGAACCACACATATCGTAAACTTCCATCCATTTCGTGTATGCATCTACTACAATTAAATGATGTTTATTATCTAACGGACCCAAGAAATCTATGTGCAACCGGTAGAATGGTTGGGGTGGGTATTGCCAGGAGGCAAGCGGGGCGCGCGGAGGGATAGGTCTTAAATGTATGCAAACACTACAAGAGTTGATCATAGTTTCTATTTCTTTATCAATACCCGGAAACCAGAAACGGGAACGAGCTTCGGCCTTTGTTTTTACAATTCCCAGGTGGGAAGTATGAAGTTCGTTCAATATTTTCATTTTTAAACGTTCCGGTAAAATCAATTTATGACCTCTCATAACACAGCCGTCTTCATAAGATAATTGATTCCTGTATGCATGGAACGGTTTTATATTCACATCAGACACGCTTCTAGGCCAACCCTTAAAAATAAAATCAATCACCTTCATTAAATTAACATCTCGGGTAGTTTCCTTGCGTAATTCGTCCCGCGTAACTGGCATGTGTCCGTCTATTACGAAGTGAATATACGACGCGCGGTCAATCGGGGCAGCCGCTGCGGCAGCGTGCTGAGCGTTGTCCCCGCATTCGCTGTCCGCGGCGGTCATTGACCGCGACCGCTTATCGTTGTCGGGAAGACTTGCGCGGGACAAATAATCCGCGCTGTTATTCTCGCTACGAACGTATTCGATTTTATAATTATATGCACTGAGGAACAACGCGTACTTATCTCTGCAATCGATTTGCCGAAACCTCCGGTATACCTTTGTGCGGTCCAAAAATTGAAATTAAAGGCTTGTGATCGGTGCGAAGGATGAATGGGTCTGACTTACCGTACAAGTACTGATGGAATCTTCGAACTCCAAAAATAATAGCCGTTGCCTCTTTCTGAATCTGAGAATAACGTTTTTCAGCTGTGTTTAGAGTGCGGGACGCGAACGAAATAGGACGCTCGCATCCATCCTTATCACTTTGCGATAATATCGCACCTAACCCATTAGGTGAAGCGTCCACCGTGAGTATTAACTTTGCCTTTGGGTCGAAATGCGTTAACACCTGATCCGACGTTAAATGTTTTTTTATTTCGACGAACGCTCTTTGATGTGCGTCAGCCCAGTGCCATTTAACATCCTTCCTTAGAAGATCATATAAGGGACTTAAAATTTCGGACGCCTTAGGTACGAAATTACGGTAATAATTTACTAATCCTAAAAATGATTGAAGTTTGCCTAGATCTGTGGGCACTGGGGATTTCGCAATTGCTATTACTTTATCTGATGATTTTTTTAATCCGTCTTTGTTAATTACATACCCTAAATAATAGATTTCATTCTTAAAAAATTCGCACTTTTCTTTTTGCAATGTTAGTCCCGCCTCTTGCAGCCTCTGTAACACTGCCGTTAACCGTTGTAAATGTAAACCCGGTCCATCGGCTGTGATAAGGACATCGTCTAAAATACATAACACTCCGTCCATACCCGACAATACGTTTTCCATTGCGCGCTGAAAAATAGACGGTGCGCTGGTTAATCCAAAAACCATACGTGTATACTGAAACAATCCGCGGTGAGTATTTATGCATGTAATCTTTTGTGAGTCTTCGTCTAAAACAAATTGATTATAGGCCATGGACAAGTCTAACTTTGAGAACTGTTGACCTCCGTGCAATTTTGAAAACAGCTCGTGGACTGTAGACAACGGGTATTGTTCTACAACTAATTGTTTTTTTATGGTTACAGAATAGTCTGCACACAGCCTAACACTTCCATTGCGTTTTAATACTGGCACTACGGGTGATGCATACTCCGAGTGATCAACCTGTCTAAGTATCCCTAAGTTTACAAGGCGAACTATCTCTTTATAATGCAAAAGCGACGGGACGCGCTTTGAAAAATATTGGCACTGCATCATCTTTTAAACGTAATTTGACCTCGAATTTGTTGAATTTACCTAACTTATCTGAAAATACGTCTCTGAATCTATTGTGCAAGTCATCGATTGTTTTTACTTCATTTTTTATGAAATTACAGGGTGCTAATTTTAACTTAAATAAGGATAAAAAATCTCTTCCGAGCAATGGCGGGCCTTCGCTGCGTACCACGTAAGCATCTAGTGTGTGTGTGCTCAGCCTATAAGTGACCGGTAGCCGAATTATACCGAGACACACAATACTGCTACCCGTGTAGGTAAATAGCCTTTTTTTTGGTGGTAACAAGGGCAAACTGCTAAAACATTTGTTGTATAAACTCTCGGAAATTACCGTTACTGCAGATCCACTATCAATCTCAAATTTGATTTGTGAGCCGTATATGGACACGATTTCTGTCATGGGTTCTCCCCGCTCTGAGGTGATGTTACAACATAAAAACTCACCATCGTCGTCCGTCTCACTCACGTCACCGGTCACAACACACTTTACTTTGCACATTCTACGTAAGTGACCCTTTGTATTACACTTCCTACAAGAATAGTTTGCAAATCGGCACTGAGATGATGCATGGTTCTTTCGACCGCACACGGAACACTTCTCCATTACAGGTTCCTTATCAGAACTAGCACTCTTGCCCTGCACCTTGAACACTGAATGTTCTTGCTGTGTGATCGGCGTGGAAGCGCCGGCGGCGGCGCCTGCCCGCGCGCACCGGACGCTCTGCGCCAACTCCACTGCCTTTGCCAGGGTCAAGGTACCTATCTGTGTCCTTGGTGAACAGTTTGTCCCTCTCGGGACCCGCCGACATGCCCATCACAAACCGGTCTCGCAATGCATCCTCTACATTTGCGAACATACAATGTTTCGTGAGGCCACGCAGTCTTGCCGCCCACTGCGCATGCGTCTCATCCGTTTGCTGCGTTGCCGCATAAAATGCGTAGCGCTCCCCGAATCCACACTTTGTCGGAGAAAAGTGAGTATCCAGAAGCTTATAGATGTCCTCTACTGGCACCTCCTCCAGCTGTTTTGGCAAAGCCAAGTCGGCTGCGAGCTGGTAGGTGCCGTCCGCGAGTGCGCTCAGTAGGATTGCTCGCCGTCTTGAACCCGTTGCGTCGTTTTGTTCTGTAATATCGTTTGCCACGAACCATTGCCGCAGGCGACTTTTGTACGCCTGCCACTCGTGCACTGTGTGGTCGAAATTACTTATTATTCCAAAACTAAACTGAGCCATCGTGATATTATAGCGTGGGTAGCTCTCGTCGCCACTGTTGGATATGGGACATAAGGATACAAGTAAAACTACAGCGAGCTGTTTTTTTTTTTTTTTTTTTTTTTTTTTTTTTTTTTTTTTTTTTTTTTTTAGGTATGGCATCTCGTAGCAGACCTAGAGAGGTCGTTGCTACTTAACCGGATATTCCTGTGGCTGCCCTAAGGTTTTTAATCTTAAAGCCTCCAGCCAGGGCGCAAATTATATATATTAAAAACTAAACGACAGCGCACTAAGGGCACCCCCTGTGGGGTACGGACCTCGGCTCAGGGCGTCGTTGGGGGATCACAAAATTACTAACAATTTGGGGACGGGCTGGATCAACATTTTGATCATGATTATTATCAGGGGATATTATATTTATTGCTACGGCGCTCTCAGCCTCTAACCGGGCGGCTGGCGCATCGACATTCAAGGGACGGGGGGGAGGACTTTTATTACCATTTACTCGGGAAGTTCGCGTGGTACCTCGGCGGCGAGGACGGAAGGTCGGTTTGTGTATTTTGTGCACTGTACTCGTGGCCCTATTGCTTTCCTGAAGGAGAGTGATGGGGTCATCCGGATCTAAGAGAGTGTGCCTCGGTCGGCGAGTCTGACTAATGGCAGAAGGCCTGTAACTAGCGGCCTGCACAACCAAGGGGTTGCGATGACGTTCCGCGGATTCGAAAAAGCGCTTTGCAAGGCGCTTCATAAACTGTTTGATGGTAGGCATCTTAAGGTCTACGTGAAGTTGTTCGTTCCGAACGAACCAAGGAGCTTTCGTAATTCTACGGAGAAATCGGTTTTGAAGCGTCTGCATCTTATGGATGTGATATGACTTTGCGTGAGCGAAGACTACGCAGGCGTAAGTCATGATCGGACGAATGCACGCGGTGTAAATACGCAATTTGCACTTAAGGGACAACTTGCTGCGCGGGTTGAGTACGGAGTGTAGTCGGCCGAGAGCAAAACTGGCGCGCGAGCGCACCTGTTTTATGTGCTCGCCGAACGTCATGTGATGGTCTAAGACCACACCGAGATATTTGGCTCGCTTCTCCCAAGGGATAGGCTTGCCGAACATGGTGATCGGTTGGGGCAGGGCGGGTGATCGCCGGGGCCTACAGAATAGGACCCCCTGGCTCTTATCAGGGTTGACTTCAATCCTCCACTTCCTGAACCAGGCCGCGAGTCTGTTGACTTCGGCCTGAAGGATGCGGGCGATATTGTCTTGCCTGAGGCCGGAGTAGTAGATGGCCGTGTCGTCTGCGAACAGAGCTAACTGCGCCTTTCTACATTTGGGGATATCACTAGTGAATATAGTGAATATCAGCGGTGCCAGCACAGCGCCCTGAGGGACGCCTGCGCGGAGCGGATGGGGGGAGGATAGCGCACCCTCGATGCGATAGCGGAAGGTGCGGTCCGACAAAAAGTCTCGTAAGATGAGCACGAGACGATCGGGTACACCGAGTTTGTAGAGCTTATATATTAAGCCGTTGTGCCAGACTTTGTCGAACGCTTTCGCAATGTCGAAGAACACAGCACCCGTCATGAGCCCGCGCTGGAAGCCAGCGCTTACATGCTCGACGATACGGTGGACCTGTTGTACGCACGAATGTTGGGATCTGAACCCGAACTGTTCGTTTGGGATGAGGCCCTTCGTCTCGGCATAGTCTCTGAGACGCTTATAAATAAGCCTCTCATAGACTTTGCCGAAGACGTTGAGCAGACTGATGGGTCGGTAACTGGAAGGTTCGGTCTTAGGTTTGCCGGGCTTCGGGATACCGATGACCGTGGCACTTTTCCAAGCTTGAGGAAAAATGTTGTTGCTAAGAGCGCCATTGAAGATGGTGGTCATTAGCATGATCAGGTGAGCGGGGAACAGCTGGAGCACCCTGTTGGTGATTCCGTCTGATCCTGGAGATTTACGGGTTTTCAGACCCTTGATAATGTCGTGCACTTCGTCTGGGGTGACGGGAGCCAGAGGACAATCAGGGTCTTCGACCGGAGGGAACAGCGAGCTGTGAACGCACTGACTCTTTATTTCCTACACGCGTGCGCGAGACCGCGGCGGGGGGCGCGGGGTGCCGGCGGCGGCAGGGCGCATGCGCGGCGTCGTTTGCGCAGGCAGCCTGCATGGCCGCGCATCGCTACACACATACATATATGCTTGTACACAACACATCACATATTGGAATAAGAGGCAACAATATTGTTGATTTACTAGCCAAACAAGCCATATGTGATGGAATTCCTGTTAAGTTTTCTCCTTACTTTACTAACTTTATATCTAATATCAAACAGGATTGTTATTCGCTTTGGAAGGAGTACTTCAATAAAAGATCACTAGAAAAAGGAATCTGGTACAAAACGATCCAACCGCATCCCTTGAACTCACCGTGGATAGATAATCAGCTGTTGGACAGATGTGATACTGTTATCGCACTGAGACTTCGTTCCGGACACATCCCCTGTAATAAATTCCTATACCTAATGGCAAAATCATCATCGAATAAATGTGATTTTTGTATTCATGCCGTTGATGATATTCATCACATATTAACCGAGTGTGTCCACAACGAGGAATTTAGGAATAGATTAGATTGTAGGATTAGAGAGATAGGCTACTGTAATAGTGCTCTAGCTGTGCCACTTTCTGATGCAGCTAGAGTACTTTACAAATTAGCTATGCTAAGGTTATAATAGTGTTATGATTTTGTTAAACCAACCAGGGGGCCTAAAATGGACGCTTTCGCAGAATCATATTATGATCTGCGTACAATTCATATCCCGCAATTCATCTGTTCGAACAATGTAACCATTAAATTAATAGATGACTTGAATGATCTTTCAGTGACCAGATACTGGAACAATAAGAAAAAACCATTGCTTGTGACCGTTTATAATGAGTGTAAACTCCGTAATATACATTGTTCAAGTATTTTGGACATGTACTCACTAGAGAAATGGGTGACAGGTATAAAAGTACGGGATAAAATTAGTTGTAAGTTAGACTGTGTCAAAGCAGCAAAACGCAGCCATGAGGTTACATCACTTAAAGTCGAAGTTATCAAAGAACTTAGTGAAAAGTACCCGGGGTGGAAAATGTACTTTACTGATGGGTCTAAAAGCAAAAGTGGTTGCGGGGCCGCTTATTATAGTTTGAGTGATGGAACCTCGGCCTTGTTTAAATCTATTGATACAAACCTATCTGTGATGACGATGGAACTCGTTGCAATCTCAAAAACGCTAGAGAACATAATTTGTTGGGACAATGCGAACCGTTCTGTGAATCAAAACATTGTTATATGCACGGATAGCAAAAGTGGTTTAATGCATTTAGCTCGATGCGCCTCTGGTTGCAGAGGTATACCGATAGCTTATGTAATTCTAAGACTATTTTATGAACTTGGTGACATTAATTTGAGGTTGCAATGGATTCCAGCTCATATTGGTATACATGAAAACGAGAAGGCTGACATGTTTGCAAAAAAAGCTATTTTGGAAGGATTGGAAATTGACATCGCTCCGTTCTACACAGAAATACTTAGCTATTACAAGAACATATGCTACAATCGTTTTAAAGAGTATTTCGACAGGAAGTCTAAAGAAAAAGGCATATGGTATAAGACTATGCAAAGTGAGCCTCCTCGGATCCCTTGGTTCGCTGAAAGTCATATAAAGAGGTCTTATGTTGTTATGGCACATAGATTGCGTTCTGGTCATATTCCATCCAGGAAATTTGGACACCTAATGAAAAAAGTCGAATCTCCTAATTGCCAAGTATGTAATAAAGTCGAAGATGTCCAACATTTGCTGGTGGAATGTGAAAAGAACAGGAGAGAGAGGAAGATAGTGATGCGGGAGTTAAAAGTTAATATGTTTGACGTTGGGGCTTTCATTAGAATATTATCTACACCTAATTCGGAAGAAGCGAAACTAATTTATGAAATGGTTGCTGCATCACTATCTCCCCCCTCACTTACGCAATAATATATTTGTATGAATAATATTATAATTACATGTATAATAATTAGATTAGGATATGATGAGGCTGACATACCTTTGTAAGGTAAAAGCCTCTAAATAAATAAAGATTAAAAAAAAAAAAAAAAATCTGTTTGACAGTTGTGTATGGAGTTTCGTAAAATGGTCCACAAATTAAGAATTAATATTTCACTATATGTTAATGTTAAATAGCAGCTGTCAAACAGATGAATTGCGGGCTGTATGAATTGCACGCATGATTCTGCCAAAGCGTCCATTTTAGGCTCCCTGGGCGGCATAATCGCATGTGCGACAAAGCCCTTTAGTTTTGAATTAAAAAAAAAAAAAAAAAAAAAGTAAACATCTTTCGTTAACGATATTTTTTGTTTTTTGTACTAAGACGTAAGTATCAAAATAAAAAATATATGTTCAATAAAACTCGTTTAAGTTTAACTTGTCAAAATTTGCGCAGTGGATAAAAACTTTTCCTGTATTATTCTCTACGAAAACGAGGTATGATAAATTATTTTATTTCTGTAAGTAGGTTTGTACCTACAAACAGTTTTACACGTCAATCATAATTAAAAATAACTGGCCGAGGTCGGTGTTTCCTACCTGACTACTCTGAAAAGAAAGGCCGAAACAAACTCAGACCAATAAATAATGTACTCTGTGACTCAGACGTCACTGTCTCTTTTTAAGTTCAGACATAGGATTTCTTGGCGGGAAAGTGAAGCGTCATGTTCAGCAGTTTGTTTAATTTTCCAAAATTAGTGTTTAGCCGAATATTAATGTGTAATAATGGTGGATTATTAACCATTAAGTGTTTGTGAACGTGCATTAGTGTAGGCAAATGAAACAAAACAGTGCAACTTCGCTTCAAGTTCTCTCAAGAAGTCCGCGTGAGGGCTCAGTAAAGTGCCACATCTTTACTGAAACTCAAGGGGAGTGGGCGGGGATATCATCATCATGCATTTATAATTCATTTCATCAATATTATACAAGAACTAAAACTTGACATTGGCTAAATGCACAAACCGTGCGAAGCCAGGAGGAAAAAAAAAAAAATAAGATCAGACATAATCTTGGGCAGATCATGTGAAGACCATGTAGATTGGTGTCTGAAATGGTCTTTTGAGGGAAGAACCACACTGAGTGAGTGGACCTATCCAGTCAGTGCACGCATTTGTCAGTAATCGTGAGCTCGACTCGGAACTTAAAGGAGCTCAACGACTCGACGTGAAAAATAACCTTAATTTCGGAAGTCTGTGTCTTTGGAATACTTTGGATCTATTTAAATTTTTTACCACCAACATCCAAAATTAAGGTTATTTTTCACTTTGTAGTGTTTTTTTTGGAAGTCGGTTGTTTTTTTGTTTGTAAAAAGGTTTTTTATTTTTCACTTTTTAGTGGGTCAGTTTGCAATTTATCTAAGCATAATAGCACAATGTCAACTGTGTCACATATTTGCTAGGTATGTGCAAGGCTGCTGGGTGAATTATATAAATAAAACTCGGTGTTACATTGCACGTGAGACAACTTTTATTCGAGCGAACCCATCGACATTCAATCACCGAACATAGACCATCATTCTAGAGCACAGATGATAATTCATGCAACACTCCTCTCTTCTAATTTTTAAATTAGGTACTACAAATCAAGTCTCTGAACAGGCGTATGAGTACGTGCACTTTTACGCACTTCTGGCTGAACTAGAATAGGATGCAATATTACTTGGTATTTCTTTATGAATTAACGGCTCATTTACTTCTAATATCTCCGATTATTTTTCTTGCTCCAATACACTTTCATTAAGTACACTATAGTTAGGCAAACACTGAGTAACATTCCTGGTGAGTATGCCTTTGTCAGTGTGCACGTCATACATAACATTTCCTACTGGATTTTCAATAACACCATCTAACCATTTTTTAGAGTTATCATATGATGCAATGCGTCACACGCCACAGACGGCACTAATCTCCGATTTTGTTGAAATTTCGCGAGGGGATTGTACCCAAATTGTTATATTTAGTACCTCTATTGAAAATAATTGTACCTCTTGGGTTTTGCTAAAAAACGAAAAACAAGAAGGACCGCCTGTGGCGTATACGCCACGGACGGCCCATTTTCTTCGGTATTAGTTTGAGATGCACAATATACATCAAAGAATTGTACCTAAATAAAAACCTACGAATTCTAAATATTAACACGATAGCGCGCACCAAACGCAATATTTACATTGAAAATGGTGAAAAATTAACCTAAAAACGCAGCACCCAGAAAAAAGGTCTTTTGGTGTGATTATTTCATCCTAAAGAATTGTACCCATTTCACAACTCACAAAAAAGTAATTATGTTACAGAAACATGCAATACTTTAGGAGAAAACAGCAAATCAAAATCTAACTCACCATCACCAACAGTCTGTGTTGGTGATGGTGAGTTAGATTTTGATTCTAGCCATCTTTGTAATACCTAGATGTGACAATCAAATTCGATGTACTGAACTATCTTGTTTGTTGTGGTGGTATTATTTTAAAAGCAATAAGTTAACACAACTGTTAACAGGATTTAAGGGCAAACTGTATTGATTTATTAATAACACAAGATAACAAGCAATATATTATTTGGTTAACTAAATTATTTATCACAACAAATTATTTTTTCGTTCCGTCACTTTCCATCTCCATCACTCCTATGGTTAGTATAGTTATTCTGGCCCACAGAGCACAGAATTGTTGCGCGCCGGTACGACTGGAGAGGAGACGGCATCGGCAGTTATAATAATCAGACGCACGGACACAGACGGTCCTTCTTGTTTGTTTTTTTTGCAAAACCCAAGAGGTACAATTATTTTCAATAGAGGTACTAAATAGAACAATTTGGGTACAATCCCCTCGCGAAATTTCAACAAAATCGGAGATTAGTACCGTCTGTGGCGTGTGACGCGATGCAATCAGTACTTTATCACCTGGTAAATATTGCTTTACAGGTTTCTTACAAATCAACTGCCGAGGAATAATTACATCCTTTTTTATTAAAGATAAACGTGTACGGATTTTTCTACCGAACATTAACTCACACGGTGCCTTGCCTGTTGTGGCATGTGGTGCTGTACGATAAGCTAATAACCATTGCTGTATACCGTGATCTAAACAATTTTTATCAAACTTATATGCTAACATGGCCTTTTTGAAAGTTTGAACCCCCCTTTCTGCCAAGTCATTGCTGGCTGGATGATAAGGTGCAGAACATATGTGTCTAATATTATTATTCTTACAAAAAGTATTAAACTCTTCCGATGTCCATTGTGGACCATTATCAGTCACCATTTGTTCCGGTAGACCAAATCTTGCAAAAATACTACGTAGACATTTAATTGTACTGCTGGAGGTAATATTGTTCATTTTAACTACTTCTGGCCATTTTGAGTGTGCATCTACAATGATTAACCACATATGCCCTAAAAATGGACCAGCAAAATCAGCATGAATACGTTTCTATGGCTCCTCCGGCCACTCTTATCTATGTCATGTATAATAGGTTTGATAGGTGGTAAGTTCCTATTTTGGATACAACGTGCACACTTATTAGTTAATGTTTTTATATCATTTGTGATGTTGGGCCACCAAAAACAACTATTAGCTAAAGATAACATTTGCTTAATGCCCAAATGACCAGAATGTAGTTCAGTTAAAACTTTATCCTTTAAACTCTCAGGTATAACTACTCTATCCCTTCATAAAATGCAATCTTTAATTAAATATAACTCAGTCTCTTTGCCCTTATAATTACATAACTCTCTATTAATCAACTTTGGCCAGCCCTCTCTTAAGTAAGTACAAACCTTGCTTAAATTAGGGTCTTTCTGAGTATGTTTGGCAATTTCAGACAAAGTTACAGGTGGATTATCAATTACGAGTAGTTTAGTTTTATTATATCAGACGACATGACAACTTAAATATAACTGCACGTTTCTATGGTGACGCACATTGCAGACTAAAGAAGTTTTGCATACACAGTATTGATAGAGGTTGCATGTATTATCTTTAACACCTTCTCTCAATGTAGTCCCATAAGATCCACAAGCTTGCGAAGCCTAGGTCTGGGCAACGGCTTGGTGAGAAGATCCGCTAATTGAAGCTCACTTGTTACTTTCTTTATTAACAGCTCTCCATTCGTCACAAGCTCTCTTACGAAGAAGTGACGTGTACGAATATGTTTGGTGCGTCGGTGAAATTCTGGATTCTCAGCTAATTTTATTGCTGCTTCGTTATCCACTAGTAACGTAGGAAGACCCTTCAATTTTACGAGACTTCCTATGAGCCGAGTCAACCATACACATTCTCTCGCAGCTTCACTAGCAGCGATCACTTCAGCTTCCGTTGTCGAAATAGCAACACTTTGCTGTCTCTGACTCATCCAGGAGACTGGTCCTACAGTCAGGCAGCATATTGGCAAAGTACTCCAGAAGTCGATCTTCCAGTTCCAATATCACCTGCGTGGTCGGCATCACTATAAGACTCCATAATTCCATTTTTATAGTGTACTGTAGGTATCTCATGATACGTTTTACTCTGACACAATCAGGTAGAGTGGGTTTTTCTAGACTCCTAGAGACCACACTGACAGCGTACGCAATATCAGGTCTTGTTCCGACCATTACATATGCAAATGCTCCAACTACTTGCCTGTAGTTTTTCAGAACGTACTCATCGTTCTCGTTTTGTAAAACCATATTTTCCTTGGTTATTGGTGTAGTCACAGGTTTGCAGTCCTGCATTCCAAACCTGTTCAAATCTTTCTTAATATAAGATATTTGATGTATTACTACTCCAAGACCTTCTCTGGTTGAAATCTCTATACCTAGAAAATAGGTAGCTGATTTGGTTGTAATCTTGAACCTTTCTTTCAGCTCTTCAATGAATTCATCAATGAGTTCTTGATCTGTTCCAGCTATTAGCCCATCATCAACGTAAAGAACCACAATCAGTTTCCGGTGGTCTTTTTCTCGTACAAATAAACAGGTATCAGCTTCACTGATTTTAAAGCCAACTTCCTTGAAGAAATTAAGAATTTTCTGATTCCAACATCTCGGGGCTTGTTTTAACCCATAGAGACTTTTCTTCAGTAAGCATACCCTTCCAGAACCATCATCATAGCCTTCGGCTTGCTTAACGTAAATTTCTTCTTCCGAGAGTGTTCCATATAAAAATGCAGTTGCCACATCAAATTGATACATCTTCATGTCTTCGCTTGCTGCGATGCTAATCACAGTTCGAACAGTGGTCATTTTCGCAACAAGACTGAAAGTCTGATCATAGTCCTCTCCTTTCTTCTGGCGAAAACCCTTAGCAACTAGTCTAGCTTTGTATTTGTAGACTGATCCATCAGCATTCAGCTTCACGCGAAAAATCCATTTACATGGTATTGCTTTTCTGTTTTTTGGTAACTTTTCTAGAACCCATGTTTCATTCTCGTTGAGAGAACGTATCTCGCTTTCCATAGCTTTGTTCCAAAGTTCACTTTCGTTACAAGATACTGCGTCTTTGTAACATGTTGGTTCGAATAATCCGTTTGTAACCATGACATAATCATTGAACCTGGCCGGACGTCTGATCAATAATCGATCTCGCAGTACTCGATCACTCTGTGAGTTAATAAGTTCCTCAAGATTATCTTCATCTTCATTAACATCATCATTTCCAACCGTCTGCTCCAGATCATCATTATCAACGTTGTCATTTTCTCCCCTTGGTTCAGTTGATTCTTCATGAGTCGATACAGCATCATCGAAATTGTCTTCTTCGATAACAGGTGTATTCAATTGACTATTCATATCGTAATCTATCGTTACGACTTGGTTATTGGTCGTAGCAGGTGTCACTACTTCGTCATACTCCCTTCGTACTTGAATGGGAATTTTCACTTATGTGACTTCCTCATCTGGCTCTTGGAATTTCGATTCCAATGGCTTTTCATCAAAAATGACATCTCTCGACCTAACTATGTAATTGGTTTCCTTATTCCATAGTCTATAACCATCATCATTATCGTAACCAACCAGTACACATCTCCTAGCTTTCTTATGCATTTTTTTCCTTTTTTGTTTAGGAATATGTGCATAGCAAACTGAGCCAACAATTCTCAGGTGCTTTATCCGTGGTTTCTTCCTAAACCAAAGCTCGAACGGAGTCTTGTGTTCCACGGAAGTTGGTCCTGTCCGGTTTAAAACATAAACAGCTGTCTGTACCAACTCCGCCCACAACTGTTGAGGCAACTCTTCATGAGCATGCATCATGGTTCTAGCTGACTCTACGATCGTACGGTTTTCTCTTTCGCTACACCCATTCTGTTCAGGCGTATACGGCATTATTAGTCTTTGGTGTATTCCGTATTTCGATAATTCTTTCCGAACTAGTTCATTGTCGAACTCTCCACCGTTATCGCTAAGGAATTCTTTGATCGTGTGTCCTACTACCCTAGTTTCTGCCAGCATTTGCTTCAGCTTTTCAGGTACTTCAGATTTTGTCTTTATGAAGTAGACATAGCGAAATCGTGTGTGTTCATCTTTAAACAGGACGAAATACCGGAACTTCGAGAATGAATACGGGAAAGGGCCGCAAACATCCGAATGTATGCGTTCTCCAGGCATTTTAGCTTTTTCTCTACTACCAAACTTTTGTCTTTGAGTTTTTCCGAAAATACAGCCTTCACATAATATGCCATTATCCTTTGTCTTTATATTCAACTCTCGTTCTATAAGACTTTTCACATGCCTTTTATCTTGGTGACCCATGCGTTCATGGTACAGTTGCAAGGCATCTCCTGCATTAATCGATGCGACTACCTTTGTTTTAATTGCTTTACAATTCAGCTTATATAATCCACCATATCTTGTTCTGGTTCCCGTCACGGCGACTATTCCATTCACCTTAATAGAGCATGTAGTTACTCTTGACTCAAATAAACTATTTGTATTCTTGTCCTGTGTCGCTAGCAATGAAAAAAGATTCTTGCTAATACAAGGAACAAGCCAGACATCACAGAGGAGACTCTCTCTTTTCCAACATTAGGTTTCATTCTAATTGTCCCTTTTCCTAAGGCTTCTATTACATTTCCATCAGCCTTTGTAACTGTGTGAGGTTTACTGAAGTGCTCGAAATTTTCAAATAAATCTCTTCTCATCGTAACATGGTGTGTAGCTCCATTATCAACAAACCATTCTTCACGATCTTGGATGCATTCAGTTAGATTTAGTAGTATCATCATATTGGTGCTTTTACCACTATTCCTTTTATCTTCCTTACTAGTTTTATTTGGACAATCTTTCCTAAAGTGACCAACCTCTTTACAGATATGACATCTGAACTTGGTAACTTTTTTATTCCCTGATATCCGTTCCTTCTGTTTCTCGACACTTTTCTTACTTGTTTTCGTGAGAAACGCTTCACTAGACGTGCCTTCCTTGCTTCCTATCAGCACTTTCTCATGCGCACAAAGTTGGCTGGTAATATTCTCAACAGTTCTGTCTTTCTTGGACATCAACATCCAACTCGATTTAAATGAAAAATAATTTTCTGGCAGTGTATCTAAAATCTTACAGATTAAAAGTATTTCTGGTAATTGCTTGCTTTCTTCAGCTTTTAATAATTCCTGATTCAGTTTGTGCCACATATTTTTCAATTTCGATACATGAGTTGCCATGTTATCAGCAGTATCCTTTTGAAATTTAAAGAACTCCATACATACTTCATATAACCTGTCTTCATTGACACCGTCATACAGTCTATGCATTCATCCCATACATCCTTAGGATGAGAGAATCGAATCACCTTGTCCAAGATTTCATCTGATATGTTGTTCGTAACCAGCAGTAACGCAGTACTTTCCAACCTAACATACTCCGATAACTTTTTGTTATACTCCGTCAAAGCCACTGCGGAAGCGGCATCAGTGTCACCGCCCTCAGCTACAGGCTTATTCGGTTTTTGAATTTTTCCCTGAAGAATGTCCAAAAGTCCGTCTATGCCCCGTAACAGAGCAGACATGCGGTATTTCCATTGCATCCGTACATCAGTTATTTCCGTCAAGCTTACATATTTGTATTTTACTTAGCTCCATGCTTAGTTTCCAACAAATATTTAAGTGAATATATCTGGGCCCATAACCAATTACGAGTAGTTTAGTTTTATTATATCAGACGACATGACAACTTAAATATAACTGCACGTTTCTATGGTGACGCACATTGCAGACTAAAGAAGTTTTGCATACACAGTATTGATAGAGGTTGCATGTATCATTTAACATTATCCAATACAATGCTGTTAATGTTGCCTTCCAAATTAATTTTATCCTCATCATTACAATTTTTAATTGGCAACCTAGACGGAAAATCTGCTGCATCATTATGTTGTGAAGTCCTGTACTTTATATCATAATTATAATTACATAAAATTAATGCCCACCTAGTCATTCTATCTGCATAAATACTACCAGCTGTTTTATTTGGATTAAATATAGATATCAGTGGTTTATGGTCGGTAACTAATGTAAATGTTCTACCTTTTAAATACAAATCAAACTTTTTAACTGCCCATATAATGGCTAAGGCTTCTTTATCTATTTGTGAATATTTTACTTCTGCTTCATTGAGTGTTCTGCTTGCAAAAGCAATAGGGCGTTCAACCATACTATTACCTGACCTAATTTCATGAGCTAAACAAGCTCCTAACCCATACTTGGAAGCGTCACAGCTCAATACAATTGGTAGCTTTGGATTAAAATGAATTAATACTTGATCTGATACAATAGCTTTCTTGGCCCATTCATACGCTAGTTCTTGTTGCTTCGACCATACCCATTTTTCTGAATTCTTTAGTAATGTATATAAAGGTTTTAAATTTTCAGCGGCGTTCTTTAGAAATTTATGATAAAAATTAATAGTGCCAAGGAAACTACGTAATTTTTTAATATTTTTAGGTTGTGGTGGTTCCAATATGGCCTTGATATGCCCTGGTGTCTTGTGAATGCCTTCTTTAACAATCACATGCCCGCAATACTCTAATTGTGGGGACATCAACACAGTTTTCACTTTATTTACTTTAATATTTAAATTTTTTAGTTTTTGAAATATGCACTCTAAAGTTTTTAAATGGCAATCCACATCACTACTTGAAACTAAAATATCGTCAATGAAACAATATACATTTGGCATATCAAAGTGTTCATCCATAAAATCTTGCCATTCCTGTGGAGCAGGTGACATACCGAACATCATGAACGTTGGTCTATACAACCCCCATGGTGTGGTAATTATCATAAGCTTTTGTGCCTCCTCATCCATTCGCCTGTTCATGTATGCCTTTCTTAAATAAATTTTACTAAATACTGTTTTAACATTTTGATCATCTTTATTTAATTTTGCAAAAATGTCTTCAATGACAGGGATTGGATGATTTGGTACCTCCAAAAATGGATTTATTGTTACCTTGTAATCTCCACAAATTCTTATATTATGAGGTCCTTTAATGATGGTCACTATGGGTGTAGCCCATGTGCCTGTTTCCTTATTTGACACTCTATACATTTTACCTTCGGTACATAACTTGTCAAGCTCCTTTTTAACTAAATTTTCTACAGCATAAGCTATTCTTCTTGGTTTAAATGCAATGGGTATAATATTATCTCCTTTTAATTTTGAAGTGCCTACAGTACCTTTATTTTCGCCTGGAAACCCTGAAAATATATCACTATATTTTTTTACTAAATTGTTAAGTTTAATTTGTGAATCTTGGTGAATAATTAAATTGCACCGTTTAATACAAGTTTGCCAATAAATTTTCATAGCACTCAGCCAATCCCTACCTAACAATGGCTTTTTACCTTCTTTGACAATAATCAATGTTGCTAAGTATTCTTCCTTTTTAATTTTAATATTTACATTTGTCTTACCCATACAGTGATATTGTTACCACCATATCCTGATAGCTTTATGTGACATGGAAATCATTTTAAATTAGGAAAGGATGCTATGAACATAGATTCAGGCATTAACGTGACATCAGATCCACAATCAATTTCAAATGATATATTTACATTATTAATTTTTAAAGATAAATAACCAAGGACTTGAACGCTTCTCATCGATTGA
This sequence comes from Tiliacea aurago, assembly GCA_948098905.1. Taxonomy (NCBI): domain Eukaryota; kingdom Metazoa; phylum Arthropoda; class Insecta; order Lepidoptera; family Noctuidae; genus Tiliacea; species Tiliacea aurago. The sequence continues at coordinate 23,068,004 of OX402599.1, forward strand.
TACCACTTTGTTAATATTTAATTGACTCTCTGTTTCCTGAATAAACTGGACAAATCATAACTATCACACACAGATTCACTATTCAATTGCACTTCACTAACTTGCATGACAGAAAATTCCTCATCGTTTGTAATTTCATGGACCTTCTTGGGTTTGAAAGTTTTATTACTGTTTGCATTGCAAACACTTGCCATATGCCCCTTCTTGTGGCATTTAAAACATTCTTCATCTTTAAATTTGCATTGGGGTTTTACATGCCCCATCTTCCCACAGCAATGACATTTAATGCTCACATGTTTTTCACTTATTTTGTGTATGTCTGAGCTTTCTTGCCCAGAACTGCCAGCAGATATTAATTTTGCTCCCTTCTCCGCCAGCTCCATGCTCGTTGCTATCTCCACTGCTTTTGCAAACGTTAAATTTTCTTCACCAAATAATCTTTTAATTATGCTTTCACTCTTTAATCCATGAACGAATTTATCTGTTAAACATCTTTCTAAATGTGTGGTAAAGTTTCACGTCTGTGCCAATTTCTTTAACGCCGCCACAAACTCACAGATTGACTCGTCTGCCAACTGTTCACGTTTCATGAACTTATATGTTTCCGCAATTTCTGATTGCTGTGGCTCCAAGTGTTTTTCAACAAGCTCCACTAATTCAGTATACGTTTTATCCTGTGGTGTTTTCGGGAAACAGAGTTCTGATAGTAACGTGACCATACCAAAACCTATAAACGAGATTAAATATTGCGGCCACTTCGTTTCATCCACCTCGTGGATCTTCATTTTGTTTTCAAACACCTGTTTGTACACCTTAAATGTGCATTTTGCCGCTGAAAACTCGGGCAGTGAAAGCCCAACAGCCGCCATTTTGTGAAATTTCGTCCGACGTAACAAGACGAAATTATTCTAATATCTTTCTATTTACGGACGTAACACGTAAAACTTTCAGTTTTCTTTTTATCCTCGTCGCCACTGTCACATATTTGCTAGGTATGTGCAAGGCTGCTGGGTGAATTATATAAATAAAACTCGGTGTTACATTGCACGTGAGACAACTTTTATTCGAGCGAACCCATCGACATTCAATCACCGAACATAGACCATCATTCTAGAGCACAGATGATAATTCATGCAACAAACTGCTCATCATCTTTAACAAAATATTGCTTTTCCCGATGCAGGGGCGTTAATAGTTGAGGAGTTCAACTGGTTAGAAACAGGAGAACTAGAACTGATGATGACTTCTCCATAAGCATTGTGACTAGCATAAATTGCTTAGGAACCATATTAAAGTGTCTCATCGAATCGCAACAGTGAAATACCTACGTATTATTCAGTAGTTCCGGTGCCTATCTGTGGTCTTCATCATCAGTTCCACTTAACCAAATGGTGCTTTCCGAGTACAAAAGCATGAGTTACTATAAAATATACTGAAATAGATTCCATGGGATCCCCTCATAGGATTCTGCTTAGTGACAATGGGACCACCTCGGGAGCATACCCTTTTAAACAAAAAAATGATTTTAAAAATCAGTCCACAATAATAATTGACGGAGCAATCGGTGCAGCCGAACATATAACCTCTTTTTTGGAAGTCGGTTAAAAAGTTGTTCTTAATGATGAGTACAATGACCCCTTAGGATGTACTGCATTAATTCTGGGACATGTTATAAAGTCCTCACATTGTGGCAGTCAGCGCAAAAGCGGCCTATCCTATCCCACATTTTTTTTTTGTTTTTAACCTAAATCTCGCAAACGATTACGAAATAGGGAGTCCGCTACGCAGTCAGAAGTGACAAATTGATTCTGTTGATTCTTTTCGATTAGGCACCTACCTACACTAGATGCGATTAGAACAAAAAAAAGGGCAAAAGCTTCGGAACATGTGTAAACTCTTTGTTCAATATATTCAAGTGATCCATCTATTCAAGTGCAAGTGTCCATCCATTCAAGTCAATCCATCCCAGAGAACCATACAAACAAATACTCAGAGAGATCCATCCAATTCAATTCAAGTCAGTCCATCCATTCAAGACATAAAAGTCAAAATCCATCCATTCAAGTGATCCATCACAATAAAGGTACCTAAGTAACTAGGTACAACTATTCTATATTGATGAATGTTGACTAAATAATGATCGACAAGAACAATAATTGTATTTTCAATTATTTAATCGATTCTGTGCTTAGAGCATTTAAAATGCTCTTAAGATTCTGCGAGTAGAATCTGAAAATCGTGCCCCTTATCTTACCTTATTAATGTACTAGGTACTGTAATACTAATCTATCCTGTTAGGTTCATGTTACATTACATCTGTATTTTTAGGGTTCGTACCAAAATGGTAAAAAGGAACCCTTATGGTGAGCCTAAGTCTGTCTGTCACACCTGTATATCTCAAGAACTACTGATGCTTTCAACTTGAAATATAGAATAGTTTTAGATGACGTTTGCTCAACTATTTTGCAAACAACAAAGAAATTAAAAAAAAAAATATTTTTTTTGCAAAAGGGACTGAAAGGATGTCATAAAAATTTGAAGTGGGGCTACTAGGGCATGTGGGGTATCACATAAAAGAGCGCTGTTTGCACATTCTCAAACAAGTTTTTGTTTTTTTTTAGGCAGCATAGTTTCAGACTTGATGAAAAATGTATAAAAAAATACCGCCCCCCCCCTTATCTCCGAAGATTGCATAGATAAAAATCTGAAATTATTCTATGTGATAGAAATTTATGTAAAGATTACAGGAAAAATAAAACGATGTCTCTAAATAGCATTGAGATAGGAGGTTTATATGTCAATGCTAAATAGCCTCAGACTACTTAATCTGTGCCTCAGACCAACTAGCACAGTTTTTGAGAAATCATCAACATCATTATATACGTACGGAACCCTCGGTGCGCGAGTCCGACTCGCTCTTGACCGGTTTTTTTTAAATTGACATATCAATTCAGAAAGTGGCAACACCAAGCGGTGACGGTTGAGAAGTGGTCAAGGAAGGCGCGATCCGGTAATGGCGGCAATAGATTCGTTCACTTGGTCTCGGAGCGAGTTATGGGTCGGACAAACTAGAATAACTGTCGATAAAAATAATGGTTGTAGCTGGTTGGCTTTAGTAGATTGTTGTATTGGAGGAATTAAAGAATATTATTGTCTACGCAAGGAGTTTTCATACATAAGTGGTAAGTACAGGGATGATCACATTAATCTGATATTTTGTATTGTTTTTTTTTTAAATAAGTAATTTATTTTTTTACATTGTTCTCACATATGCAACAAGAATAATGTACCCAGGATTTTATAATACCTTGATTTAAAAGAGTGTCCTTGGAGTTTCTTGCCTGATCTTCTCCATAGAGATCTACGGTTTGGAATGGGCTGACTGACTCTTTGACAATTCAAAAGTGCCTTTGAGTTCGAGTTTGAGGCGACGTATGCCGCGTGGCGGCGTGAGCGGCGTGACGACGCTTCGCTACTATACAGTCTTTATGTCATACTCGTAGAACAATATACTTTAAGTAGTAGTGTTTAAATAATTTCGATGTTTCACATCTGCCAGGCGTCCCGTAACGTGACGGCTCAATTTTTTTTATGCCTTTTTTCTGGACCTATGCCTTTCCTCGACTATATGGCGCTCGGGAAGTTTGGGTTATGTAGGTATTGGGCTTTAATGCTGACCGTCGTAGTTAAAATTCATTGTTTAATTAGTTTTATAATGTTTGTTATTGGTAGCTCAGATTGTAGATAATCTGAGATTGGTAGTATAAAACTAAGATTATTGTTTGCTTCACAGAATGTAGATTAATATTTGTTGCCCATGCATAGTAGAAGAACTGAGGATGGTAATTGTTAAATACCGAACACCGTGACTGGTACTTAAATTTTGACCTTATGTGTATACTAGTAGGGTTGAAGGTTTAAATGAAACAACCAAACTGTATACTGTTCTATAGCTGGTAATTATATTTGCTAAAATTCACAAGACCCTAACAATATCCTTGTAACGAAACCATAGCGACTTCTAATTCGACGCCGACGCCATCTAGTTGCGTCACGTACAACTTTGAAATAAAATACAATATTTGATTGACCTGATGAGTGGCTTTTGATCATGCATGATCATGAACATACCGCCCACCAAGGACATTACTGACGGAATGTCCTTTCTGAACTACATTATAGGTCCGAATTTGTAACAAACAATTTGATCTTCTAGTTTTGATCTAAAATCATAAAATATTTAAACATGATAAACTTACGTTCTGTAAACTTAAATTACTAACATTAAGTTTAATTTGCCGAAAAATAAATAAAAAGTGTAAAAGTCCAACAGTTGTAAAAGGAAAGTTAAAAAACCCTGTTGGGGAAAATATACAATTTCATTGTGTAAATGCATCTAAAAATATCTTAACAATAACAATAGTACAAATTATTATGTAAAATTAAAAAAATGTAAAATAAAGCCTAACATGTGTAAAACATCTCGTATAAATAAAAAGTTTGTAAAAGTTGATCTAAAGTTAAAATATAATAAATTCATTGATCTATAATTGGTAAAATACAAAGTTTGGATATTGGCCTCTTGATAGTAGAGGTCTTAGTACGCAATGTGACTACACGGATGAAATTAACATCACCGGGATGCTTCTTTATTACGCGACCTAACAACCAACGACTTGGCGGCAAATCGTCTTCTTTAATTAAAACAATGTCTCCAATTTTTGGCTCAGGAAGCTTTGAAGACCATTTGTACCGATTCATAAGGTTGGACAAATATTCTTGGGACCAGCGCTTCCAAAATGACTGTAGCATCCTTTTAATGAATTGCCACCGCGACAAATAACTGTCATTTGTGCTCTCATAGTTAGCATCTGGTTCATTTACTATCGGTTTTCCGATCAGGAAATGTCCAGGAGTTAAAGGTAACAGTTCACCAGGATCAGTAACGTTAATGTCTCTCATCGGACGCGAGCTCAAACAATCTTCTACTTGATTGAAGGTTGTGCTCATTTCCTGGTACGTCAAGGTAGCTGTTAGCGCGGGGAGCAATAAAAGAGTGGACTGTATTATTAAAGGCAATGGTTTATTGCCGTGCTCATTAACAATTATAAAGTGTCCCGGACAAACAATAAATAATAACTATGAATGGAGGAGAATCGTCCGTCCCGGTGGAGTCCGTGGAAGCGAGTGCTTGTCGGGCCGAGCCGTGTCGCCACCGCGCCGCACCTCAGCGTACCGATGACGCGTTGATCACGTCGCCTGCGCGTGCAGACTGCGTGCAATTGGTGTGTTGGGTTTGATTCCCAACAGTAGCATCACCAATGACCCGTTTGAAGTGAAACTTTGTAGACTTCTGCAGTCTACCTCGAATTCTGATTATGCCCTTCTCATCAAGATATGGACAGAGTGACTTTAGCTTACTGGATTTCAATTGTAAATAGCCTTTGTCCTGTAATTGTAAATATTCTATTGTAATTATTTCTCTTTGTGTTTGTCTTATACAACATTCCAAAGCTGCTTCTATTTCTAGTTTCTGTAAATAACTTTGCTTAAATGTGTTAATTTTAAAAAATCGTCTGCAATATGCAACAATCCTAACGAGTTTTTGTAATGAGGAATAACGTTTGAACATGGAGCACCCTGGAACTAACGCAATTTGAGCTTTTGCTGTTTTCTCCAAGTCAGTATTCATTTGGCCTTTTGTATCCTATAGATTTATCGTTGAGAAAAGGTGGTCCGAAAAACCATAAACTATTGTTTATGAGTGCACTTGGTAACATGCCTCTAGAGGCGCAGTCTGCTGGGTTGTCCTGTGTTTTTACATGAAACCATTGAGATGCCTTCATGTTAGTCAATATTTCAGAGGTGCGGTTGGTTAGAAACGTCTTCCATCTGCTTGGATGGCTGTTGACCCAAGCTAACACCACGGTGGAATCTGTCCAAGCTTCGATTCTGTCCGTCGAAATATTTAAGACATCTTCTGTTTCTGTCAGAAGATTTGACAGCAGAACTGCTCCACACAACTCTAAACGAGGAATGCTAATCTGTTTGACGGAAGCTACTCTGGTTTTTGCAACCAACAACGAAATATGGATTTTGCCAACAACATCTACTATCCGCAAGTAAATAACGGCTGAGTATGCTGTTTTGGAGGCGTCACTGAAGCCATGCAGCTCCAGATCATCGTTTGACTTGATGCCAAGCCAACGAGGTATCCGTACTTTCCTAAGTTGTGCTAACTCTTCACGGTAAGTATCCCATTCCTTCACTGATTGAGTACTTAGTTCTTCATCCCAACTAACACCTGCAAGCCATAATTTTTGGATGAATATTTTTGATAAAACCACACTAGGCGCTAACCAGCCAAGTGGGTCAAACAATCGAGCTAAGTCCGAAATAATTGATCTTTTAGTTACAGATGCAGTCGTCAGCGGAAGAAGCTTCACCGAGTATTGGAATGTATCTTCGTTGCGGCTCCAGGTAAGTCCCAATATTTTGATTGTGCTATCTAACTTGATTTCTAACCCTTTCTCTTCTTTGTACTCTTTTTTCTCTAATTCATTATTTTGTATAATATCCCTTTGTCCTATTGTGTTGTCCTTGTTTTCGATTGTTCTAGTTTGATCTGTTTGTTCTTTATTTCTTTCAACTTCCCCGAAGTTTCTTAAAATATCCTCTACCTTGCAATGCATTACATTTATGTTTTTAAGTTTACTATTTATACTAGCCGTGCTTTCAGGACCAACAGCACCCGACGGGACCCACCCTAATGTAGTACTCTGTGCGATCAGTGTGCCAGAAGGACTCTTCACTAAGCCTTTCTTAATGATGCAGCTATAAACATCAGCACCCAACAGAATATCAATGTTGTTGGGTGTGTTGAACTCCGGATCTGCTAAACATAGGTTGTTAATACCTAACCAGTCGAAGGTGTCTGAGTTAAGACTGCTCTCAGGTAGGTAAGAGGTGATCTTATTAATTACATAAGCAATTAATGGAAACTTAAAGCTAGGATCGACACGAGATTTAATCGTTAATTGTACCATGTACTTTGTCATGGTTGACCTATTATCTCCTAATCCTGACACGGACCCTTTAATTGGGATCCTTTTCAGGCTAAGATACTGCACTGTGGCCTCTGTTATGAAACAAGCCTGCGAACCCTGATCGAGCAACGCTCGGACCGTCTGGAATTCACCTGACTTTGACGAGGCTTTTATCAGCGCTGTGGCTAATAAAACCTGTCTTGGCTTTGATACTCTCCCTGTCGACAAGCAAGAAACTATCTGAGTAGCACTAGTTGAAGGACTAGCACTATCAGTAGTTGGTTTTGCTACAGGGTCTTGGTCTTTATTGTCCAAATGAAGTAAGGAATGGTGGCGCTTCTGGCAAACTTTGCAACCAGTATATTTTTTGCAGTTGTAAACAGTATGGTTAAATGCCTAAACAGTTGAAGCAAATTTTGTTCTTTCGAACGAAATCCCGTCTGACTTCGAGAGATTGTTTGGCAAACCCTTTGCAGAAACAAAGCTTGTGAACCTCTGAGCAGTATTCGCATTTCATTGGCGATGACGAGTCTGTGGCTAACAATGTTTTAGGCGTATGATTGTTATTGACCTGGTGACCTGAACCCTTTTTTGGTTCTATGCATTCAAACGCGCGGAAACGTTGCTCTAAAAATACTTTAAAGTGATCAAAGGTAGGAAAATCATAGCTGGAATTGCTACTACTGACACTTAATTCCCATTGCTTACGCGTTTCAGGATCTAATTTAAATGTCACTATATGTATGATAATAACATCCCATGTACTCACATTTATACCTAAGTTTGTTAACGCATTTAAACAGTCATTGGTGGTGTCTGAAAGCTCTTTTAATGATGTCGCCGACTCAACTTGCATACGTTTGATACCAAATAACCGTTTTAAAATACAATTGGCGAGATATCTTTTATTACTGTACCGCTTGTCTAACAGATCCCAGCACTGACCGTAATTCGCATCAGTAATTGGAGTATTACGTACCAATTGTTCAGCTTCACCAGTTAGATTTGATTTGATTTGATTTGATTTAAATAATGCAGCTTTTGCACATTATCCAACGAACTATTTTTATGAACCATTCCATTCTTCATATTTGCCAGAAAACATTGGAATAGCAATCTTGGGCAATTTGACCAGTGAATGGGCAGACTTAATTGGACTACTAGATGAACCAGCCCCTTGTGGTACTGGTTCACTTACAACTCTAATTGTATTGAGCGTTGTTTTCATTAAAGTTTTATATGTAATGTAAGTGTCCTCGGTTGTATCATAAATATCAACAACCTTTTGATCAATATCATCTAATTTAAAGTTCTGATAAAGTTCTGATAAAGTTTAGTATTGGTATTTTTAAACGATTCCCAATCCTTTTCTAATAATTATTGTCTAGTTTCAATATACTCGATAGTCAATCTTTCTTTAGGACTCTTTTTAAAATTTGCTAATCCTTTAATAATAACAGTTTGAAACCACCTCAATACGTTGATTAATCCCTCCATGTTTGAATCAATTCAAAATGATAAACCAATCAATTTAAGTGAATTAAAAGTACTTAAAAAAGTGTGTAAGTTCACTTAAAATCTGTGTAATGAAAATTTAATAAATAAATTTAAAAGTTCATTAAGAAAACTAATGTAAACAATTCAACAAGTGTATAAAAACAACGTTTGTTCTAAAATAAAGCAAAACTAATTCAAAATAAAATACAAGTCCGTTAGAACCAAAATATTCTAAGTTCCAATTAGTTACTCAAAATGTTACAAGTGTTTTGAAACAACTTATAATCTGTCGGAAATCGGGCATAGGTTCCCCGTTCCGTCGTTTTTCGAGAAACTATTCTAAGTTCTAAACTAACATGCACAAATTAATATAAGTCTCTAATATCTCAAGGTAAAATTTTCTAAGTCTGATAATCTACATAGAATAATTCTACAAGTCCAAAATTCTTCAGTTTTAATCTCTGAATAAATAAACACTAAAATTGCTTGTCACCATTGTCTTTGTATATAAAGTAAAATGTACTCACAATTTGCACTTCACTCACACAACACGATGATTTGGTGTATGTGGCGCACCCTGGTGGCGACACGTTGAACTAAAGATGTGACATGACGTCAGTCTTCTGATGTCACGTTGAACTGGGTGTGACGTCCTTATTATGACGACACGTTGTACTACTACGAGGGTGACGCACAGTCACCTCATGTTTGAACTAACTGCAAGTGTCGCCCTCTATAACGCCACTTTTCCGCCGCTGCTGCTGACCCCGTCCACAACACTGGACGAAGCTGGTGTTGCCGATGCGGGGAACCGTGTACTTTATCCGCAGCGATCCACTGCGAGTACTACGGGCAAACTCAAAAAAACCGAAAAGTTATCCGGGTCGATGGTCCAATCTTAAATACCGAACACCGTGACTGGTACTCAGTACTTAAATTTTGACCTTATGTGTATACTAGTAGGGTTGAAGGTTTAAATAAAACAACCAAACTGTATACTGTTCTATAGCTGGTAATTATATTTGCTAAAATTCACAAGACCCTAACAATATCCTTGTAACGAAACCATAGCGACTTCTAACAACTTTGAAATAAAATACAATATTTGATTGACCTGATGAGTGGCTTTTGATCATGCATGATCATGAACAGTAATAAAATGGTGGCATACGTCATATCATCAATAAATACATTTCATAATTCAACTCTTTTATGAATCCGTCACTGAGCCCCGTTCTTTTATTATGGGCCTAATGTAAGTACATACCTATGTAAAAAAGTAGGAAAAGGTAGAATTTAAATAATAAAATCAATCGAATATACTTTTATTTCTCACACGTCTATAGGCCAGTATTTTGTTTTTAAACTATTTCCGCCTTATTACAAAACAAGATTTATATTTTCACAGGGCTTCATCCATGCAGTCAGTTTTTGTAATAAGAACGTAACAGTGATTGAAATACCGTTCTTTAGACAATACTGAAAACAGTACTAAGTTGTCATTTTTGTGTTTATGAACTTTACCATAGTCGAAATAAAGTTTGAAATTTAATAATGACTCCATGTTCAAAACCTGGGCCTGAAGATAAACCTTGTTTTGTAATAAAGGGTTTTTTTTTTTTCTTTATTGCATCTCGTAGTAGACCTTGAGAGGCCGTTACTACTTAACCGGATATTCCTGTGACTGCCTTATGGTATGAGCTTAAAGCCTCCAGCCAGGGCGTAAAATATATATATTTATTAAAATTAAATGACAGCGCACTAAGGGCACCCCCTGTGGGGTACGGACCTCGGCTTAGGGCGTTGTTGGGGGATCACGAATTTTTGGGGACGGGCTGGATCAAAGTTTAGATCATGATTATTATCAGGGGTAACTATTAATGCTTCGGCGCACTCATCCTCCCCCATCCCTTGCACGTCGATGCGCCAGCCCGGGGGCTGGCGCATCGACGTGCAAGGGATGGGGGGGAGGACATTTATTTAGTCGGGAAGTTCGCGTGGTACCTCGGTGGCGAGGACGGAATGACGGTTAGTGTAATTTGTGCACTGTACTCGTGGCCCTACTGCTTTCCTGGGGGAGAGTAATGGGGTCATCTGGATCTGAGAGAGTATGCCTCGGTCGGCGAGTCTGACTAATAGTAGAAGGCCTATAACTAGCGGCCTGCACAACCAAGGGGTTGCGATGACTGTCCGCGGAATCGAAGAAATGCTTTGCAATGCGCCTCATAAACTGCTTGATGGTAGGCATCTTAAGATCTAAGTGAAGTTGTTCGTTCCGAACGAAGCAAGGAGCGCCCGTAATTCTACGGAGAAATCGGTTTCGAAGTGTCTGCATCTTATGAATATGATGTGGCTTAGCGTGTGCGAAAACTACACAGGCGTAAGTCATGATCGGTCGAATGCACGCTGTGTAAATACGCAATTTGCACTTAAGGGACAACTTGCTGCGTGGGTTGAGTTATGAAGCCTATGAGAGCGAAACCGGCACGCGAACGCGCCTGTTTTATGTGCTCTGCGAACGATATGTGGTGGTCGAGGACCACACCGAGATATTTGGCTCGCTTCTCCCAAGGGATAGGCTTGCCGAATATGGTGATCGGTTGGGGGAGGGTGGGTGATCGCCGGGGCCTAGAAAACAGGACTTTATCTTTTCAACTTCGATCCTCTACTTCCTGAACCAGGCCGCGAGTCTGTTGACTTCGGCCTGGAGGTTGCGGGCGATCAGATATTGCCTGCGGCCGGTGTAATAGATGGCCGTGTCGTCTGCGAACAGAGCTAACTGCGCCTTTCTACATTTGGGGATATCACTAGTGAATATAGTGAATATCAGGCGCTTATAAATAAGCCGACTTTGCCGAAGACGTTGAGCAGACTGATGGGCCGGTAACTGGAAGGCTCGGTCTTAGGCTTCGGGATACCGATGACCGTGGCACTTTTCCAAGCTTGAGGAAAAATGTTGTTACTAAGAGCGCCATTGAAGATGGTGGTCATTAGCATGATCAGGTGAGCGGGGAACAGCTGGAGCACCTTATTGGTGATTCCGTCTGATCCGGGAGATTTACGGGGTTTAAGACCCTTGATGATATCGTGCACTTCGTCTGGGGTGACGGGAGGCAGAGGACAATCGGGGTCTTCAACCGGAGGGAGAGACGCACTACGTTCGACTTCAGCGTCGACCTCAGCGAGGTGAGCTTAGTCTACTGGTTGAGAGCTGGGCGAGCATTGAGTATCGAGAGTGTCAGCCAGGCATTCAGCCTTGTCGGAGTCGTCGAATGCTATTGTCCTGTCAGGTCGTGTCAGGGGGGGCATAGAAATTACTTGGGACCTGAGTTTCCTCTGAAGTTCCCAGAAGGCCAGATGAGTGGGCTCTAGTTCGCCTAGCATCTTGTCCCAGTTGGCGTCACGCAGTTCTGCCACGCGCTTCTTTACAGATCTCTGTAATTGGCGCATGAAGACTTTGTTAGCGTCACAGGGAAAGACACTGTACGCACGAGTGGCCGCGTTCTTCTTAGTCAGCAGTTCACGCACATCGTCCGGCAGCTTCTGGCGATGGGGACCCATCGCTGGAACCTGCCTTGAGCAATCGCTCAGGACTGATTGTACGTGTTCCGTGAGTGAGTCGATCGCGGCCGTCGTGTCGGCGATTGAATTCAAATTCAAATATTTTTATTTGTAGAACATAGGTAAAACAAAGTACAGATGTCAGTATTAATAAAATGAGCGCCATGTCTTGCCGTCAACGGCGTACAAATATTCTAATTATAATTTCTTATGACTAATAATTGGTTAAAAAATAATAAAAACAATAAAATTAATAATTAAACTCAATTAAGTATAACAATTAAAAAAAACAAAAATATTAATTAAAAAACTGTTCAATTCATTAATTAAAATAACAACAACTTTGATGAGATAACAAAACATTAAAATTAAACTAGATTATATAAAACAATTAAATTGTTCACAATGTTGCGCACAGCACGCAGTACGCGATTAGTCGGGTAAAAGAGAATGAAAAACGGTTTAAATGTTTAAAATGCTTGAGGCCCTGCGGCGGCGACAATGTTCGCGAATCGCGGGAGTGCGCAATGACACGCGCATTGTACGGTGGTGGAAGACAGACTGCCTGCGGCGTGCGGGCGCGCGGAAGGCGCGCGGTCTGAGCGCGTGAGCAAGATGGCGATATAAATCGCAGTGACAGGACCTCAATGCTTATTTATTACACACAAGACTCAAAATATGTTTCCCATACGTAACAGACGGGCTGGATCAAAGTTTAGATCATGATTATTAACAGGGGTTACTATTAATGCTGCGGCGCTCTCAGCCTCTACGCGGGCGGCTGGCGCGTCGACGTGCAAGGGACGGGGGGGAGGACTTTTATTATTATTTAGTCGGGAAGTTCACGTGGTACCTCGGCGGCGAGGACGGAATTTCAGTTTGTGTAATTTGTGCACTGTACTCGTGGCCCTACTGCTTTCCTGGAGGAGAGTAATGGGGTCATCTGGATCTGAGAGAGTATGCCTCGGTCGGCGAGTCTGTCTAATGGTAGAAGGCCTATAACTAGCGGCCTGCACAACCAATGGGTTGCGATGACGGTCCGCGGAATCGAAGAAACGCTTTGCAATGCGCTTCATAAACTGCTTGATGGTAGGCATCTTAAGATCTACGTGAAGTTGTTCGTTCCGAACGAACCATGGAGCCTTCGTAATTCTACGGAGAAATCGGTTTTGAAGCGTCGGCATCTTATGGATGTGATGTGGCTTAACGTGTGCGAAGACTACGCAGGCGTAAGTCATGATCGGTCGAATGCACGCTGTGTAAATACGCAATTTGCACTTAAGGGACAACTTGCTGCGTGGGTTAAGTACGGAATGAAGCCTGCCGAGAGCAAAACCAGCGCGCGCACGCGCCTGTTTTATGTGCTCTACGAACGATATGTGATGGTCTTGGAGCACACCGAGATATTTGGCTCGCTTCTCACAAGGGATAGGCTTGCCGAATATGGTGATCGATTGGGGGAGGGCGGGTGATCGCCGGGGCCTAGAGAATAGGACCCCCTGGCTCTTATCAGGGTTGACTTCGATCCTCCACTTCATGAACCAGGCCGCTAGTCTGTTGACTTCGGCCTGGAGGTTGCGGGAGATCATATCTTGCCTGCGGCCGGTGTAGTAGATGGCCGTGTCGTCTGCGAACAGAGCTAACTGCGCCTTTCTACATTTGGGGAAATCACTAGTGAATATAGTGAATATCAGCGGTGCCAGCACAGACCCCTGAGGGACGCCTGCGTGGATCGGATGGGGGGAGGATAGCGCACCCTCGATGCGATAGCGGAAGGTGCGGTCTGACAAATAGTCTCGTAAGATGAGCACGAGACGATCGGGACACCGAGTTTGTTGAGCTTATATAATAAGCCGTTGTGCCAGACTTTGTCGAACGCTTTCGCAATATCGAAGAACACAGCACCCGTCATGAGCCCACGCTGGAAGCCAGCGCTTATATGCTCGACGATACGGTGGACCTGTTGTACGCACGAATGTTGGGTTCTAAACCAGAACTGTTCGTTTGGGATGAGGCCCTTCGTCTCGGCATAGTCTCTGAGACGCTTAGAAATAAGCCTCTCATAGACTTTGCCGAAGACGTTGAGCAGACTGATGGGCCGGTAACTGGAAAGCTCGGTCTTAGGCTTGCCGGGCTTCGGGATACCGATGACCGTGGCACTTTTCCAAGCTTGAGGAAAAATTTTGTTACTAAGAGCGCCATTGAAGATGGTGGTCATTAGCATGATCAGGTGAGCGGGGAACAGCTGGAGCACCCTATTGGTGATTCCGTCTGATCCGGGAGATTTACGGGGTTTAAGACCCTTGATGATATCGTGCACTTCGTCTTGGGTGACGGGAGGCAGAGGACAATCAGGGTCTTCCACCGGAGGGAGAGACGCCCTACGTTCGACTTCAGCGTCGATCTCAGCGAGGTGAGCTTAGTCTACTGGTTGAGAGCTGGGCGAGCACTGAGTCTCGAGAGTGTCAGCCAGGCATTCAGCCTTGTCGGTGTCGTTGAATGCTATCGTCAAATAAGGGGGTGGCATCTCCTGAGTATAAATACTAAAGACTCATGTCTTTGAGTATTTATACTCAGGAGATGCCAAAAAGCGAATCACCGAACAACTTTTTCTGCCTCTTTCTGCGGGGGGCGAGGAAAACACATACAGCACACTACGAAAGTTTGACAATTGCACACAGATACATGCTTCCTATTGCTATAAACGCACACAAAAAAACTAAGAGCAAGGAAGCGAAAAAATAATAATCACACAATTACAAAAACACACACAAAGATTGAATTGACAACAAACACAAAGGTGCTAGCGATGTGATACAAACAATGAGCGGTATTTCATTCATAATGCATGAATGAATGAACAAAATGATAATTCGTTTTACTATACAACCAGCTAACTCCTTAGGAGCAAATTTTTCAGGAGACACTTAAACCTTTATAATATTTTGTTTTGACTACATAAGAAAACATCTAAAATATCGTTGGTGCATAATATCTTAACCTGTCAGATCCTATGACATAACAAACGTCAAAACGCTCAATTACCGGCCCTTTAAAGTATTTAACCTATATTAATCGATCGTAGTTCAATCGATTATATTTGTTCACTGTAGTCGATTTTGTCTGTAGTAATCCTGCTAGGAGTAATAGTGTTCTGTGGTAGTAATGGACATCACTGTCTCACAGATTATGAAAGAACGAATGACATGCATGACATGAACATTCTTAATACTCTGTGATAATACCGCAAAAGTCGCGCGTGCTCGAGAGTCGCATTTATGGAATCAATTTTGATTGTTCTAAATTTCGGATGACTTGTGATAAAAATAGTCAGTGAAAATGATACTTCTAATTCGGTAAATCAAAATCGTAGTCCCTGTAAATTTTCCTCTTGCAGTGTTTTTTTTTGTGCTGAGTGTCAGTATTCAGTGAGTATTATGAACTTTGAGGACTATGAAACCCTTCCTACCCAAAACTCCGTCACACACATGACTGCCGGAGCAATAGCGGGGGTGATGGAGCATTGCATAATGTACCCGCTCGACTCCGTAAAGGTAAGCATGGGCAGCAGCCGGCGGTGCAGCAGGGGCTGCTGCTGGCTGCCATTCAAACTAACCTAATCAGTGTGACAGTTCTCTCGGCTGGCCTGTTACGCCACCAATTTGCGATCTCTCGTTATGTAAAAACATGTCAATTCCAAAAATTAACCTATCCACCGAGTACCTCAGTCACAAAATGTTCCCGACGAACCCGATATTTTGACCTTTACACATATTTGCTAACCCCAAATTTGATTGCAAATTTCACTTTGGTGTTATTTCAATATTGCTAATAAATGGCCACTAAACTGGTTTTTACTGACAACATTGATTAAACAATGTCTAAACACATTATTATCCAGAATAAACCTCAATAATAACACTTGAATTATGTCAATCCAATAAGAGTCCTTTGTACATCTTAAAAGGGCATGCCTTTAAGTGATTCTATCTGAAATAATTGCAATGTCATAATAATTCAGGAAATAACAAAACATCTGTAGTTTTAACACATGTTTGAAGAGACAAGCAAACATGACCTTGGTACTTGATTGCTTATTATTTACAATGATGTAGCAGTTGCCTGAGACTGATGTGTGTAGTGAGCCTGTCTGAATGTTGTTTTTACTGGTAATCATAGTCTGTGGCACATCATTAAGTAGTGAGTGATTATATTATAAGTTGTCATGATTTGTTGTTGTTGTAGCACATCTAGCAGAAATGCCAGATGACAGCCAATGCCATGCAATAAGCATGCCTTTATTACTACAATAATATAATAATACTTTAATGTGAAAACATTAAAGTATTAATTTAGTACTAAAGGCATGCTTATTATGGCTTTGTACAAATAGGAAGGAAGGTGTGACATTCAGCACATTGTGTTTGTGCATTTATTGAGTAAATATGCATGAGATGTAGTGTATGTCAGCCCTGTGAGCACACATACTGACATGTGTGCTGCTGTACTTAGTCATTAACATATGATTACACACATTATATTATGTCATTGTATGTAATAACATATTTGTTTTCCTGTGGTGTTTATACCTCCCATGTCTCAATCAAATGTACAATCTGTCATAGTTTGAGAACACAAGACTTCAGTAGTCAAACAGTCATTTTACCTATTGGTAAAATGACTGTTTGACTACTGAAGTCTTGTGACCATAAAATGTATTAACTTTTCTATAGTTGGAAGCTTGTGTGGCAGTTTGTACTAGCTTGATGTAATAGGGCTTGTGTGAGATCAGTATCCCAGCTAATGGCAATTAGGCCCAGTTTTGTGTGAGCTTAATATTTCACAACTTAGTTGTTATTAAATACTTTGATTCCAATCTTTTTTAATGTGATACACTGAAACATAATGAAAACAAAAGCACAACATTTCTTCAGAAGTTACTGTTCCTAGTGTTGATTCCCACTATCAACACTAGTTTGATTTTTGTTGTGTGTACTGTAAACCCTTGCATAATGTCATTGTGGAATACAGGTGTAATGTTAAGTATGTGTTTTCTTTTGGTCTACAGTATATTCTATGACGGCACAGAATGAAACAAGCAATAATACTAAAGCAAGTGTAGCGCTTCAAATCTTCCAATAGCACCTGGTAACAAAAGTTGCAATTAATGACTCATGCCAAATATTACGTGTCTATTATTTACTCCTACTTAGTAAAATAAGAATTTCTGCCTGTCACACCTGGATCACTAAGGAATAGCATTCAAGTAATGTTTTATTAGTAGAAAGAAAAGACTGCGATGCAGAATGGATGCAATCATTGTAATAATTGGTCCCATTGTGTAACTAACCTGTGAGTGCATTAGTTAAACTTTGTCATAAATAGTGGTCACATTATTAATAGTGGAAGGCTTTTTAAGTAATACAAGTTAATAGTGGACAGGCTTTATAGGTAAGTTAATCTCATGTTATTTCCTTTAAGAACAAGTGGTTGCAGTCCAATGTCTATCATTGTAATTAAAATTAAATCATTCAGTAAGTATTGAATAGGCATATTGTAATTAAAATTAAATCATTCAGTAAGTATTGAATAGGCATATTTATTATTATACATAAAAAATAATAGGTAATAAAATAAATTTATTTGGACACAAAAATATTTATCTAAGTATATTATGTTCCATAAAAAAATTACAGAAGGCATGTATATGTGATTTAGAATGAGTGTGATGCACTATATGAGGAAGTACTCTGCCTTGTTCGCGTTCTGCCAGCACACCTGCGTCTTCCAGGCCGTGTCGCAGTGGTCGGCGCCGCGCTGCGTGCCGCACGCGCGCAGCGCCGGCGCGCTGTGCGCGGCCAGCGAGGGCGGCAGCAGCGCCAGCACGGCCTCGATGTCCACCTCGCCGTCGGACATCATGCCCGCCGTCTCCATGGTGCACTTGATGTAGCACTTGAGCTTGGCGTCCGCCATCAGGTCGGCGCCGCCGTTCACCGCCTCCACCAGCGCCACGTCGGCGCCCGTCTCCTCCGCGCAGCTCTCGCGCACCATGCGCGCCAGCTCCGCCATGTCCTCGTCCATCTCCACCGCCTGCGCCGCCGCCAGCGTCGCCGCTACAAGAACCAGCGCCCGGAAACACATTGTCGAAGAGAAATGCGGACACAAATGATCCAGCCCCGGTGACTCCACTTTATATAAGTAGCTGGTCAATGTCAAGCAGATCTGTGGTCACGTGACGGAGTGATGCCTAAATTACACGCTCCTCGTTAATATCCTGTGATTAAAAAAAATATTGTTTGTTTGTAATGTATACTGCTGTAGAGGAAACTGTAATTTTTCATCGATGTGTAGAATCATAGGAAAAAATTACAGACTCGTTAAAGAGAAGAATAACAGGCTACATAGTTATTTTTTTATGGTGAATCTAACAATTGTAGGTTTGTGAATAAAACAGAATTTTGAGGTGTCACTTGTGTTAAACACATAATAATGGAGGACGGTGTGAATAGTGACTGGTAGAGAATGCCTTGTGGCATTACTTAAGTCCTGACTATGGACATGAATATGTGACTGTACATGAGGTTTAAATAAATAAATGAACAGTGTGAAGACTACATGAATTCCGGCCGCGCTACCTGATGCGTACCAACGCAACATTCGTACACATGTAGCGGCATCAACATCACCATATGCGAACTACGCGTCACACTGACGTCATGCCAAATCTTGCATCGCGCAAGCAGAGTTTACCGCGCAACTAAGCATATATACAACGTCCCGACTTCAACCGTCGCGAACCGCGACGGTGGACAACTACCCCACGCGTCGGGCAGTTGCCCACCTCCCTTTTCTATTGAGTATGAGTGAACTTTACACTTTACACGGGTTCTAGTACAATTCGTTGACTAACTGTTAGTCTGTTGTTGCAGACTCGGATGCAGTCTCTACGGAGTGCCAACAACAGCTCCATCTCCGAGACGTTCCGGCACATGGTGAAGAAGGAGGGGCTGCTCAGGTAACACGCTAACACCAACACCAATATGATGTCGCTGCACCAAACCATGGCATTAGTAGGGACACAACACTAATACACACATTTTGAGGGCAAATACATACAATACAGAGGATAGAGTGATCTCGTTATGTCCAGAGAATCTATACATATAATAAAACTAGCGCTTTGCCCGCGACTTCGTCTGCGTGGATTTCTTAGTTTCCTCTAAAAATTTTACCATCCCCTTTGAAAGATAGTTTTCGAAAATGAATATTTACGATCTTTAAACTTGATTTAGATAATTAAGTATTCGCGACAATTTCTTGGGTTCCGTACCCAAAGGACAAAACGGGAACCCTATTACTAAGGCTCCGCTGTCCGTCTGTCTATTTGTCTGTCCGTCCGTCAGTCACCAGGCTGTATCTCATGTACTTACCGTGATAGTTAGACAGTTGAAATTTGCACAGATGATGTATTTCTGTTGCCGCTATAACAACAAAGCTATATTAACAAACAAAAAACAAAAAAACAATAAAATAAATATTTAAGGGGGCTCCCATACAACAAACGTGATTTAATTGCAGTTTTATAGATAACTAGCTTTTGCCCGCGGCTTCGCCCGCGTGGAGGTCGAAAAATATCCGACGGGAACGTACTACCGGGAACAGTATAGGTTACTCCAGGTTATAAACTATCTGTGTGCCAAATATCATCCAAATCCGTTCAGCCGTTTTTGTGCAAACCGTAACCCATACGTAAGTAAGGTACGTGTGTAAGTTTACCACCTAAGAATATCTACATGTGGAATGCAATCAAAGTGAGTATTGAACCTACATCCAAACAAAATTACCAAAATTCTCAAAACCATATTTTCGGCATCAGACTCGAATATTCAATGTATGGTTTGACTTCGTTACTATTTTATTTTACTTCGTCCGCGTAGAGTATACATTCTTTTTTGCTAGATTATTATAAATTATTATAACAATAACAATATAGAGCTTTGTTCATGGCTAATGGTCCTCCACTACGTGCGCTATTTGAGGAATACTGTAAAGGACCGATATCTACCTAAATACCGTCCTTCACCGTATTATTTAATATACAATGTTTTTCACAAATTCAGAAGCGGGCACTAAAACAACCAGGCTAGTTGGAGAGCTTACACGTGAGCAAGCCATGAAGCCACATAAAACAACCAGGCTAGTTGGAGAGCTTACACGTGAGCAAGCCATGAAGCCACATAAAACAACCATGCTGGTTGCAGAGTTTACACGTGAGCAAGCCATGAAACCACATGAAACAACCGGGCTAGTTGGAGAGCTTACAGTGAGCAAGCCATGAAGCCACATGAAACAACCAGGCTAGTTGGAGAGCTTACAGTGAGCAAGCCATGAAGCCACATAAAACAACCAGGCGAGTTGGAGAGCTTACACGTGAGCAAGCCATGAAACCAAATGAAACAACCAGGCTACTTGGAGAGCTTACACGTGAGCAAGCCATGAAGCCACATAAAACTGGCCGTGGCAGAAATAGTGTTGCCGAAAATCAACCCCAGCAAATTTCAGAGTTTGTCCCTGTGGCTTATTAATAGTCATCGCGATACAAACCTTGATTGGGAACTGCAATCTTTTAAATTCAAACGGAAGGTCATTTGGTATCAATGGTATACGCGGCACGAACACTGTTTGTCCTCTGGCAGATCCAGTTAGTATTTTGGGCTCAATAACATTGCGCCGGAGAGCTGTTACTTGTAGCGTTATCATACTAGCGAATTGCGAGCGTCCGCAAAGCGGAGCGGGCGCGCAACGAATAGGTTACGGGCGCACAACGAACACGCCGCGCATGCGCAGCGAATTCGTTGCGGACGCGCAACAAGATCGCCGTGAATACTGTCTCGTACAAACGGCCGCCACGCCTCACTTTCCTCTTCCTCACATCCGCGACGTCCTCGCTGTGCAGCCGTGGCGTGTTCGCGACGCATACGCTGCGCGCCCGCTCCGCCCCGCAGCCGTTCGCAAACCGCTAGTATGATAAGGCCCTTAGAGTCTAGTTCCATTGCACAATTTTGGAGGCCGTATATTTCGTAGCAACATGACAGGAGCACCTACACGCGACATAAGTCTGTGACACGGAAGACCCGGCGGATTAAGAGTGCTTAAAAATTCTACAGGATAATTTTAACCGACTCGTCCACCATGGTGTCAACAGAATTATAAATCATTTCTTCACCTTCGAATGAATTTCTCAACATTTCGTTTATCTCAGCGGCTTGGTCGTTTTTGGGAGTCAAAATGTTACTCTCGCGTATCCACGGTCTGTCTTTAATATTTTTAACATCAGGATAAGTTTTATCTATAAGTCCCTCAACTGTTGATACCACAGTAGGAATAAGATTTTTATATAAACTGTACGGGGTGTAAGGGGGCACACTTACCGCCTCAGTGCCCCAAGTCAACCTCACCTGCTCGTGGTGCACCCTGCTGAATAACAAACGAGGCTCTGACAACCGACAAATGGTGGTATAACCATTCTAAATAAAAACATCGCAGCTAAACGATGCAGAATAGTGACGGGCAGCAGCGTCATTAGTGCGAGAAGCTGCGATCTGTGATCGCCAACCCGCGTGCCCCGCGTGGTGATAATGGGCAAACCCTCCAAATGGCAAGCCAAATACAACTACAGCCCCAGTTCCAACTCAACTGACCTTGGCAACGTATTTAATAATAGACGCACGTTACGGCTCGATGAACACCTAGTGCAGCTAGAAGAAGAGCTCGGAAATAAGGTGGCACATTCTTGGGTTGAGTGAAGTCCGAAGATATACAATAACCCTTGAATCCGGCCACCTTATGTATTTTCGAGAGGGAGACCAGCTACCCCAGGGCGGAGTCGGGTTCCTGGTAAAAAAACCCCATTATGACAACGTTTTGGAAGTCTCCAGTGTCTCGAACGGGGTAGCGTACCTCGTAGTGAGGCTAACTGAGAGGTACAGCCTCAAGGTTGTCAAAGTCAAATTATTTATTTCAATTAGGCACATTAAAGGCACTTTTGAAAGTCAAAATTTACAATCAAATCGAATTAATTCTAGTAGCCCATTCCAAAAGGAAGTACATTAATTATATGTGAAGACGATGCACCTGCAATAAAATTACTATAAGTACCACACTAGGTGACACTGACTGATCAGGTTTACTCACCGACCTCGGCACAGCCCGATGACGCAGACGTTAGAGCATAAGTTAATTATCATATTATGTATATACAAGATGTAACATAAATAACGCACAATCTCTTAAGGGGTCATTGTACTCATCATAATGAACAATTTGTAATATGGGAACAAATCTGAAAGCGCGACAAAAATTAGCTGTTCCATACATGATACATTTATGTTCTCATAACTCATCAAAATGTAGGGAACAGTTGATTTTTTTTCGCGATTTCAGATTTGGTCCCATAGTTAAAGTTGTTCATAATGATGAGTACAATGATCCCTTAAGAGGTTGTGCGTTATTTATGTTACACCTTGTATAGGCCTCCAAAGACTAAAAGGGATTGTATAGGAATATTTTTTGACCGTTTAACGGCATTGCTTGCAAAATTATGTATCAAATGTAAGAAACTTGATATTGGTGGTGATTATAATATTGATCGAATAAATGTTTCGCGAGAGTTTGAAGACTTATTACGGAGCTTTAACTTAAAACTTGCAGTAAACGAACCAACTCGTTTGCAAAGCAAAACGTGCATAACATTGCTCATAATAAAAGAGGCTGTAAACAAAGTGTCTTAGAACTAGCACTGTCTGATCATACAGCACAAATACTATTATGTCCTATTAGGACTCCTGTCGGAGGACCGCACGACCCTCTCGTAGAACACGCGGGGGTCGTGCGGTCCATGGTCATGTTAAAAATGAATCAACAGAAGATCTCTGGGGAATGTCTGTAAAAGTCTGTAGATCTATCATCGAAACCATTGCGCCCTATTTAGTTTTCATTTTTAACACCACTGAGGACCAAGAAGTCTTTCCGGATCTCATGAAACACAGTAAAGTAGTTCCTTTGTTCAAATCCGGAGATATTAAAGAACCCAACAATTATAGGCCTGTGTCAGTTCTGCCAGTTCTTATTTAAGGTGTTTGAAAAGTTAATGCTCAATCAAATGTTACGTCAATTTAATAAAAATTCCATCTTTCATGAAAAACTACGGTTTCACCAAAGGGCGTTGTATACCACTGACACCACTGAGAACATTTTTAACGCCTGGGAGGAAGCACAAGATGCCATTGGAATCTTTTGCGACCTCTAAGGCGTTCGATTGCATAAACCATGAGACACTTGCTGAAACTAGAGCACTATGGGATTAGAAATACAGCTCTTGATTTACTAAGATCATACCTGAAGGATAGGAAGGTTAAAGTTCAAGTGAATGGCGTAAACTCATTGAGGCCTGAAATAGCAATGGGCGTTCCTCAAGGTTCAATATTGGGTCCATTCCTCTTTTTAGTTTATATTAACGATTTACCCCAATTACTTCAAAATCAACCGAAGATGGTGTTATTTGCAGATGACACATCATTGATATTTAAAAAAGACCGACGGTCACAAAATCTTGACGAGGTGAATAACTTTATTCTTCAGGTCCAAATTGGTTTACGGTAAATAATTTGGTACTAAATAAAGAAAAAACCAAATACATTTGGTTTAATTTACCTAATGTTAGAAGTAGTGAATGTGATGTCATATTAAATTGAGCAAAACTGGAATTTATAAATCAAACGGTTTTTCTAGGAATCACTCTAGACGAGAAACTACAATGGGGACTACATATAACATCTCTTGCGGGGTGGTTAAGCTCGGCGGCTTATGCTGTTAGAAAGATAAGACAAACCGCGCGTTTGGTCTATTTTAGCTATTTTAGGTACGAAATTTAATGTGGGGTCGGGCTGCTGACATTGAGTCCATCTTTATTTTGCAAAAGAGAGCTGTCAGAGCAATTTATAATCTACGCCGCCGCGAATCTCGGGAACTATTTAAAAATATTAATATTATGACGGTACCTTGCCAATTCATTTATGAAAATATTATATGTATGTAAGGAAAAATCTACATCTTTTTAATAAAATAAGTGATAGAGATAATTTTAATACTAGAAATAAAGATAGATATCTGTCATTGCTTCATTCTTAACCTTTTTTAACCGACTTCCAAAAAGGAGGAGGTTCTCAATTCGGCTGTATGTTTTTTTTTTTTTTTATGTTTGATACGTGATTATTCGGTCAATTATGAACCGATTTTGAAAATTATTTTTTTGTTTGAAAGGGGGGTATACTCCCGAGGTGGTCCCATTGCCACCAAATCAGAATCTGATGAGGGGATCTCATGGAAATTGAGGGAAACCCTCAAATTTTATATGCAAACCTATAGCGATTTGGGTATTTTTTATAGTAACTCGTGCATTTGCTATCGGAAAGCACCATTTGGTGAAGTGGAACTGATGATGGAGACCACAGATGGCCACCGGAACAATATAATAATGAGTACCTATTTAACGGGTTGCGATTAAGCAATGTATGCTCGTCACTATGCATATGGGTAGTGGCAGTTCTCCTGGTTCTTACCAGGAGAACTCCTCAACAATCAACGTCCCAGCATCGGGAAAAGCAATATTTTATAAAAGGTGATGAGCAGTTAACATTAGGCTATTGTAACTGAGATAAATTCAAACCTGACCCACTAAAAAGTGAAAAATAAAAAACGTTTTACAAAAAAATAGTAACTGACTAGTAAAAATAACACTACAAAGTGAAAAATAACTTTAATTTCGGAAGTCGGTGGCAAAAACTCAAATACAGATCCAAAGACACCGACTTCCGAAATTAAAGTTATTTTTCACTTTGTAGTGTTATTTTTGGTAGTCGATTATTATTTTTTTGTAAAAAGTTTTTTTACCTATTGTGGTATAGTAATTTTATTCTAGGTGCATCGTCTTCACATACTCATCATCATCATTTCAGCCGAAAAGACGTCCACTGCTGGACATAGGCCTCCCCTAAAGTGGGGGTTTGCCATAATCGCCACGCTTGGCAGGCGGGTTGGCGATCGCAGTATGTTGTTAAAATGCAAAGAGAACGCTGCTGCCCACTCTCTAGTAAGTCCCTTAGTCGCCTTTTACGACACCCACGGGAAGAAATGGTATGGTGCTATTCTTTACGTCCGGCACCAAACGGACAACATATTATAATTATATAATTAATGTACCTATAAATTGTATAGCATTTTAAAAGAGTAACGGTGGAGTTTCTTGCCCATTCTTCTCCATTCGAAACTACCTTTTGGAAGGGCCGACTTGAATCAATTCTTTTTTTTTATAAATTGACGTTCAAAAGTGCCTTTTATGTGCTATTTGAAATAAACAATTTGACTTTGACATGGCCCTTTGCGGGACACCGGTGTGGGCGCAATCCTTGAGGCTGCGACCAGCCCGCCGGTTGAACGCGTCCCAAAGGGTCATGGCCATCAGGTTGGTCCGGGAATACCGCATGGTCTCCGGTGAGGCGGCGAGCCTCCTTGCTGGATTGTCGCCATGGGATCTGGAGGTAAAAGTCCTCGCGTACATATGGAGTAGCGCGAGGACTAACTCCGGGGGGTAACTCCGCTGCCGCGAAAAATCACGGCACAGCGGACAGAGTGCCGGCGGGATCTCATGGCGACATGGAGAGTGAGTTTGTCGCAACCCAGTGCTGGGCACGCCACAATTGTGGCGATAAGTCCACCCTCGTCTGTAAGGTGTGGCTAGAGAGGTGCCATGGCGTCCTCATCTTCCGCCTGACGCAGGTCCTCACAGGACACGGTTGTTTCGGGAGGTTCCTGTTCAGGATAAGGCGTTAGGAAATGCCCGGGTGTCACGGTGGAGGTCTGCTTGGCTTGGGCGGGGCACCGCTGTGTCCTCGCGGAGGCGATCGGTGGCGGCGATCTCTCGCGTCCGGACCTGATTCAGGCCATGGTTCGGAGCGAGAGTGCATGGGCGGCCGTCACCTCTTTCTGCAAAGCAGTAATGCTCGCGAAGGAAAAAGCGGAACGCGTGAGGGATATGCGCCCTCACGCCCCTAGTCGCCGCAGGACACGCTCTGAACGTCGGGAACCGCAGGCCGATTACCGGCCACCGTAGGCACGGGCTTGCGGACGTTGGGTAATGGGTAGCTCGCCGTCCGATAAGGACCAGGCCCGACTCGACGGCGCGTTATATTCCACGCGCGCCTCAAAGAGATGTCAGGACAAACTGACGGGATCCTTCAAGGCCAATGCCTGCCAGGGTTGCGGGTGTGTGCGGAAGGGATACTAGGGCCCTAGCACACAGGCTACTGAAGGAACATGGGTGGGTTTTAGTCAGTAAAAGACTGACACGTCCTCTCGCTCCGCCCAGAGCGGGAGAATCTGTTTGCTTATTTCCCACGCAAAAAAAAACAATATAAAGAAAAAAAAAATAAGATTAAAAGATTCAAATAAGCCGACAGTTGAGACTGGTCATCTCTTAACTTCAAAATGGTTGAGCTGGATGGTGCTGATCCACGCGTCATATTCGTGAACGGGCGCCGTCAGTTTAGACTGGTCATCTCTTAATGACCAGTCTAAACTGACGGCGCCCGTTCACGAATATGACGCGTGGATCAGCACCATCCAGCTCAACCATTTTGAAGGGAGCTAAATGATCCCACACCCGCTATCATCAGTGAGACATTACAGTGAGCATGTCATGCTCTCAGCCGCCAGGGCACATTCAAGTCAATGAAAGGCGTACCCAGTAAATGGTAGCTTTAATAGTACTCAAACATGTTGAAATTATTATAATACTAAGAGATTGAAGTTATACAATGCAAAGATAGTTTTTGTAGGCTTTGGAAGGCTTACGAGGGACCGAAGCCAACTTGCAGAAGCCCACTAAGACGCTTTTAAGGAAATGAGATACCAAACCAACCGACGATTATCCCTGTACACACTATGCAAGTGCACCCAAGGACAACCCCCGGTTGGTTATTTAAGAGGTAGAATTTTCGAGATACTTTCAGAATTAAATCCTTTACAGGTGGAAACTTGATGTCATTATGTAGTTGTGTAAGGTTTGTGTAGAGAGGTGTGTTGAATGCTAGTTTGAGTGCTTTGTTCTGAACGACCTGTAGTTTTTTTTAGTTAGTGTCACTAATACTACTCCATACAGAGGATGCGTGTGTCATACAAGGACGAACCAGTGTGGAATAATTGCGTAATTTTGTTTGACGACTCAAATTAGATTTACGATTAAGGATTGGTTTTAAGCTGTTAAGAGCCAACTAGTCGCGGGCTCGAACTCACTGGCGGGCGCGGCCAAAAAGCACGCTGTCTCACCTAGCATCGTGTCCGACAGAGATAGCACCAGTGATGAGCAGTTAGAAGCTAGTCTACACGCATAACGTCTAGTCGCACGCACACAAACACAGTGCACGATGATTCATACTAAGCCGCGCGCGTAAAAAAATACGAAAACTCCTTTGGAAGGTGGGGTTTTATGAAAAAACTACTGCATAAATCAATTATTATAATCTTCGACAATTGAGCTTTGTCGGAACGAGCTTTGTTTTCGAGATTTTATACTTCTTTCGAAAAACGAATCTTTGTTGGCTCATAACTTTTGAATGCCTTTTTTTTTACTATTCTGCTTTTGTACAGACAAAATTAATAATAAGACAAAACGATATCATGTTTTACTTTAGATGTACAATGTGTAACAGTGGAGTAAAACCCCCCCGAAATTTGTATGGAAAAAGTATCGACTAGTTGCGCCTTAAGAGACTTGACTCCTTTTAAACGAAGTTCTTCCATATTTTTTAACCAGCTAACTATATCTTCCAAAATTGTTCCCAAATACTTAACTGATTTCCTCCACGGAACGTCATAGCCTTCAATTTTAACAAAGCGGGTGGGAAGGGATCGCTTTCTTGAGAACATAATGATCTCTGTTTTGGTGGAATTCACTTTAAGCTTCCATTTAGAAAAGTAGTCTAAGAGAAGATCAAGCGAAAGTTGCAGTCGTTGAATGACTAGGTCTAGGTCGTCAGAAGAGGTGTATGTTGCAGTGTCATCGGCGTACACAGCGAGATGTGTTAGCCTTTGCTTCCGAATATCATTGAGATACAGAATAAAGAGGTACGGTCCTAATATTGATCCTTGTAGTACTCCGGCGGAGAGTAGTCTCTGATTGGATGTTTGATTTCCAATAGCCACAGAAAAGGTTCTTTCATCCAAATATGACTGGAGAAGCTTAACAAGGGGTAAAGGGATGTGGTTGATTATTAATTTATGTATTAACCCTGCGTGCCAAAGTGTATCGAAAGCCCTTTCGATTTCTAACAGCACCATACCTGTGGATTTGTTGTGTTTGAGGTTATCAACAATATGCTCAGTAACCCTAGCTAGCTGTTGGACTGTGGAGTGGGATTTGCGGAATCCGAATTGTTCTGGGATAAGGAGATGCTCAGTAAGTTTGGACAGGCGGCTCAAAATCAGGGACTCGAAAAGTTTAGCCAAGCTTGGGAGGAGGCTTATAGGCCGATAGCTAGAAGGAATGGTTTCATCTTTGCCAGGTTTCTTTATAGCAATAACTTTAGAGCTAGTTTCCAAGAGGAAGGAAAGTAGCCCAGTTGAAAACAACCATTAAACAATTTGGTGAGGAGGACTGTACATTATTGTGATAAGTTTTTAAACAAAGAGTTATCCATCCCGTCCACACCTTCGAGCCTTGCGAGTTTTCAAGGCATTCAACAGTTTGTGAATTTCTTTGGGTCTCACTGGAAATCTTAAATCATTTATCTTATACCTGTTTAGTTTTTCTGTCGATTCTCTAACAGCGGTATTCAATTGTGGGTCACCATTCCAATCGCTAATTACCATAGAGTTTTCTAGAAAAGCGTCTGCCAATGCTTCGCATTGCTCCTGACCGGAAGACGTTAGTGCATCATTTGGCGTATTAAGTGGAGAAATAACAGTAGGTTTAAAATTGAGTGATTTGACTATACGCCATAAATCCGAGGCGGGATTATCCACTTTGGATAGTTTCTTATTCCAGATGTCATTATTGTAGTTAAGCAATAATTGTTTGATGTTTTTATTAAGTAAATTGACTTTCCCAGAGATATGTTTTAGTTTTTTTTCATAATTTTAATGCGTCTGGGAAGTTTAGTTTTAATTTCACTTTTCAAAAAAACGGACGCTTACTTTGCGAGCATCAATGATAGTCATGGTTAGATTTTGAATAGCGTTATCTATTTCAGATATTTCCTTAAAAGTGGCTGAACTTAAGGTAATATGCTGATCTATAAAGAATCTTTACTTACCCAGTCCGCATCTTTATAGTCAAAAAAGATTTCACACACGCATAAATTCAGCACCGTGCATGGTAAAAATTACAGGAAGATGATTAGAAGACAAACAGGTTAGTGCCTCGAGATCACTTGATACTTTGATATTGTTGACTAAGACTACATCAGGTGTTGAAGGTATGCGGGAGCTGTCGTAATGAACTAGTGTAGGAGTAGTTGGGGCAAGGATTTCATAGTCATTAGTGACCATGTGATCGAAAAGTTGTCGTCCATGAGGGTTATCAACAGAACAGTTCCAATAGGGGAGTTTAGTATTAAGGTCACCCATTAGCAGTAGTTGCGGGTTCAAGTGCAGTATACTATATCAAGGTCACTGAGAAGTAACGGTAAATTAGGGGATTGATGTGCTGAAATTATAATAGATTTATTACCTGCTATCGTTAACTCTATACCAATACACTCTAAATTTGTCATATTAGGAATTTTAACAAGGAAATGGGGTATATCAGACCGAATTAGAATCGCAACTCCTTGACCTCTACCTTCGCTTAAAATATCCTGGCGATAGCACTTAAAACCAGGAGTAATTCTCGATGTTTGACTAGAAATTCTAGTCTCACACAGGGCAACAATGTCAATTGAGAGCTCACTTACCAAATCTAAGAGTTCGTCTATTTTTGTACGAATGCCATCAGCATTCCAATAAATAACACGCAAGAGGTTTGCATTATACATATTTTCCGAGATGGGTAAGAATTAAAATCACTTATCCATGAAATTGTCGCATGCTATTAAAGGATAAGTGAACTTTACACCCTGTTCCTCATATCTCTAGTATGAGAAACAGGGTGTAAAGTTCACTTATACTCTATTGAAAAGGGAGGATCCTCCGACCAGACGGGTGTTGTGTCTGGTGGGCAACTGCCCGACGGTTAATTTCGGGATGTTGTATATAACATGGCGAGGAACCCAATGCCGTTTCTGTGATCAGTCTCTGGTGTACTTTATGCTTCACTGATAGTAGATAGGTAGTTGGTTTTCAATTACACACAACACTTAACTCAAACTCAAAGCATTTATTTCAATTAAAACATTTACAGGCACCTTTGAATTATCATTGTCATGGAGTCGTTCAGTTTGATTTACTATGTGAAGCTAGTCGCCCATTCCAAAGCGAGGTAGGTCCATATGGAGAAAAACGGGCAAGAAACTCCATGGACACTCTTTTTAATCAAAATCATTTCGTTACAGATTTCTTGTTCGACAAATACAATCACAGAACACATAAACTCGAGAGATTACAATTTTCGTGCTTACAAGACACACTCTCCTTTTTCAATGGCTGCCGGCTTGCCGCCCGCGCGGCAGTCGTATTCCCTAAATCTTATTAGCTGAGTAAAACTTACTAACAATACTAAGATGCTTATCAGTTAATTCTTTTATCATTAAACAATGTTTATATTCACAAATGCAAAGGCGGTTTTAGATGAAAGCTTAATTAGTAACTTTACTACTTTTTACCACATAAATTGACAATGTTTCCGGTAGATCAATGATTCTAATCAAACAACAAGTTTTCATAGAGAAATGTGTGTAAAATAATCTAGTTACTTTATAGTTTCTAAATTATTATTGAAACTGATTTAGTTCTCGTATTAAATTATAACATTGAGGTATTGACCACTCAAATGTAATCGCCGCCATCTTCTACGATATTGGGTGATTCGAAATCATAAACACAACTTACTATGTCAAATGTAGAATTGTTAAATTGGACTTCAACACAAAAGTCATTCAATGTTAATGTTTGTTTACTATAGTTTAAACGAGAACATCATCATTAATTAATAATTAATCTTAAAACAATACAAGTGTTTCTAATTCACAAAGGAGCTAATAGATGGCGCCTCAAGTAATTATTATGATTATGATTGGAATAATTCATTAGTTACAATAGTTACGAATAAGATTATTTAATAATCTTAACAGGCAGATGCTTGTTGTAGCGGCGATATATATATGCTAGTTGCGCGGCAAACTCTGCTTGCGCGATGCAGGATTTTGCGTGACGTCAATGTGACGCGTAGTTCGCATGTGGCGATGTTGATGTCGCTACACTATAAATTCACTTTTTATAGATTTGATGGCCATTAAAATTGCTAGCATGTCTGTGGTAGTTTGATCTTGAGCACTATTGGTGGGCGGGAAAAATAGTGGCCGCAGTAGTAGCCACAGAAGTAGCCACAGAAGCGACGTCGTGCCAGGCACATCCGACCATCTTTGTACTGGTAGATTTAAAAACAGCACTAATTGCTTTAGCTAACCCGAATTTGCTCCAGATACTTTTGGCGGTCTTTGCATTGCCGGTAGTTAGCCGGGTGGTCCTCTTTGTACGGTAGTTACAGCACCGGGCTGGGGTCGTCCGGTCTTTTTTTGGACAATCCATTGTGAGGTGAAACTCTGTGCATTTCACGCAGCGTGGTGTAAGATTACAATTTTTGGAGGAATACCCAAGACCTTGACATCTATAGCATTGAGTACCATAAAGGTTGTTAACTTGATACTTTCGTACTTGAACAGCACAGTTGCTAAGGTATTTTATTTGTCGGAAACGTGAGATATATAAGCCTGGGGAGAGCTGCTCCACCGAGTGGATTTGCATGATAGTTTATAATCTGTATTAATACATAGGGTACTATTAATCCCGGTAGTACGTTACCGTGGGATATTTTCCGACATCCACGCGGGCGAAGCCGTGGGCAATAGCTAGTACATAAATACCATAAAAACATAGCGTACGATGATAGAGGCAGTTTGGCATCGGACACATTATCTACAACCGGACCTGCATAGTTGTGAATTTGGCACCTCGCAACACCTAACCTTCCCCTTTATGGCTATAATCCAATTTAATCCAAAATTGGGCAAGTTGAACTAGTTAGTATCAAGTCCTTATGCCCCCCCCCCCCCTCGGCATCTTGATTGGAGGATGCTTAAGACGGAGATATATGCCAGTGACCTTGAGTGGTGACTCATCGTATATTTCATTAGATCCGGGAAGACTCCTTGATCAACACACAAATTAAATATTAAAGCCAAGTACGGGGCTATAGTCTCGTACAGAAGCGCCAGTCTGCTTTACAGACCTACCTACAATATTGACGAGCTGAGCAGACGGCGCACTCAACACAGCTACAGAAGCGCCAGTCCGCTCTACAGACCTACCTACAATATTGACGAGCTGAGCAGACGGCGCACTCAACACAGCTACAGAAGCGCCAGTCCGCTCTACAGACCTACCTACAATATTGACGCGCTGAGCAGACGGCGCACTCAACACAGCTACAGAAGCGCCAGTCCGCTCTACAGACCTACCTACAATATTGACGCGCTGAGCAGACGGCGCACTCGACACAGCTACAGAAGCGCCAGTCCGCTCTACAGACCTACCTACAATATTGACGCGCTGAGCAGACGGCGCACTCGACACAGCTACAGAAGCGCCAGTCCGCTCTACAGACCTACCTACAATATTGACGCGCTGAGCAGACGGCGCACTCAACACAGCTACTAGTCCGCTCTACAGACCACCTACCTGCACGCTACACAAATGGAAAGCCAAAATGTAATCTCCAAAGCGTGAACTTCGATGCTACAGAAACCAAGACTCCACCAGGGTTGATTGTTGACATAAAAGTTCATGGATTACTTATAGATTACTTAGAATTTTAATAATCAAATCAGTTACATAACATAAACTACTAATCAAAGGCACAGTTGGTCACCACATCATCATCTGCTGCCTTTTCCCAACTATGTTGCGGTCGGCTTCCAGTCTAACCGGATGTAGCTGAATACCTGTATTAAAAAAAAAATGCCAAATGCACAGTTTTTAGGGTTCCGTAGTAAACAAGGAACCCTTATAGTTTCGCCATGTCCGTCTGTCTGTCTGTCTGTCTGTCTGTCTGTCTGTCTGTCTGTCCGTCTGTCCGTCCGTCCATCCGTCCGTCTGTCCGTCCGTCCATCCGTCCGTCTGTCCCCGGCTTAGCTCAGAGACGCTAAGTCCTAGAAAGCTGTAATTTGGCATGGGTGTACATATTAATCACGCCGAGAAAGTCGTAAAATAAAACCATGAAAAACAATTTTTTTAAGGGTACCTCCTCCTTGCACGTAAAACGAGGATGATATTTTTTTTTTCTCGTTTAATACATGGTGTGGGGTATCGTTGGATAGGCCGTTCAAAAATATTGTGGGTTTGTGAAAATCATTTTTCAATTCTGATCCGTTTGCGTAATATTAAGCTTCAAAGTGCAATTTTTTGTTAGAGTCAAGTGTCCCCCCCCCCTGCCAGCTAAATGGTTGATTTTGGATATGTGAAAAAAAAAATGGCAGTAGTATATATAACGAAATTAAAAGGAAAACTATCACAGCTAAGTAGAGTTTACAAGTTAACGAGTAATCGTCGACCAACTTAAATTTGCAGCTGGAGAATTGACCGTAACGTATAACAATGTATGGGAGAGCATGTTTTTCAACTACAATGTTAAGTTTGTTTTTGGGATGAATTCATCCTAACTACGGGACCCTTCATTGTGCGTGGTCCGACACGTACTTGGCCGGTTTTTTATTTATGAATAATGTATGTCAGTATAATGCTGCCAAATGGGATCTTTCGTCCAGTCATTCTTACAACACCAATCAGAATCACAAATTCACAATTATAACATAAGTTATTACTACACGTGACGCAATATTCACCCGGCCAACGATTGCATTGCATGACAATATTGAAAATTATTAATTATATAATTCCGTGTGGTGGCGGACATAAAGAATAGCACCATCCTATTTGTTCCCGTGGGTGTCGTAAACGGCGACTAACGGACTTACTGGAGAATGGGCAGCAGCGTTCTCTATGCATTTTAACACCATACTGCGATCGCCAACCCTCCTGTCAAGCGTGGCGATTATGGCAACCCCCAGGGGGGGTCTATGTCCAGCAGTGGACGTCTTTCGGCTGAAATGATGATTGTTGAAAATTTCGGGGAATCACGGAAATACAGTAGTGTTTTTAGGGAGTTGTCAACCCATTTTGGGGGAGTCCCAGTGTTTTCTTAGAGGGTTTAATTACAATGCACCTTCTCGATCGTAGTTACCTTCATTTTCAAAATGATGGTGAGTGCCTGAGTGCACCTGTCACACACGCTCTACCAGCTGGCGACTATCCCGCGACTGCGTGTCCACCGCGGACAAGGTCGCCGCACTCAGTACTCGCCACGCTAGCCCTTGCTTCGCTTATTCTCAGCCGACAGCTTCTAATGGCTTCGATAAGCCAACTCACGATCATGGACTCGACGTGGACTACACTTTGTTCAAATAATCTTGTTCAATATTTCACTTTTGATCCTTTTAGAGGTTTTTATCCTTATAAGAAACCGGATCGATTGGCATAAAAAAAAGTTTTTGTGAAAACTGCCCATTTTCCTGCTGACTGTACATTTTTTTCAAAATCTGTGAATGCAGATCAAAATTTCTCAAAAGTTAAGGACAGTCTCCTAAGACCGTTTTCCTGTAGCTACAACGGTTAAGGTAGCTGCCCTTACTGCCCCATCTCAAAAATCCACCCTGTATATAGATTTGCAAAAGTATTGTACAGTATGACCTGTCCAACCTTTCTCCTCGACTGTTGTGTGTAGTAGTCTTCTTTTATAGAACAACCGCTTCTTTCAATTCGTAGGTTTTTCTTCAAAGTTATGTAAAAAAAAATGGTTTTAAACATGCGTTCGTTTTCATACACCGATATCACTTCGTGGACAATAGTATGGGTTATACTTATACGTTTATTCGACTAATACAACGACTTTTTGTAAATGCTGTAATGTATTATATATAACTGTTTTTGTCCCAAATAAAATAAACCTCCGATCTGCCCTGCGTTCTTTACGTGCATTTATTATATACAACCCACTGTAGTAGAAAGGACTAATACTGAGGAGGTAATTGATGTTGTAAGCAAGGACTTGGACAATGTTACATGAGATGACCTTCACAGCCCAAGTGGTAACCGAATGGGAAGCAGCAGCGTCCTGACCGAACGTACTGCGTACATCAGTTCGTTTGCCAAGCACGGTGGAAGTGGAGGTAATGTATCTGAGAATAGAAGTTGCCACTACGAGTAGGCATTTCCAGCCTGCATTTGGATTGTATGTATAGAGCGCATCTATAACCAGTGAAGGTACTGCTGCACCAAGACAATTAAATTGTAATTCTTTTTCATTATTTATTGAGGAGCCGCGCGTTATAAGTATGTTTGATAACGTGACTACACACGCGAGGTGTAAACCTTATCTCTGCTACAATACCTACGCACATTTGGGTCAGTGCTGCCTCGTATCGCCACAACACGGCCTATCAGCACCACAGGTCTCGACTGTTTTTGGCAAATTAACTATGAATCAGCGCAAGATAAGATGATTCTTGACTAGTACGATCGAATGATTGGTATAACAGAAAGGTAATAAGACTATTATGGAACCTTTGCATCTGATTCAAACTGTGATAAATATGACAACGTATCTAGACGTGCCTGCGTTGTAGTTGCAATATGCGTCGAGTCTCATGTCTGTACTGCGTGATCGTTGGTGGCAATCAGCACCTCGTTGCACCTGTAGTGCCTACAGATTCCTCTGCAGCGCAATTACAGCCAAGCCTTCTTCAACGTGGCGCCTGCATTATCACACGACACTCGCTATCAGTCCTGTTATCTGTTATCAGCGTACGTGAGGCTGCGCCGCCGCGCACCCATCTGCTGACTGCCCTTAGCATTGTACTCGCTATCTCTGGCGTGTTATGCCATAAATATATTGTTGAAGCCGTTTCTAAGTGCCTGACTGCTGATATCGCAAAAGTTATCTTTACAAACAATAAATACCGACTGGGCAAGGCCTGATAATAGCTTGGTGTTCTGTGAGAGACTGTTTCAGAAGGAAATTCCTATAATTTATATTATTTACTAGCTTTTGCCCGCGCAAATTATCGCAAATTACTCCAAGGCAACTTACTGCCGGGATCAAAGTATCCTAAGTCCTACTCCTAACCCAGGCCATGGTCTACTGTATGCCTTTCATCCAAATCGTTCAGCCGTCATTCCAGGCGGAGTCTAGCGGCGAGAGAGATTTTTCAAAATAACAGTCGAAAGGTAAAATTATGTCGGTCCGGCTCTTGTCGTACACACTGCTTACACGTTAGCCAAGTTATTTTATGACTTTAAATTGTAATAACTTTTGACCGAGTAGATGAAATAAACATTAAATGTTATATTAGAATCAGCAATATTTCCTGAAATAGTCATTCAATAGGATTCTATGAACATAAGAGTTGTATTAAAGCCGTATTTGTAATGGCCGTGAATCATATTTAGATCAACATACAACCTGTTACGGACCTCACCCTACGCAAATCCCAAAAATTCTTCATACCGTATTTAGTTGAAATTTTATATGTTGGTTCAGTTCCCAAGACGATACATTCTTATGATAAGCATTACCTATTGCTACACCCAGGACTGGCTCCAGATGAGAGAACTCCTACACGGTAACAGTAGATATGAGCGCCGATGGCCAATTCCACGGCGGCAGCGGGGTCTGACAATTTCCACGCTGGCAGCGGCGGCGTCACGGCGGCGTCACGGCGGCGTGACGGCGGCGTGGTCGCCTTAGATATTTGTTTATTAGGGATAGATTTGGTTTCCGCACTTAGTCCTTTATGTGGACGTGTACCATTGCACGTGGCCCATGGCAACCGTCAGTGGTTATTCCCTGCACAGAGAACTTTCCGTTAACACATTATGTGCCGAGTAGAGAGTCGTCCATGTTAAACGTAAAGAACACATTATGTGCCGAGTAGAGCCGTCCATGTTGAACGTAAAGAACACAATTATGTGCTGAGTAGAGAGCCGTCCATGTTTAACGTAAAGAACACAATTATGTGCTGAGTAGAGAGCCGTCCATGTTTAACGTAAAGAACACAATTATGTGCTGAGTAGAGAGCCGTCCATGTTTAACGTAAAGAACACAATTATGTGCTGAGTAGAGAGCCGTCCATGTTTAACTTAAAGAACACAATTATGTGCTGAGTAGAGAGCCGTCCATGTTTAACGTAAAGAACACAATTATGTGCTGAGTAGAGAGCCGTCCATGTTTAACGTAAAGAACACAATTATGTGCTGAGTAGAGATCCGTCCATGTTAAACCAGTTCCTACAAGTACAGCCACGTTTGTCGGCTGCACCGTGCACGGATTGCACCGTTAGATTGGATTCTGATTCACATTATTCCTTGATCAGCGGAACTCTGGGAACACATGCGTGTAGCCGTGAGGTCAGTGACGCTTGGGGTGCCCCCCGCGAGCCAGGCGTGCGATAACGTCGTGCAGGTTATTAGGTCATGCACGTAACATAGAGTGTTATCGCGAGCGTGATTCGCAGCCGCCTTCGTCTAGTACTCGCTGATCTTATAATAACACATTAACACGTCGCGTGCGTCGATACGGACAGTGAAAGTGCCGCGCGCTGATCAATGAGCGATCGTCGCTGCGTCTCCGATGTGAGTGACGCGCAGGCCAATAATAGTTTAGGTAACTTTATAAGAATGAGAATCTGGTCAATCTATCTTCTGAATGAATCTGGGTCTTCCTTCCGACTTTTACCCAGTTCATTGTCAAGTTCCAGTTTCCGAGTATCGTTACGTCTTTTGCAAGGTACAGCATCCTCGATATCTATCCGTGCTAAATTGTGCAGATTGAGCGTAGCTGGGAAGTAATAAAAAACTTTTTACAAAAAAATAATAACCGACTACCAAAAATAACACTACAAAGTGAAAAATAACTTTAATTTCGGAAGTCGGTGTCTTTGGGTTTGTTGTTTGTTTGTGTTGTTGTATTTGAGTTTTTTGCCACCGACTTCCGAAATTAAAGTTATTTTTCACTTTGTAGTGTTAGTTTTGGTAGTCGGTTATTATTTTTTTGTAAAAAGTTTTTTATTTTTCAGTTTTTAGTGGGTCAGTTTTGAATTTATCTAAGTCACAATAGCCTAATGTTAACTGCTCATCAACTTTTACAAAATTATTGCTTTCCCCGATGCTGGGACGTTGATTGTTGAGGAGTTCTCCTGGTAAGAACCAGGAGAACTGCCACTACCCATATGCATAGTGACGAGCATAAATTGCTTAATCGCAACCCGTTAAATAGGTACTCATTATTATATTCTTCCGGTGGCCATCTGTGGTCTCCATCATCAGCTGCATCATCATCCACTTCACCAAATGGTGCTTTCCGATAGCAAATGCACGAGTTACTATAAAAAATACCCAAATCGCTATAGGTTTGCATATAAAATTTGAGGGTTTCCCTCGATTTCCATGAGATCCCTTCATCAGATTCTGATTTGGTGGCAATGGGACCACCTCGGGAGTATACCCTTTCAAACAAAAAAATAATTTTCAAAATCGGTTCATAATTGACGGAGTAATCGCGTAACAAACATACAAAAAAAAAAAAACAGCCGAATTGAGAACCTCCTCCTTTTTGGAAGTCGGTTAAAAAATCATCTGGTTAGCACCGCACCGCACACTACTATCTGATGGCAATTAGTTAATTTTATCTTTATGTTAAAGTTCAGAAGTCGCAGAGCACGAAATGTCGCGATTGTTGTGTGTGATCAACCCCGAACCAAACCAACTAACTTTCCTTAATAACTCCCAAAGACGTCACACGCTTCTGACAACCTCTAAGTTATTATTATATTAAAATATTTGTAAAGATTTTAAATTTAAAATAATGCTGGTCCGTTTATGTTTGTCAATTATTGCACAAATATCGTCACGCATCGCCAAACTCACGCCCATACCAAGTTATACTCGTAATGCGAGTCTCGCACGGGCTGTGGGTGGGAGTGGAAACCTTTCGAGATCGGTGCGACCTTTCGAGGTTTCTTCTTCTTTAAGATAAGCCTTGAAAGTAGCGTAGAAAGGAACTGTTATCCCAGTGGGTCAAGATATGTGCCCGCCGCCGCCGCCGGTACTATCCACAGCTCTACACGCGCCCGTCGCCCTAGTATGTCCGATCCACTGTAGAGGAATCTGCGCATTATTTATTTATTAAAACAGTGGTGGAATCTGGCAAAGATAGATCCGTAGCAAGCGATCAAGTTTCCAGGTCAACATTTATTGATTGTTGTCTCAAGAGAGTCCTTGTAGAAGGAAAATTACAGACTAGTTGTCATACGAACTAAATATAAACGATTTAATTACACGTTTGACAAAACAATTTCTAGCCCGCGCCTGCGCCGCCGCCGTGCGCGTGACGACGCACTGGAACATATGTACCCACCAATGCAACGCATTGATTACTTCGCACACACTCATTAATTGCGCTCGCTCTTAATTACATAGTAGCAGCCAGTTATCAGTCTCGGTACATGACTCTCGTGCAAACAGACAGTAAGAGTTCAAATTAAAGAAACACCAAGTACCTCGTAAAGGAGTGTAAATACCTATGTATACAAAGTAGCTACTTGTTGATAAAACTATAAAAAAAATGAAGAATAATGTCGCGATATCGTGCGGCACAACACAGAGGGCACACAGGCGCGCGATACTATGATGAATAATGTCGCGATATCGTGCGGCACAACACAGAGGGCACACAGGCGCGCGATACTATGATGAATAATGTCGCGATATCGTGCGGCACAAGACAGAGGGCACACAGGCGCGCGATACTATGATGAATAATGTCGCGATATCGTGTGGCACAAGACAGAGGGCACACAGGCGCGCGATACTATGATGAATAATGTCGCGATATCGTGCGGCACAAGACAGAGGGCACACAGGCGCGCGATACTATGATGAATAATGTCGCGATATCGTGCGGCACAACACAGAGGGCACACAGGCGCGCGATACTATGATGAATAATGTCGCGATATCGTGCGGCACAAGACAGAGGGCACACAGGCGCGCGATACTATGATGAATAATGTCGCGATATCGTGCGGCACAAGACAGAGGGCACACAGGCGCGCGATACTATGATGAATAATGTCGCGATATCGTGCGGCACAAGACAGAGGGCACACAGGCGCGCGATACTATGATGAATAATGTCGCGATATCGTGCGGCACAAGACAGAGGGCACACAGGCGCGCGATACTATGATGAATAATGTCGCGATATCGTGCGGCACAAGACAGAGGGCACACAGGCGCGCGATACTATGATGAATAATGTCGCGATATCGTGCGGCACAAGACAGAGGGCACACAGGCGCGCGATACTATGATGAATAATGTCGCGATATCGTGCGGCACAAGACAGAGGGCACACAGGCGCGCGATACTATGATGAATAATGTCGCGATATCGTGCGGCACAAGACAGAGGGCACACAGGCGCGCGATACTATGATGAATAATGTCGCGATATCGTGCGGCACAAGACAGAGGGCACACAGGCGCGCCCGATAGCCGGCGATACTATGATGAATAATGTCGCGATATCGTGCGGCACAAGACAGAGGGCACACAGGCGCGCGATACTATGATGAATAATGTCGCGATATCGTGCGGCACAAGACAGAGGGCACACAGGCGCGCGATACTATGATGAATAATGTCGCGATATCGTGCGGCACAAGACAGAGGGCACACAGGCGCGCGATACTATGATGAATAATGTCGCGATATCGTGCGGCACAAGACAGAGGGCACACAGGCGCGCGATACTATGATGAATAATGTCGCGATATCGTGCGGCACAAGACAGAGGGCACACAGGCGCGCCCGATAGCCGGCGATACTATGATGAATAATGTCGCGATATCGTGCGGCACAAGACAGAGGGCACACAGGCGCGCCCGATAGCCGGCGATACTATG
The DNA here is from genome assembly GCA_948098905.1 of Tiliacea aurago. Taxonomy (NCBI): domain Eukaryota; kingdom Metazoa; phylum Arthropoda; class Insecta; order Lepidoptera; family Noctuidae; genus Tiliacea; species Tiliacea aurago. The sequence continues at coordinate 23,109,395 of OX402599.1, forward strand.
ATGAATAATGTCGCGATATCGTGCGGCACAAGACAGAGGGCACACAGGCGCGCCCGATAGCCGGCGATACTATGATGAATAATGTCGCGATATCGTGCGGCACAAGACAGAGGGCACACAGGCGCGCGATACTATGATGAATAATGTCGCGATATCGTGCGGCACAAGACAGAGGGCACACAGGCGCGCGATACTATGATGAATAATGTCGCGATATCGTGCGGCACAAGACAGAGGGCACACAGGCGCGCGATACTATGATGAATAATGTCGCGATATCGTGCGGCACAAGACAGAGGGCACACAGGCGCGCGATACTATGATGAATAATGTCGCGATATCGTGCGGCACAAGACAGAGGGCACACAGGCGCGCGATACTATGATGTTGTAATAGCTGCGTCATGATTTCGGCTCCTTTTCGAGTCGCATCACGTCAGGCGACCGGCTGTCAACATCATCCACTGGTTTCATACTTCTCATGGAATGTGACATTTTCTTCGTTCCTGAAATCCTGGGGCACTCGCATCCAGGTACAACTCAATATTTTCGTGGGTCCATAAAGACTAACCGCTGTTGACAGGTCCCTCATCGGCATTGTTTTCCTCTCCCTGAAGGCTTGTTGCCAATCTGGAAGTCAGTCGTCTCGCATCTGTGGAACAGCTGCACAAATGAGGGAGGAAGCGTCAGGCGTGCAATATCCTGCCAGCTATCCATTTACTGATCTTCAGAGCCTCGTCGGTCCTCTCGAGCTGCAGTGTTCTACTTGTGTGCATGTGCGACTAACATTTGGGGAAGTTGTGCTCAGTGACCTATGATTATTAATTAGTAACAAAACCCCGACTAGAGTTATACTGCCTTATTACCAAACAAGATTTATATTTGACATGGCTTAAACCATGGAAACAGTTTTTGTAATAAGAACGTAACAGTGATTGAAATACCGTTCTTTATATACTTTACCATAGTTTAGGTACTTTACCATAGTCGGAATAAAGTTCGAAATTCAATAATGGCTCCATGTTTTAAACCTGGGTCTGAAGATAAACCCAATCACAGTATTTGGGTAGCTCGCTATCGATGTGGTAATATATTAAATGCAATTTATTTGTAGAGCCGTGCGTATCTCGAAAAAAATGCAAGATAAAACTATGTCAATGTGCTAGACGCGCGGTGTCGCTACTACTGCCACAGTCCCGGTCATGTAGGCCCAGCTCGAAATAGGGCAACCCAGTTCACTCAACCACATGTCGACAATCGGTACGTATTTCAGTGCCGAGTGCTATAGATCAAGATTTGATTCGTAAGGGTGATATGCAATTGTGCACACTACGCTCCTGTTGCGTGCTTCGACGTCGAGCTCACGCCTGGAGGCGCCGCCGCCGGCTGGTCGTGCTCGTGCCGCCCTCCGTGCGCGCCGCCTGCTTGCCATCTAATATCTATACTATCGCGACTGCTTCTGCAAGTCATAGCTTGCTCATTCCACTGCTTCTTCATCAGTTATCACTGATTTTCTTGGTACATACGACGATAACAATTAAACTTAAGTAAAATAAATCATAATCCACCGAAAAGTCGATAAATTACAAACTATTGAAGGAACACGTAAAGGAAACTGCTAATAGTGAAGGATGCAGGGGTTTGTGCAACAACGGTCATTAGAAATTTCGCGCCAGTGTCGGAGCGGTTCACGCTGTCCTCGTGCACTGGCGCGGCGCACTGGCCACGTGTTACACAGTGTCGGAGCGGTTCACGCTGTCCTCGTGCACTGGCGCGGCGCCCTGGCCACGTGTTACACCGTGGAATCATTGCTGCTTCTAATGGATTCGTGACGTCTATGTCAATACAAGCAGCTAGCCACTATGGACGTCATCCCTAGGGTTGCCAACCATACTCTTAAGTATTGAATACTTATACTGTTTTCACTGATATCCAACGCTATACCTAAATAAAAAGCTTAATCTACTACGTAGAACATCGTGCATGCAACGGGGCATGGGCGCGATGGTTCAGCTAGCCTGACTTTCAGAATAAAACTGTTAATGTCTCGAATTTTCGAGACGTAGTAAATAGATCATTGTGATTAGAAGATCTTTTAGATACTAGTATTAACTTATTAAGTAGAATTAAGGCTTCTACATACCGGGGCGACTTGTCGCGCGAAGCGACGCGACACAAAGGCACCGCTCGTCCCGCGACACGCGTGGCCTTTGTGCCGTGTCGCTTTAGTTCTGCCACCTCAGTATTCACATAATGAATGTTTTCAGTGATGAATGCTAAGTGGTGGGATGACAGAAATAGAGCTTCAATACATTTCGTAAAAAATTGCTCCTCGTTTATTTGGAGACTTACGAAGCCTTCAAAATTGGTGCTAAATTGAAGAGTTAAGCGAGTAGCACCAATGAATTAAGTACCTATCTATAAAAAATAAATACTTTTATTTTTCCGAGATACGGTATATTTTTCCACTTTGACTATAATAATTAATAATTATACTTTATTTCTTGTACAAAAAGTTGGCAACCCTAGTCATACCCCCTTGACCTTACCTTCCTCATTTGTTCCACGTAGGCGTGCGTGTTTATTATGTCAGACTACTGTATTCAATCTATTTTCAATGTATCGATTGATCGTTGCGCAGAACTTAATGTCGAGTAGCAACTCCCACGTGGAGGTTGACAATGCCCGTGTAGACGAGATGAAACGAGACGTAGAACCATAGATATAAGAAAAGAGCGAAGAACGATCGGTTCTACGACTCGTTTTGTTACAAAAAAAGTGGATCCGACTGAGATGTACCTAAAATATTAATTGGGAGGCAGTCATGGTGATAGCTCATAGAAAAAACAAAATACAATTTCCGTTTACATAAACATAATTTATTATTCATATTTTAACTAATAAAGACTTCTCTATATAATAGGGAGTTTGAGCAACGAAATCGATTCAAGTACTTACGTCTTTAGGCGAGGAGAGGTCGCCGCCGGCGAATCGCGGCGACCTTGAGCCTCGAGGCCGCGCCGGGGGCTCGTGGGCCTGCTCGCCGGTCGGCGGCCCAACCGCGCGCCTACCCGACTGCCCGCGCCACGCACGGCTCGCTTCCTCGTAGTGTTGCGCAATAACCATGACATCACCGTGCACACCAGAGGTGTACCGCTCAAAACGCAAAACATTATTTTAATAAAACCAAGATAGAAGATATACAAGATCGCACACATCATTTATGTTCATTCAACATTTTACTTTTCTCCCAATCCAGCCAATCCAATCTCAGAAAGACGAATTACTTACGTAAAATAGCGAGACTAAAAACCAAGATCCAGAGGCCCTCACAAAGATTGGTTCGAACATGCGCTTGTTGCCACTGTGCCAACTTGCCGCATATATTCAGGTTTTTAACTAGATACGGCTTTGATTGCATTCACATTATCGGGTTTTTTATAAATTCATCAGATGCGATGAATTTACGAGATAAGTAATGTAATTGCAATCATGGCTGTAGTCGCAGTTTCCTGTTTGAATAAGAACTGTGATGACGTAACGTGTACGCGAAGCGGGGCAGCCCATCACGAACCAGTGAACTAAATATTATAAACGTTAGCTGTGGGGGCCACACAATGAAATAAACAATTTATAAGATGTTCGCGACCCGACTTGCAACCTTTAAAGTCAGGTCCGCACTACCTAACATCGTTTACGTGTTTTTATAACACGAAAATATGGCGCAGCGGACCCCGGCTTAAGAAGATCGTGTTATGTAATTGGAGGACTTAGAGAAGTATGCGTCACGTAAAGTGAGCCAGCATCTTGATACTAATGATGTGCTGTACGATCTGTGCACTTGGAGGACTTAGAGAAGTATGCGTCACGTAAAGTGAGCCAGCATCTCGATACTAATGATGTGCTGTACGATCTGTGCACTTGGAGGACTTAGAGAAGTATGCGTCACGTAAAGTGAGCCAGCATCTCGATACTAATGATGTGCTGTACGATCTGTGCACTTGGAGGACTTAGAGAAGTATGCGTCACGTAAAGTGAGCCAGCATCTCGATACTAATGATGTGCTGTACGATCTGTGCACTTGGAGGACTTAGAGAAGTATGCGTCACGTAAAGTGAGCCAGCATCTCGATACTAATGATATGCTGTACGATCTGTGCACTTGGAGGACTTAGAGAAGTATGCGTCACGTAAAGTGAGCCAGCATCTCGATACTAATGATATGCTGTACGATCTGTGCACTTGGAGGACTTAGAGAAGTATGCGTCACGTAAAGTGAGCCAACATCTCGATACTAATGATATGCTGTACGATCTGTGCACTTGTGCAGTGCTCAGTTGGTCAACGTTTTTCTTGGAAGTAGGTAATGCTTGTTATTGTTGCATTTATCTAAACAATAGTTTGCGTTAAAATTTAGCTACCAATAAGTCACGTAGAGTAATTAACTTTGTTAACCCTGAGACCAGCCCCTTATCTTAGAAAATGAACTTAGTTGGTGACGCTGATATCGAATGTAACTCAAAATTTCAAAGTGAACTAACACAATTAATAACTGTTTCATTATAAGTCTCTTCACAGCACTTATTACATATTTTTAGGAATTTCCCAGCTCCTACTACATCACACCCTTTTTATAACACAAATGTAAATAAAACTACAATATTGAAATATTTGTAAGAGTTATTGCCACATTTAAACTTCCTTCAGTATTGAGAGAAGCTTAGTAGTTAAATATCACACACTGGGCTTCAGCTATCCGTGTGATAAAATCAAAATTTAATTTTATGATTATACTGTAGGGGCTACAGGCAGCAATAGTGATAACGCTGCAAAATGTAATTTATTCTAAATAAAAGGCACAAGTCCGTAAACCCAGTCTATTCAATATTCACACATACATTTTAGAGAGTGCTATACAAGTTACTGTTTCGGCGCGGCGGAAACGACTGCCCGCCAAACCATATGCACGGGGGCACATTACATTTTGCAGCGTTATCACTATTGCTGCCTGTAGCCCCTACAGTATAATCATAAAATTAAATTTTGATTTTATCACATACAATATCTTCATGATGTAAATCAACGGCGAAATAAGCTATATTTTCGAGAGCGCAAAAGTGATGAAACTGGCTGAGACTGATACTCGTACGAATGCTTTATCACCACGAAAACTGTACTTGTATAGTTACATATCACATCTCAGATTATAGAACTGAGCGTTACATAGACTTAATGTTTCAATTATTTCAAGCTTACTCACAATAACATAAGAAATTGACGAAAACCGATTTTTTTTTGTAATACCACCCTTAATAGTCTTCCTTCGGTGACTGGGCCACCATTGGTATACATAAAAGTAGAAAACGACTATATGAGTTCCCGAGGAGCCGACTGTAAGGACGATGACGAGAACACGCTATGTGGTCAGCACATTAAACATTTTGGTGGTAGTCGTAGCAGCAGCGCGTAGCAGCTCGGGTGTAAACATGTTGCCGTGTTGTATCGCCGCAGGCCCATCCGCGGTATGTCGGCGGTGGTGATGGGCGCGGGCCCGGCGCACGCCTGCTTCTTCGCCACCTACGAGTACTGCAAGCACTCGCTGTCACAGCTCACCAGGCACCGGCACGACCACATCACACACGGTGAGCCCAGTCTACGTCTCAAAGTCAAAGATTTATTTGCAAAACTAAGAGTTCTTTTTGGTGTTTTTATTCCTTACTGCCGTTGGCTTTCTTCTGAGCGGCACACACTCTTGTCTTTATTTGTAATGTAAAAGTGCTGTAGTGCAATGTTGTGCTAACGCCGGTGTGCTGACTGTTGCAGGGCTGTCGGGCTGCATCGCGTCGCTCATACACGATGCGGTCTCCAATCCAGCTGAGGGTGAGTACCGCCACTTCTTCTTTAGTTTTAGGTTAAACAATTCAGTGAAACCCGAAACACCTTGCAGTCCAAACTAAACATACGTAGCAGATGAGCCTATGATATGGTTTCCACGCTTCTGCTTGGGAAATTGAGACTGTTGACTATCAAGCATATTAGTTCGCTGATAATCAAAATCAAAAGTCATTTATTCAAACTAGGCTGAGCATCAGCACTTTTCGAACGTCAAAAATTACATGAGACAGTCCCCCAAAAACGCCCACCCGTCACTACTTCCTAGTGCTTTAGTTGGGAAGAAGAAGTGGCGCAACAAACTCCCCAGCAGCACAGCTGAACATGTTTCGTGTCCAATACTTGATATCAGCAACAATGCCTGCCCTCCTCCTCTACCATTACATTACTTACTCAAAGAAGTCTTAAGAAAACATCGGGTCGTGCAGGATGAAGTGATGAGTGCGCCCCACACTGAACACCGATAACATTCGAATTAAACTCCGCGAATTTAACTAATTGTGCAAACAATTAATATTTCAAGTCATTCAAGTGGTTATACATGTTCCGTGAATTTTACTAAATGTACATATTAACATAAGTTGGTAGGTAATTGTTGTTGTATTTATCAGCGAGGATAATGGCGAACAGAACAGTGTACAGTCTCGACAGCTCCCCGACTGGTCTGCGCCAGCCGCCATTAAATTGTAACGTGTACTGTATCAGACGTGCGCTGTCACGAGCTGAGCGTGTCGCCACAGAGCCGCAGAGGCTGTTCGTCGGAGTACTGCCGCGCTCAATAGCTGCGCTGTCAACTATACCCTTTTTTTTTTTTTTTTGGGGTGGGAAATTATCAAATAACTTCTCCCGCTCTGGGCTGAGCGGGAGGGCGTGTCAGACTTTTACTGACTAAAACCCACCCATGTTCCTTCCGTTGCCTGTGTGCCAGGGCCACGATATCCCTTTCGGACAAACTCGCAACCCTGGCAGGCATTGGCCCTAACGGACCCCGTCAGTTGGTGCTGACATCTCTTTGAGGCGCGCGTGAAACACAACGCGCCGTCGACCCGGGCCTGGTCCTTATCGGACGGCGAGCTACCCATCGCTCACCGTCCGCAGGCCCGCGCCTACGGTGGCCGGAAATCAGCTTGCGACTCCCGACGCCCGGGGCGTCTCCTGCGGCGGCTAAGAGCGTGAGGGCGCGAACCCTGCCTCACCCTCACGCGTTCCGCCTCCTCCTTCGCGAGCATTACTGCTTCGCAGAAGGAGGTGACGGCCTCCCATGCACTCTCGCTCCGAACCATGGCCTGAACCAGGGCTGGACGCGAGAGATCGCCGCCGCCGATCGCCTCCGTGAGGACACGGCGGTGCTCCGCCCAAGCCGGGCAGACCTCCACCGTATGCTCCACCGTGTCCTCCGGGCGATCCACACAGTGGTGACACCCGGGGTCAACTATACCCTAAGTCATCAATTCAGGTAATTTATGTAAACAAAGGTGATAACAGATCAAAAAAATATCGTCATAATGGTAATTCACATAAAATGGCGGTAAACAAGGCTATATTGGCTTTTATGTACTGATTTTAGAAATAATAATTAAACAATTATCATACCGTGTTAATTTTTATAAGTTTTCGGTTTTAAACAAATATATTAAAAAAAAGAAAATTTTGTGGTATAAAAAATATTATGATACTGGTAACACTACAGGAGTTCCCAACATTCTCAAATTTCATTTGACATAATTTGCAAACTCGCGTCTTTTCAATACGTTCGTTTTCTTTTCTCCAGGCAAGACATATGCCACATGTAGGATGAAAACGGCGATTTTGGGAGCCCTAAGTCCACTGCTAGGCGTAGGCCACGCCTGGCAGTGGACTTAAAAGGGCTGATTATAATAATAATAAGCCGCGACTCCGACACAGAACAAACACTGTTCGGCTACGGTATTTTGTTTGCATAGCTCATCTAAATAGTTAATTAACTGTAATTAAAAGATACAATTTTTTTATGATAAATTGTTTTGCAGCACTGTCCTGTCATTTTGACAGTGACATTTCTTTGTTTACTAAAATTATCTGAATTGATGACTTAGGGTATACGCAATAACAAGATACTGGTACAACGATTTAATCAATGATGTCTATATTTATGCATTACGTCCATTACGTAATTGATTTCCATACACGGATATCCCACATGAACCCATTTTGTAAGAGTTTCTAGCTGCGGGCTACAGCACCAGGGAACCTGTCTGTTCAAGTGTGTGGGCCTTCGCGGCAGATAACGCAGGAGCAGTGGCGGAGTTCAATGATTCTAACTACGAGTATAAGCACGAAGTTATCATGATATGCAAATAGGTGGCGTTATCACTTACCACAACCCAATAGTCTGGCGACGCTATCTTTCCCCCTAAAACATGTTTTATTGGCCAATTGTTACTAACACCTAATTACGAATAAATGCAATTTTTTCATGTTATACATTAGCAGTATAACGATTGTGTATGTAGGCCCTACCTAAAGTACTCAGTCTTCCTGAATGTCATGAGGGACACCCTTCCTCGAATGAATGCGCTTACCTTTTGACTGCGGTTTACTTTTTTTGATGTGAAACATCTATAGAATAGAATACTTTTATTTTCAGACATAATGTCCATAGAGTTAGTAACAATTTTACTTATCATCTAGTGTTAGCTCAGATTATAGAAAGAAGGTTAGTATCTACAGACAAAGATTAACAAAACAATTAAAATTCAACGTGGAGCTGCGTCCACCTTCGCAACGTGGAGCTGCATCCACCTCTGCAACGTGGAGCTGCATCCACCTCCGCAGCGGGGAATCCCATCCCACCGATCTGTGAACACACGGAGAATACTGTTGGTGCTGCCGCGAACACGCGACATCAGGGATGCACATCTTTTTCTTAAATAGATAGGCAATCGGAATCAAATTGTCGAATACGCTGGCTTCACCTCGGACTCGTATTGCATTCTTACAGGCGTAAGCCAGGGTACTGATTTAGGACCATTGGAATTTATTATAATGGTAAATGACCTTCCTGAAATTGTGAAAGATGCTGGTTGCTTATTATTTGCCGACAACCTTAAGTTGTTCATGCGGATTACCAATCAGTCACACTGCGAACTGCTGCAGCGGGATATTGATCGTGTGGTAGGCTGGAGTATTGAGAACAAGCTACTCTTTAATGTGACAAAGTGTAACGTGATGTCTTTTACGCGAGCCGTGGTTCCCCGACATCACGAATATAGCATGGACGGGCATGCGATACAGCGGGTATTGTCGGTGCGAGATCTAGGGGTCACTTTCACCGAAGATTTGTCGTTCCGCACACGTATCGTACAGGTGTGTAAGAAAGCCTTCAAGAATCTTGGGTTTGTAATGCGTGAAACCCGTGAGTTTACTAACTCAGCAGCTGTGAAGTCGCTTTATAATGCTCTAGTTAGGAGTAACCTGGAAACGAGTGCTATCATCTGGAATCCAGTCGAAACAAAATACTGCCTTATGGTAGAAAAAATGCAAAATAAATTTACCCGGTTCCTATATGTATATGAAGCAATTTGGCGTTTACCCATTTTATCCACTTATGTATCCAACCCTCTTTGTAATAGGGATGGTTGGTTACTATAAGTTGGAGGTAAGGCGCAATTTCGCATTGGTTAAATATGTTTTTATGGTTTTTCGTGGTATGTTGAATAATCCGCAAATACTTGAATCTTTGGGATTGCTCGTTCCAAACAGTAGGCTGCGGCAAGGGCCGAGATAGAGGCTGTTTAAAGTCCCGGTGGCCCGTACAAACTTGTTAAGGTTTGCAACTTTGCACCGGTGGGGCGGGCAATACAGATACTCAACAGCGTCTCTCTGCGGTTGGATATATTTACTTGTTCTTTGGCGGAATTCCAGAGGGTGACACTTAATATATTATCTTCTGGGTGACTTGTGCCGTACTCAGAGTCGCTACTTGGGACTTAGTTAACCATCCACTATATTCGGCAGGTTTTGTTGGGGGTGGTGTCTGATTGTTTTTGAGTGACGGCTCTGAGTGTGGAAATAATGACTACATTGTTGCATTGGGTATCTGTTAAAACAAATGTAAGTGTAAATAAATAAATAAAAAAAAAATGGCGGCAAAACCATCAATGTTATTGTCCGCAAACATCCCTGACGCACTACAACGCCACGGCAGCCGCAGTAATACTCTCAGTGCGTTATTATATTGAACGCCCGCGCGTTGTATAGGCGCACGTAAAACCGATAGCTGGCGCCGCGTGGCGATTCAGCGCTCACTGCGCGCGCGCGGTCTCCCAGCTACGCGACCCTGACCTTTTTTTCGATGTTTGTTTTATTTCAAATTATCACATCGTGACGGTACACAATTTTTTTATTTACAATTTTTAGTTAGGATTTTATGGTAAATTAGGTTAATTACTCACTTTTAATCAGGTGGTAACGGCCTCTTACTCACTCCAAATGTTCGGGATATTTTTTTTTAATCAATATATAATGTTTATGATTTCTGAAAAACTGTGCTATTTAGAGAGATCGTTTTATTTTTCCTGTAATCTTTACTTAGACTTCTATCATAGAGGATAATTTCAGATTTTTATCTCTGCAAACTTCGGAGATAAGGGGGGGAAAACGGTATTCTTTTTTACATTTTTCGTCAAAAGTCGGAAGCTATGCTGCCAAAAAAAAAAAGAAAAAAACAGTTTGAGAATGTGCAAACAGCGTTCTTTTATGTGATACCCCACATGTCATGCCCTAGTAGCCCCACTTCAAATTTTTAAGACTCCCTTTCAGTCCCTTTTGCAAAAAAGATATATTTTTATTAATTTCGTTCTTGTTTGCAAAACAGTTGGGCAAACGACATAAAATTATTCTAAATTTCAAGTTGATAGCATTGGTAGTTCTTGAGATATCCAGGTGTGACAGACAGACAGACAGACTTAGTCTCACCATAAGGGTTCCTTTTTACCATTTTGGTACGGAACCCTAATTACATTTAAACATATAATTTGTATATTGTTTTGTAATCACCTTTTAAAAACCCTTAATTTTAATACCCCACTCGATAGGCTTGGGAGATATTTTTGATTATCGAAAACTTGTCTGATTAATAAGGTGCTACGCTACACTAAGGGGTTTATTTAAAAACGTTGCTTAAAGTTAAGTAATGATTAGCGACTGTTCTATACATTTTTGGCCGCCGCACAGTATGGTATTTTCATGATCTAGACGGACAATATTATTTAACTCAATATATGTGTATGGAATACCCTAACAATTAATCAAGTACGTATTAAATAAAATTTAAACACATTGGGAAGGTTTTAAATATTATATTTCAACATAATAATACAAAAAAAAAACAAACAATTAAAATAAAATAAAAATAATGATTTATTTCTCTCAAAAAGGTACAGACTTTGGTTCATGTCATATTATGTCAAATCAGACAGAATTACATAAATTAGATAGGTACCTATCAGTCAGAATCTTCATCAAATTCTTCGGAATCTGATAGATATCGTCCTAATTCACCGTGGTCAGATGACAAAAGCTCGCGCACTTCAGAAGTAATTTGACCCCGTTTAGTTTTTGGAGGAGCCCTTAAACTTGCAATGAATGGATCTGATGACACAAGCAATCTATTTAGTAAATCAGTGTTTGTATTAACTCTTGACGACTTTCTCGTAAAGAGTTCTCTAAATTTTCTATTGTGCTTATTTCTAGCCTCTTGTGCTTCTTCCGAAAGTTGTCCTATTGGAAGAACACATGCAGCAATGATATCTTTTCCGTGGAAAAGTATTTTATGTACGCTTACAGGCATTGCGTACCATGAGTACTCTTTAATATATAGCTTCCTTGTTTCCTTAGCGAATTTATGAAATTTATCGACATTTATCGGAAACCCGCAATTTATACATTCTAATATGACACGGAAGTGATTGATAAGCTCAACATTAACACCTGTTATTTCTGCTGACATTTCAGCATTTCTGAAAAACTTGCGAGCCGTGTTCCCGTCATTTGTATTGCCTGTCTGTTGTTTAGGCATATCTACCAATAAGCCCAACTCGCGCCTAAACTTCTCTTGTACGTTTTTCTTTTTTTCAGCTACTTTTTTTTTATTATCTGCTCCCCGAGCCTGCCATGTTTTTATATCAAGACGATAAGATATGTGTAAGATGCATTCAAAAAATCTTATCCATGAATGCAGAGGGGACAGGCCCAATGAGAGAAACTCGCTTTTTACCGTCTTTTTTAACATCAGCCTTTCGTTGTTCATTTCTCTAGGCTTTGCACCACATAAATAACAGGTTTGTGTGGACGCGCACGAAGTTACTGCATTACAAATTTTGCCATCAATCATGCAGAATATCAATGTTGGCTTTACAAAGACTTCTGTGTCATTTACAACAATTTTAGTAGGCGACAAAGTAGTTACCTGCTCCTTAACTTTGTCAACTTCCGTAAGAATTAAGTCCACAGTTTCCTTTCCAAATACAAACTTAATGGGTCTACAATATCTAGTAGACGATGTGGAAGGATTTTGCCACACAATTGTTTTAATGTCTTGGTCACTCACTGCATACATTTGGATAGGCACCATCGAAATACTGAATAAACTGGCATCACTGCAATGTTCGTCCGAAAATTTTTGTTTGTACCTGGTTTGTTCCGCTCCATCACAACCCCATTTCACAATTATATCCAGGTTTCTCAAGTCGGTTATAGTCTTCAAGACCTCTTGTACTTTGCATAGTCGTGTAATCGTGTGATCCATTAAAGATTGTAGTTTAATTTCAGCGTGCGTTTCGGTGACATTAATACCACTAGGATAGCACATTTGTTTTGCCGCTTTAACTTTATAATAAGGTGGATATAGTTTTTTATTCACTTATTTTATTTGCTGGCGTATAACATTATATTGATGTGATGAGAGATTTGCATCTATAATTAATGAGAGAGCTTGTTCTTCTGAAAGTCCGTAATGGATTTTGCATGCAGAACTCTTCCGCGCTTTTTTAATTTTTGTACCTCTGAGGTGAAAAGAGACAAAGTTCTCTTTTTTTCCAGCTTGTCGAAGGCTTACCTCGGTTGCCATCGATAACTCTTCCTGGCTCGATGTGTCAAGGAGCTGTTGAATTCGTCGCCTTTTTGTTTTATCGCTTGAATGTTCAAAGACTTTTTGTGGTCTTCCGGGTCGGTTACTCGTTCCAGGTAGTGAAATATCCATGGTAGGTTCACTGACAATATTTGGAAGCGAAATATTCTCTTCTAACCACGAAGAGTTCGCTTTAAAGAAGCGTTCTCGGTGCCTTCCCGACTTCGACCATTTTGCATCGATTTTTGTGCAATTATTTCTTATTATTGTTCTAATTCTCTTTAAATTGTCATCACTGAGGGGTGGGTCACCAAGTTCTTGTAGAATATGATGTAATAAGGCATCCATTCTCGTTTGTTTTGCGTTTGCAAACCAAACACCGAAAAACGAACGTCGCGATATTTGCGGAGTCATTCTGAAAATAAGAAATAATTGTATGAGTGTCGCAAACTTTCGCCAAGTAATAAACTTGTTACGTATAGCTTAAAGATGGTTCTTTCATTAGAATATAATACGTGATCGGAATAATGCGGAATAATAAACTAAAACTCAAGTACAAACTAAAAAAACTTTTTTTTTTTACCATAAATACCTTGATCTATTCTTTTGAACCTAACGATAAAATTTATACACGAATTAAAGAAAATATGTATGCAAACTTACCTTGAGATTCACGTGGAAACAATAACAACAAAAAATCACTATTAACGTACACAAACACAGCGTATTCATCGAGCAAACTCAGACGAATGACACGAGCGCGAGGCGTACGTGTCTGTGAAGCGCAGGTAGGCGGCCGTTCCGACCCTTGTATCTATTGTTCGGCACGACTTCTGGGTAAATAAACCTTTGTCCATTGTAGTATAACTTGTCTTCAGTCAATACACACTAGTGTTAAGCCTGTTCAGACAAGTACCAATAATTTATAATGTCCGTCTAGATCATGAAAATACCATACTGTGCGCCGTGAGGATCTGTCATTTGCACCAGTAAATCATCTTTTCAGCCGAACGGGTTGCGCCTGCGCGGTTCGATTGTTTACGTTGTCGCCACGCTTGGTAGTCGGGTTGGCGATCGAAGTATGGTGTAAAAACGCGTAGAGAATTTAACGCTGCTGCCCATTATCTAGTAAGAAGTAGGGCATGTAATATCGGAAGGTTTTCAATTCCGATACTGATTTCCGATATTAGATCTCAATATCGGAATTCCGATATTAACCTCGGAATTTCATTATTTCTTTGGAATTTGCACATTTTATTTATAAATTGCACAAATTCGGTATGAGGTTGGATTGAGTGCAATAAAAAACATTTTTAACTTACACAGTTCATGAGCGCAAGTCAGCGCAACTGATTGACAGGATATTTTGTTCGTTTGTGCGAATAATTAAGACGTATAATGCCCGGCATGAGTTAACAGCGTTGCTCTTTATGAAACAGTATACTGAATACACCATTTGCCTTGCCTGTCTATTTAAAACTGTATTTTTTCTCCTTGGCATTTTGAAGAGTTCGTGATTTACGAATAAAAACCAATAATTAAAAAAAAAAACGAGTGTGCTTTAGACCACACGACTGAAGTAAAACTTACAAATAGTAATACTAATTATACTTACAACAATAGGCCTGCACTGTGTCTTAGATATACGAAACGCAACTGGCTATGAGAGAAAGGGTGAAAGAAAATGTGTGCTCGCACCTCTCTCTCTTGCCCCTACAGTAATAATAATACGAAACCTAACTCTCTCTCTTTCTATCTCCCTCTCAACTTTCGTTCGCTCGCTTCCGTAACGCTCTCGTTACGCATTCACCAGCTTACTCCCCAAGTCAAGCGTGCGTAAAGAATTTTACTTCAAAAACAAAACAATTGTCTAAAACGAAATAACAAAAATAAACTATTTTTAAATCTAAAACGTACATCACTAAAATAGCACGAAAGTGTACAGTAGCCGAATGACGCGAGAGTCCAATAGACGACGAGCATCGACTGATGAACCAATCGCGTGCAGCTCGGCGCCCCCCTGGCTTCTTCATTCCGCCAAAAATACCGAAAAATTAACTACTGCGCAGGTGTCAGTTTGTGCTCACGACTCGTGCCGGGTACTGTACCACGCAGGTAAAGAGTGAGCGAGACCGATAACACTATTATTGTTCTTGTATCGCATACTTAGCGAGCTGGCAATAGGAACACGGTAGCGCGCTGTGGCGCTCGGCGCTACACAATTAAGGATCTAAAATATAGGTTTAGTTTAAAACTCAAAATACATATAGAAAAAATTGTCCGATTTCGATATTGGATCACTCAGTATCGGAATTGTAATATCGGAACTTGGGTTCCGAGATTCCGATATTGCGATTTTCCGAGATTCCGAGATTCATGCCCTAGTAAGAAGTCCCTTAGTCGCCTTTTACGACACCCACGGGAAGAAATGAGATGGTGATATTCTTTACGTCAGGCAAATTCGAAGACATGTGACATCTACCAACCAGCACTGGGCCCGCGTGGTGGGTTTGGGCCCGCGTGGTGGGTTACGGCCCACTTCCATTCACAGAAAGAGGAGGCCTGTGTCCGAGCAGTGAACGTCTGTCGGCTGACATGATGATGACGCAACAAGACATTGAAGGTAGCAATACATTCTTGCGATACAGATACTTGCGAAACAAAAATCTGTTAACGCGGGTAGAATAAGAACATAAAAGCCAAAATCAAAATATTTTATGTCACATAAACCTACATGGTCACTTATGAAACGTCAGAAGCTGGGCTTTTACAATGTTTTCAAGTTAAGGCTACTACATACCAGCGCGACTTGTCGCGCGACGCGACACGGCACAAAGGCCCCGCGTGTCGCGGGACGGGCGGTGCCTTTGTGTCGCGTCGCGTCGCGCGACAAGTCGCCCCGGTATGTAGAAGCCTTTAAGAGGCCGACTACCATCGCCCGCAACTGCAAGTCGCGGTGAGCGCAAAATTCGTTCGGAATATTGCTATCTCTGTTTGACTCTCTGAGTATGTGAGCGGCGGACGCGGTGTGCAGTGTTGTGCGTGTGTGCATGAGTGGATAGATAGCTATTATTAGCTGTAGGTACTTATCGTTCATTCATAAGGACTCGGAGGCATTTATATTTACTTATTAGTAATTAGGTATGTTCATTATTTACTTTATTTTTGTTGACTACTTCGGGGAATCGTTAGTAAATGTACAGACTAGTAATGCGTTTTTTGAAAATTTCTTTATAATGCCGATATCTCAACATATTAGGATATCTAGGCCTTGTAGTGAACATCTAGTAGATACGTCATACATAAGGTAAGGTACCTATACCTATACTATATCGTCCAAGGGACCACACATCACACGCACGTCGCGTAATTAGAAACGTATAAATTATTGGGATATTTATTTTAAACCTGCTTATGTTATTTCAATTTATTTCCTATAAGATGGTTACAAATTTAAAAAACCAGCCAAGTGCGAGTCGGACTCGCGCACGAAGGGTTCCGTACCATTATCTAAAAACCCGCAAAAAAATCACGTTTGTTGTATGGGAGCCCACTTAAATATTTATTTTATTAAATTTTTTAGTATTTGTTATTATAGCGGCAACAGAAATACGCCATCTGTGAAAATTTCAACTGTCTAACTATCACGATTCATGAGACAGCCTGGACGGACAGACAGACAGACAGACGGACGGACGGAAAGCGGAGCCTTAGTAACAGGGTTCCCGTTTTATCCTTTGGGTACGGAACCCTAAAAATGCGGTCAGGGCAGACGTGACACGGAAAATTTCTGAAATTAGGTTTTTGGATTCAGAATCACCATCTATAAAATAATTATCGTTTCTACACGGTTTTGGTCGTAAAACGTAAAGGCAAAAATGGGCTCTCGTACCATTCGTGAAACCAAACAGTAAAATGGGCTCTCGTACCATTCGTGAAACCAAACAGTAAAATGGGCTCTCGTACCATTCGTGAAACCAAACAGTAAAATGGGCTCTCGTACCATTCGTGAAACCAAACAGTAAAATGGGCTCTCGTACCATTCGTGAAACCAAACAGTAAAATGGGCTCTCGTACCATTCGTGAAACCAAACAGTGAAATCCCATTAGAATTATTACTTGACGACTTGTTCCGTCACTTCTGTCTTGGTTTCTTCACTCGCAAGCGACGATACCAACTCGTTGCGAAGGGACATTTCGAACAAAAATATATATTGAATTATTCTACAATTTAGCGTTACGTAATGATACAATAAAAAATACATTATTAATTGTTTGTTGATTGGTTCGAGATTTTCCCGAAGGCAGCGCTCTACTGCGCAGTACCGCGCCGATGTATCTGTATGAGTCATTGTGAGCAGAACCTCGGTGACCAGTCTGCATCGTCAGATACCAAGTCATGTTCTCATGTGCAGGGAGACAGCGCTCAATTAGAGCAGGTGCCATTCTTCTTCGTAATGTATCGATAGCGAAAATAATCCAATAATTGGTCTCAAATTCAGGTAAATTAATTGTAGCTTGTAAAGTACGGCACTTGACAGAAATGTTACGAGTACGACCCAATTGACGACACAAGTATTCAGCTGCTAATCTACATCAAGTGTTCTTTGAATATATTGCAAATACCGCTTATATGTAGGTAATTAATGCGTCTCTTTTACCGGCTAAATTATCACTATGAATAATTATACAATCAGCAGGTCCCTACTTACCCGACTGGCAACGGCCTCTATAGAAAACTATGCTTAGCCGCATGTTACTCGCAGCTGAACGGTTTCATTAATTTATCCTTGATTGATCTATCGCAAACGATCGTTGGTCCCCTTGCGCACGTTCCTTCTAAAACACTAGAAGCTGACTCGAACACACATGGGGAAAACCTATGAAAGTGCAGATGTAAATATTGACAGTAAGCTTGACGATACGCTGTTGTGAGTTGTGAGTAGTAATGTTGACGGCGCACCATCCGGAAGTGTTGGAGCTACATCACAGTGGCAGGTCGCCCGCACCTCGCACAGTCCGCACCCACAATGACCGGAAACTGTGGTCACGTCACGAGCGGACTGAGCGCCACACCACCGCACCACACACGCAACACCTTCACATCGCTCGCGGTCGAGGGTGCAGTACAGAGCGACGAAGCTCATGCTCAAGCAGCTTTGACAGGCGGCTAAACAGAAAACCAGTCATGACAACACACGTACTAGATGTACCACTGAAGCTTTGCATTTTGTGTCAGATCTCAGATCAGAGCTTCTTTGCCTGTAACCCCCGGAGAAGGCGAGACGTGATCAGAACGAGGGGTTCGTGCGAGACTGCTCACAAACGTGATCAGATTTAAAGAACAAGAGGTTCGCGCGAGACTGCTCACAAACGTGATCAGATATGCAGAACGAGGGGTTCGCGCGAGACTGCTCACAAACGTGATCAGATATGAAGAACAAGGGGTTCGCGCCCGACTGCTCACAAACACGACTAATCAATAATCACCCTGCTATCATAAGGCCCGGTTTCCACCAAAGCGGAGAAGAGCGGAGAGGAGAGGAGATGTTTTGTAAACGACCAGTAAGATATCGTTATTTCGATGCGATGGTACGATAACGGTATCTTATTGGTCGTTTACAAAACATCTCCTCTCTGCCTGACTTCATCTGCTATTATTGTACCTAAAGTGCATCGGGCGCCTACTGGATACGGTGACTTCATCTGCTAACTAATAGGTTGGGGAAAAAGTTTCTTCGCATTTTTTAAGAAAATTCAAAACATTTTTTAATATAGTTTATTTACATTTAACTAAAGTATGTAGGTACCATTTTGTTCGATAACTTTTTGCCATCTTGTAGGTAGGGACATGATCCCATTGCTATATAAATTTTGGGACTTCTGATCAAAATACCGCGACAAGTGGTTTTGGCAGTCCTCTCGTGATGTTAACCTGACACTGCCTAAAGAATTCTGAAGATACCGAAACAGGTGGAAATCTGAAGGTGCAAGGTCAGTACTATACGGCAGATGCATTAACACCTCCCAGCCAAACTCTCTTAATTTTTGCTGAGTGGCTAAAGATGTGTGAGGTGTATCGTTATCATGATGAAAAACCACACCCCCCCTTCTGTTGATTAATTCCGACCGCTTTCTCTCAACTTCTTGCTCAGTTGTTCGCAGTAGAGTTCAGAATCGATGGTCCTGCCTGGTGGTAACAGCTCATAATGAATAATGCCCTTCCAATCCCACCACACAAACAGCATCACCTTGTTGCGAGTTAACCCGGGTTTCGCCACAGTCTGTGAAGCCTGACCGGCCTTTGACCACGACCTTTTTCGCACGTTCTTGTCGTACGTGATCCACTTTTCATCACCAGTTATCAGCTTCTTCAAAAATGGTTCGGTTTCATTACGTCGTAATAAAGAATCACAAATGAGTACACGGTTCATTAGGTTTCTTTCAGTGAGCTCGTGAGGTACCCAAATATCGAGCTTTTTTGTGTACTCAGTTTTTTTCAAATGTGCGAAAACTGTTTTGTGGTCAATTCCCAGTTCTTCAGCTACGTCGTAACTATTGATATGCCGATCTTGCTCCACTTTTTCAAAAATGGCATCCATTTTATCCGTAATAGGGCGACCAGAGTGACGTGCATCTTTGACATCAAAATTTCCGGATTGAAAACGCTTAAACCAAATTTGTGCTACTCTCACAGACACTGCACTAGGTCCATAAACATCGCAAACATTTTTCACGGCTTGCGTTGCATTTTTACCTTTTTGTAGTAAAATTTTAAAATGTATCGAATTTCTTCATTAGATTCACTCATCTTGACAGTACGAAAAACAAATGAAAATCACACATTTTCCTAATTTGAATTTGGAATTATGTTCTTTAAAATTTAAACTTTCAATGATACCAAAACCAGCCAGATACAAATAGTATAGCCAAAGAGATTTTATTACAAGTTCATACATACTATAATGCGAAAAGACTTTTTCCCCAACCTAATATTATTGTACGTAGAGTGTATCGGGCGCCTACTGCATACGGTGATTTCATCTGCTATTATTGTACGTAGAGTCCATCGGGCGCCTACTGGATACGGTTACTTCATCTGCTAACTATTATTGTACGTAGATTGCATCGGGCGCCTACTGGATACGGTGACTTCATCTGCTAACTATTATTGTACGTAGAGTGCATCGGGCGCCTACTGAATACGGTGACTTCATCTGCTGTTATTGTACGTAGAGTGCATCGGGCGCCTACTGGATACGGTGACTTCATTTGCTATTATTGTACGTAGCGTGCATCGGGCGCCTACTGGATACGGTGACGTCATCTGCTAACTATTATTATTATCCTTGGAATCAATACTTTCTGCATGGTACTTTCATGGAGGTTATTTG
Organism: Tiliacea aurago; assembly: GCA_948098905.1. Classification (NCBI taxonomy): domain Eukaryota; kingdom Metazoa; phylum Arthropoda; class Insecta; order Lepidoptera; family Noctuidae; genus Tiliacea; species Tiliacea aurago. The sequence continues at coordinate 23,129,787 of OX402599.1, forward strand.
TGCGAAGCCTTTCTTTTGCACAGGTGGTATTATTCTCGTATTTGATCATTTATTAGTTCGATGTGTTCAGGTGTTACCGAGTCAGCAAATAGACAGCTCGTCTGACCTTCGATTTAATTAGCATCAGCGCCGTTTTCTTCCACTCATGTTGCTCGCTGCGTATTCGTCAAAAAATACGTCAGTCCCCCAAAAACGCCCACCCTTCACCACTTCGTAAATGCTTTATCAGACGTCTGTCTCTATCATTCAAATAGATTTAAATGAATTAATGATAACGAGAATTCCATGAGCATTGTGTTCCTGTTAGCGCATGTTCTCGGAAGTGGCGCGATCTGTTTGTGGCACTCGCTAATTTCCACTCAGGCCGAGCGGCATTCAGGTGAATAGCTATGAATGAGCGATCCACTAACTCAATTGTCAACGGCCACAAACCAACACTATTCAGAGAGCATCATTCGGAACGACCCGAGATTACTTACCTACTCGTTTGCGATAAGCATTCTATAATTTTAGTTCAGTCAGTTGGTGACGAAAGGGTGGGGGGGGTGTACTACAGGTCTTCTATTTCATTGCTGAATCTGCGATATGTCGTCTTATTTCTCGGCCCGTTCCAATGAGGAAAATGTGGCGAAGGCGACGCGTGAGTCAGACTTGTGGTGCTAGAAAATCCCCCGCACTGAATCTGTGCCAGTGATATGCACTCATTGTGTACTACGGTGTACAATACCTATTTATATTTATAGTCAACACAACGACGATGATGGCTATAGCCGGACTCGTGTCACGAGCGCAGTCACGGCGACAGTTACACTGGCACGGACAGACGCGCTGTGTGGCATCAAAATGTCGTGTTTGCATCCGGTCACATCCGATGTGAGGGCACTAGGGCATGCAGAACCAGTTACGATTCCAGATTTTTGATACCCGGATCTGGGGGCAGTCGGAACCGTTGCCCGGTTCCGACTGATAAAACTCTTAAGTTATAACTGCTTCTGAGAGGGACGGTCAAATCGTACAGCTATTGCGTTCAGAATGCCGTTGTTGCTACCCCGTTTACGGGCCAGCAGGGAAGATGCTTTAAAAAAAAAAAATAAGTTAAAACTATAAACTATGAAACAAGAAAATTTCTCATCTGAAATTATTATGTACAAACTATTCAATATTTATCGTCTATTAAATAAACAACTTACACGTAATATATTTTAATGTATTTAATACATATTCATAGTGATGTCCAGAAGACAGCCGTGGTCGTATGCCACTCTGCCCTCAAACTCAAAGCATTTATTTCAAATAAACCTATTACAGGCACATTTGAATTGTCAAAGGGTCGGTCAGTTAGAGAGATGAAGCTAGTTGCCCATTCCAAAGCGTAGTAGTTTCCTATGGAGAAGAACGGGCAAGAAACTCCACGGACACTCTTTTAAATCAAAAAAGTGTTACATAGTATTGGTTACATCATTTATGTTGAAATTATACATGTGAGAACAATGTAGAAAGACGTGCACGTTAAAAGCGTCCGTAATAAAAATATAAAAAACAATTAAAATACCTTAGTTAAAATAAGCCGTGGCAGCTAAGAAATGACCAGCCCCTACTGACTGCGCCCGTTCACGAACATGACGCATGGATCAGCAGCACCATTTAGCTCAACCATTTTGAAGGGAACTTAATGATCCAACACACGCCACCATCAGCTAGACATTTGAGTGAGCATGACACTCTCAGCCGCCATGGCACATTCAAGTCAATAAAAGACGTACTCAGAAAATGGTAGGTACATAGTGCTCACACATGTGCTATGCAATTATACAATACTAAGAGATTGAATTTATACAATATAAAGATAGTACTTACAATCTTCAGCAGCTCCAACAATATTTTTGAATGATATTCAATTAGTTTATGCGCCCTTGTGGAGCAGGACCAGCGGTAGCCAAGCATTTTTGTCAGCGATGGAATCCCCCAACTTATAATATGCTTGGCTACATAGTGTGCGTTTTATACAAGATTTATATTAGTTCGACTATGTGGGGAGGTATTTTATTGTAACATTTTAAACAGTACTCCATGAAGGATGAGTCTACTTTAGCCAGTCTGAAACCTGGTTGAACTAATTGGTCCCTATTATTCCCCTTATTCTAGTCCCATAATTGTGTCTTTCACCTCTTTTACTGAAACTATTTAGATTTTTCCTTACGTACATGATGTTTTCATAGATGTATTGACAAGGTACCGTCATGATGTTAATATCTTTAAACAGTTCCCTTAGAGAATCGCGCCTGTGGAAAGATCGCTGCCCTAAAGATTATGATCGCTTAGTACTGTTAGAATGTGTTGTTTTGATAGGTTAGGTGGGATACGAACACGGCTGTCTTCTGATCACCACTATGAATATGTATTAAATACATTAATAGTTATTTATGATATTGGTGCGGTAAGTTGGTTTTTAGGGTTCCGAACCAAAATGGTAAAAAGGAACCCTTATGGTGAGACTAAGTCTGTCTGTCACACCTGGATATCTCAAGAAGTAGTAATTCTATCAACTTGAAATTTAGAATAGTTTTAGATGACGTTTGCCCAACTATTTTGCAAACAAGAAAGAAATTAAAAAATATATATTATTTGCAAAAGGGACTGAAAGGGGGTTCTCAAAAATTTGAAGTGGGGCTACTAGGGCATGTACCCCACATGCCTTAGTAGCCCCACTTCAAATTTTTCATATGAAAGAACGATGTTTGCACATTCTCAAAACATTCCCAAGTAAGGATTAATGGTAACATTTTGCGTTGAATTTTTCACGATCCTCTTAATCCGTGAAGTCAAGCGTGCGTAAAGAGGTTTTACTTCAAAAAAAAAATCTTATCACATCATTAATTTTCTTGGTAGTGAGATCGTTTCGTCAATTAACGAGCTGCGTAAACGATTGCAAATGTAGCCTGCTGAGGAGAAAATTCTTACAGGCTCCACACTTGTTGGCGGTATAGCTCGTGCCAGCGAAAGGTTGCACCACGACTGCTACCATTTTCAAAAAACTTCATTTCTATTTTGACTATTGTAAAGCAGTCGTGTTCTTGATGTCTCGACTCGTTTTCTCTCTTTATAGCTTTGTAGTTTGAGTGCTATTAACTTCAGATTTATTTAAAGAACCGGGGGAACCGGGTATACCTTTTCGGAACCGGTTCTGCAGTTACCTTGGAAGAACCGGGTATAACCGGGTGTGCCCTAGTCGGCACGGGCTGTGTCCTGTGAAGGAAGAGCTCGCTACACCACAAGATTGCTACACGCTAACGACATGGTACAATGAGCGCGACGATGTCGGTGACGAGGCTTCACACCTCTTCACAATCGCTTGCATGAATTCAATCTCCGTTCGAACCTATTGAGCCCCGCAATCGCAGAGCCCGTTTTGCTCCTCCGTAGGGCTCATGAACACAGAAATTGGGCAGAAGAAGAGTGGCGTTATGTGTGTTTTTCTGCCGAATCTCGTTTCGGTATGAGGCCAAATACTAGACGTGCACGGTATTGGAGAAATGCTTTGAGTTTCTTTTGTGACTGATTTGGATCAGAGGCAATCTCAATGCACAGATTTACTGAAACGATTGTATCAGATGTTGTCATTCCTTTGCGGACCCAATTTGGTGCTTAATTTCCACACATTGCCAGAGTCGTCGCAAACACGTGCCGCAGTTAATATCAACGTCCTACCATGGCCTGCTAAATCGCCAGACTTGAACCCCATCGAGCACGCATGGGATCTGCTACAAAGAAGAGATCAGCCATACTTAGATGCCGTACACACACCAGAAAATCTTTTTCGCCTGTTACAACAGACGTGGGCGGCTATTCCGCAACGTGATTTGGATGAACTCATATTGAGTATGGCCGAATTGCTGCGATTGTGTTATACGCGTTAACGGCGGAAATACAGACTACTAATTGTTTATTTCACGCAATTTTTTTTTTAAATCTTTTTATCACATTTTAATGTCAGGATTACTAAGGTTAAAAATCCAGCATAAGCAAAAATCGCGTCTTTATTAATCCTCATAAATGCGAAAGCAGAGAGTACTTCGTCGATCGAAACATGAAAAAACATTTTATTTAAGTAGTCAAATTTATTTAGATTCGAAAAGAAAAATTCGATTTAAAAGAAAAGAAGGAAAAATTCGATTTATAAGAAAATATTTTATAACTCATCTATAAAAATCAATGCTACTTTTCGTTGTAATTTTATAACTCAAGAACGGACTCACCTATCAAAAGAAAACCGACCAAGTACGTGTCGGACCACGCACAATGTAGGGTTCCGTAGTTAGGATGAATTCATCCCAAAAACAAACTTAACATTGTAGTTGAAAAACATGCTCTCCCATACATCGATATACCTTACGGACAATTCTCCAACTGCAAATTTAAGTTGGTCGACTATTACTCGTTAACTTGTGAAGCCTACTTAGCTGTGATAGTTTTCCTTTTAATTTCGTTATATACAACATTAGTTTTTGTTTATACTAAACCTCTTAAGGGGTCATTGTATTCATCATTATGAACAACTTTTACTATGGGACCAACCTTGAAATCGCGAAAAAAAAATCTTTTAGCTTTATTCGGACTATTTAGTAGATGGTTTATGTGAAGGGGAGATTTTTTTTTTTTTTTTAGTTAGGTATGGTAGGTATTCTTTTACCCATAGAAAGCCACGTTATTTGTGAGTGTCATAGAGTAAAACTGATTACCGCCCAACGGAGTGGGCGCGGGTCAGCTAGTCTTTTATATAATTAAGGTAATAAATTATGTTTAAAAAATAAGTACCTTGATCCTTAGACACTTTTGATGTGTGTATAATGCTGAGTCGGGATAACAGATTCTATCGTGCAATGAGCAGGCAAAAATAGCACTGAAGGTTTAGAACACATTTCGGATGTGCCTGTACTGACAGCTGCAGTAAGTCCGTGTCTTGGTTGCAGTGGTGAAGCAGCGCATGCAGATGCTGAACTCGCCGTACCGCGGCGTGTGGGAGTGCGCGCGCCACGTGTACCGCTCCGAGGGCGCGCGCGCCTTCTACCGCTCCTACAGCACGCAGATCGCTATGAACGTGCCATTCCAGGTATTCCAATAACAATCACCACTATCTGAAAGTTACAGAAGACGGGGCTGTCTTCTGTAACTTTCAAGTCAACGCCCGGCCGGCACCACTTCCTAGTGTTAGACAGAAGTGGCGCGACACTAGCAACACGTCCGTCTGTATATCATACCAGCTCTCGCCCGCGGCTTCGCCCGCGTGGATGTCGAAAAAAAAACAGCTTCTCTATCAGCAGTATTCCCCCAAAACATTATACCATATCTTAGTTGGAACCAACGTAAGCGTGTGCAGTTTGATTTACAACTTTACGGAGGATAATAATATAGATAGCATATAAATACCAACTTCGTTTTGTACATGGTTGTTCAATATACGTGTCCTCCATTTCATTTGTTTATTTTTTCTACTGTTTTCGTTCTTAAATAATAATTGATTTATACCAACTTTTGAGTTATTCAAGGTACGTAAAATTCTCCCGAAAACTTATTTACCCGATTATTTCTTATTTATTATTTTATAAGTTATAACCAAATTATTTACCCTAAACCAATCTTGGACCTGAAGAATAGAATTATTCACGTCGTCAAGGTTTTGTTACCATCGGTCTATTTTAAAGATCATCTGCAAATAACACCATCTCCGGTTGATTTTGAAGTAATTGGGGTAAATCGTTAATGTAAACTAAAAAGAGGAATATGCCCAATTTAGGGAACGCCTGATGGATTTTTTATTGAAGTGACGTAACATTTGATTGAGCATCAAACACCTTACTGAGAATTGGCAGAATTGACACGGGCCTATAATATTGTTGGGTTCTTTACTATCTCCGGATTTGAACAAAGGAACTACTTTACTGTGTTTCATGAGATCCGGAAAGACTCCTAGGTCCACACTGGTGTTAAATATGAAAGCTAAATAGGGCGCAATGGTTTCGATGACAGATCTACAGACTTTTACAGACATGCCCCATAGATTTTCTGTTGTTTAAGATCTTTAAAAGTTTTTATAACGGCCTGGGGTTTTGTATGCTGAAACCTTAACTCCAAAGGGCATACCTTTACATTATTTCTAAGTAAGGCAGCAGAAAGCGCGGGTGAGGAACTTAAAGTTTCGGTAGTTTTAAGGGTAATATTAGCAAAAAAGTTTTCAAATTCCTGAGCTATTTCTATCTCTGAAGTGATAGGCCCATGTGCAGTCTCTAAATTAAATTCAGTATTACGCTGTTTCTCCTACCTAATTCATTATTTATTATTTGCCAGGTAGTTTTTATTTTATCATCAGCTGATTTTATTTTATTACTAATATAAAGAGGTTTAGCTATTTTGCACACACTTTTAAAAGTTTTAGAATATTTTGCAACATATTGATGAAAGCTTGTATTATTCATATGTTGCTTTAAGCCATAAAGTTCAAAAAGATTTTCCCTGCTTTTACGAATTCCTGGAGTCGCCCAATCACTAAATACGAACTTTGAGTAAATACTTTTAGTCTTCAGTAGTAAAGTGTCTTTAAATTGCGTGTTTAATAGTGAAAAGAACTCTGAGTAGAACTCATGGGTCGCAAATATTATTAAATTAACTTAGAATTTATTATATTAAATAATTAGTAAAAATTAATCCATCACCGGATGCAGTTGGGCATTTGCAATTTTATGGTATACACATAATAAAATTATAATTATAACTGTTAACGAAGGTATAAACTGGAATAACAAAGGCTTTCAAAATAATTAAGAGTTGTCTTTGAAGTATTAAATTATGTTTAATTATGTTTTGAGTTCGATCACCTTATGCAAAAAAGACGTGTGAATATCATACTGTTTTTGTTTTGGAAAAAATATTTACGGTTTAAGAGATACACTGCTTTAAAAGCCACATTTTTGACCATTTTTAGAAATCTCCACCTTGAAGAGTAGTTTAAAAAAAAAAACCAGTCAAGAGCGAGTCGGACTCGCGCACCGAGGATTCCGTACGTATATATAATTATGATGTTGATGATTTCTGAAAAACTGTGCTATTTAGAGACATTGTTTTATTTTTCCTGTAATCTTTACATAAACTTCTATCACTTAGAATAATTTCAAATTTTTATCTATGCAAACATCGGAGATATTTTTTTTTTACATTTTTCATCAACGTCGGAAACTATGCTGCCTAAAAAAGAAAAAAATATGTTTGGGAATGTGCAAATAGTGTTCTTTCCTAAGATACCCCACATGCCCTAGTAGCCCCACTTCAAATATTTAAGACCCCCTTTCAGTACCTTTTGCAAAAAAGAGATATTTTTTTAAATTTCTTTCTTCCTTTTTTTTTAAACTATTCTAAATTTCATGTTGATAACATAAGTAGTTCTTGAGATATCCAGGTGTGACAGACAGAGACAGACTTAGTCTCATCATAAGGGTTCCTTTTTACCATTTTGGTACGGAACCCTAAAAACAAAAAATGCCACACTTTACAATTTACTAAGTTTAGTATTCGGGCCAAGTTTCAGGTTTGTTAACTCAAGGAATAAGATTTATTCCCCTTTTTCTCCCCTTAAAGGTCGAACAATTTCGTTTTCGTTTCGAAAAATCCTTTCTTAGCGGATGCCTGCCTATAGTTTCCAACCATAAGCCGAAATATTAGTGATTTTAACTTAAAAATAACTTTCATTAAAAATAAAATGTTATCCCTTCTTCACCCCATGGGTTGAAATTCTAACAACACCATTGCATTAGCTTCCAACCATAACCCTAGATAATATATTTAGTGTTTTTTACATCGAAAATTAAGGACTTTGATACACAAACTCATCCCCCTTTTTAACCCTTCGGGGGTAGAATTATCAAAAACGCTGACACACGTATAAATTAATTTTTAATCGTCAGCCTATACACCAAATTTGAAGATCCTAACTTCTAAACTGACGGACTTTCATATAAACTTCCATCCCCTATTTCACCCTCTTAGGGGTGGAATTTAGAAAAACCCTTTCTTAGTGGATACCTACTCTTTACAAAGAACACACCCTCCAAATTTCATGTCTCTAGGACCAGCGGTTTAGGCTGTGCGTTGATATATCAGTCAGTCAGTCAGGACTTTGAATTTTATATATATAGAAGAAGAAGATATACCTGATGGAGTTTTGAGATGGGGCAGTAAGAGTAGGGACCTAATCGTTGTAGCTACAGGACAACGATCTTAGGAGACTGTCCTTAAATTTGTGAGACATCACAAAGACAGACGTCTGCAGATTTTGAAAGAAAATACAGTCAGCAAGAAAATGGGCAGTTTTCACAAAAGGTTTATTGCTGCCAATCGATCCTGTTTCTTATAAGGATCAAGAAACTATATTGGGCCAACAGAGGTTTGTGTACAAGAAAGTCGGAAATCGCAATAAACTTTTTCCATACATTTCGTAGGAAATGAGATTCCAAACTACTTTTTTACGATAGATAGACTGGCCGAAAATAAACAAAAAAAATTGAACTTCAAATTTCAAACGAATACGCGTTATAATTTTATTTGCTTTGAAAACAAAATTTAGATAATTATAGTAACCGGCACGAGTCGTAAGCACAAATGGACACATGCGCAGTAGTTAATTTTTCGGTCTCTTTGGCGGAATGAGGAAGCCAGGGGTTCGCCGAGCTGCACGCGATTGGTTCATCAGTCGATGCTCGTCGTCTATTGGACTCTCGTGTCATTCGGCTACTGTACACTTTCGTGCTATTTTAGAGACTTACGTTTTATATTTTAAAATAGTTTTTTTTTAATTATCTCGTTTTAGACAATTGTTTTGTTTTTGAAGTAAAACTTCTTTACGCACGCTTGACTTGGGGAGTAAGCTGGTGAATGCGTGACGAGAGCGTTACGGAAGCGAGTGAACGAACGTTTTGAGGGAGATATAAGTTAGTGAAGATAGAAAGAGAGAGAGTTATGTTTCGTATATCACTGTAGGGGCAAGAGAGAGGTGCGAGCACACATTTTCTTTCTCCCTTTCACTCCTAGCCAGTTGCGTTTCGTATATCTAAGACACAGTGCAGGCCTATTGTTGTAAGTAAGTATAATTAGTATTACTATTTGTAAGTTTTACTTCAGTCGTGTGGTCTAAAGCACACTCATTTTTTTTAAATATATTTTTTGTTTTAAATTCGTAAGTCACGAACTCTTCAAACTGCCGAGGAGATAAAATGCAGTTTTAAATAGACAGGCAATGCAAATGATGTATTCAGTGTACTGTTTCATAAAGAACAACGCTGTTAACAATGAGTTAGGTATTGACAAAAGTATGCTGGAAATTTATAAAGACAGCGGAGGCGACTAACACCTCAGTAGCAACTGTATGGCGGATCGTTAAAGAAGCCAATGGTTCAGAATTTCTGATTTGACCTACCAATAATTTTAATAAAAAACGGTACTGAATAAATTTGGCCGAAAGTGTACATGCGCGGGCTTGCCCTCACTGCTGTCAATCTGTGCTCACGACTCGTGCCGGGCATTATACCTAGGTAGATACAATAAACATCACGTCTCTGTAGAAGCGCGCTGTAGGTGTGGGTATATCACGTGAGTCGCCAATGGCGCGCTTGCGATTCTTTTCGTGTCAATTCAATTCTATTCATTTATTTGCATACCATAATGTGTATAAAAGATGTTATGTATGGCTTAAAGCTAAAGTACAGTTATGGACCCTGTTAGGGCACACAACATAATAATAACTTACAATTTAAAAAAAATAAATACAAATAATAAAATTTAGAAAATAACAATTATTATAAATGTATGTGAACTTAAAAATTATTTATTAATAGTTATAGTTATTAAGATAATTTATTTAATTATTTATTAACTATGGAAGACTTACAGCTAAAAACAAACAGAATAAAAAAGAAGTATGTGAGACTGACAGCCAATTACAAGTCTTCACTTCTAAAAACAGATTGGAAAGATAATGTCAATGTTAGTGTTAATCATATTATTAAATTTAAAATAACGAAAAATAAATAGAAAAGATTAAAGTTAAAAATTGGAATAGTAAAAGTAAGAATAATGTTAAAAACAAAATCAGTCATGTTACATAGTATTATTATAAGTAAGGATATTATTATTTTTTAATCATAGTTTATCATTTAAGTATTCATTTATAGTATAGTAGTTTTTGCATAATAGAAATTGTTTTATTTATTAATGAAAGTATTATATTTATTTATGTTCCTAATTTGTTCCGGTGGTAGCTTATTATATAATTTTATTGACATTACATAAGTACTTGAGGAATGCATTTTTAGTCGTGATGTTGGAATGTTTAGTCTGTTTTTGTGTCTTAGTATAATTTTAGTTTGTATGTCTTCTCTTTTTGTATAGAATTCTCAAAAATATTAGGTTGGGGAAAAAGTCTTTTCGCATTATAGTATGTATGAACTTGTAGTAAAATCTCTTTGGCTATACTATTTGTATCTGGCTGGTTTTGGTATCATTGAAAGTTTAAATTTTAAAGAACATAATTCCAAATTCAAATTAGGAAAATGTGTGTTTTTTATTTGTTTTTCGTACTGTCAAGATGAGTGAATCTAATGAAGAAATTCGATACATTCTAAAATTTTACTACAAAAAAGGTAAAAATGCAACGCAAGCCGCGAAAAAATTTTGCGATATTTATGGATCTAGTGCAGTGTCTGTGAGAGCAGCACAAATTTGGTTTAAGCGTTTTCTTGGAATTGGACTAACATTGGACTAACATGCCCAATTGAGGTGAACAATTATTACATGTATTGGCTATATCTTTGGGCTCTAAAGTTACGCTATTATTTGTTTGTAAGGTTATATTATTATTTGTTTGGAAGGTTATATTATATTTTTCTCGTTTAATTATCTTATTTGTTTGTTCATTAATAAATCCCCACATTGTTTTAACCTTATTGTTTGATTTTATTCTTGAAGTGTTGTTTTTTTGCTGTAACTACAGTCTTCTTTAATATTTTCTCATATTTTTTATAATATTGTTTCAAAACTGGGTGTTTAGGTTTAGTTACTATCTAAATAATCTTTTATTTTTGCAAGAGTTTTTTATTCCTTTAGAGAGCCAGTATTTATTAAATTTCGATTGTAATTGAATTTTTTGTGAAGGTATGCATTTTGTTGCCCCACATTAGGAATTTTTCCTGTATTGTGGGTGCGTTTACAAACATTTAAATTCACATACACAAACAGCCAGACCCGAAAAAACTACTTGTAGGTCATACAAATATTTGTTCCGTGCGGGAATCGAACCCGCGACACGCAGCGCAGTAGTCAATCGCTTAACTAACTGCGCCAACCGTGCCGTGCCGTGGTTGATTTAGAAGATTTATTAGTGTACCATGAAGCGCTTCATAGTTTTCATTAAGCATACCATAAAAAGTACAGATATAAATGTAGTTTTACAGGTGACACAATTGGCGGTAAGGATAGATTCTCCAACTGTAAATAGTTGGTCGAGTATTACTCGTTGTACAGCCTACTTAGCTGTGATGGTTTTTGTTTGGTCTTTTAATTTCGTTATAAGTACTACTGCCATTACTTTTTTCTCTTATCCAATAACAACCATTACGCTGGCAAGCGAACATGACATGACTAACAAAAATGAGCTCCTTAAAGCTTAATATTACGCAACCGGATCCCTGAATCGTAAAATGGTTCGCACAGACCCGCAATATTTTTGAACGGCCTATCCAAAGATGCCCCACATCATGGGATAGACGACAAAAAAATATATTATAATCCCCACTTTACGTGTAAGGGAGATACCCTAACATTTTTTTTTAAAGATTTTTCTTTACCACTGCGCGCTGCGGCTTGAATAATATGTATACATACATACATAAACTCACGTCTTCTTCCCGTGTTTGTATACCCATGCCAAATTACAGCTTTCTAGTACTAATAGTCTCTGAGCTAAGCAGACAGACAGATAGACGGACAGGGTGAAACTACGAGGGCTGCACTAAAAGTATCGGGAATGGAATATTTCCACTGTTCCTGTCATATTAAAATCTTTTTAATTGAAAACTCCTTGGTTTTAAAAATCGAATACCATTTATTTATTTAAAAAAAGATTCTCGGTCTTGTCACAAGGTTTTGTCAAACTTGTTTAGTCGTTGAGAAAATGGAATTGACTCGAGAAAATTCAAGAGCGATGATTTATTATGACTTTCGAAGTGGTTTAACAAAAAAACAGTGTGTTGAATTTCTGCATTTGGTGATGAAGCCCCATCCAAAACCACAATTTATCGCTGGTTTGCTGAATTTCAACGTGGACGTGTCAAGCTCAGTGATGATCCCCGTCAAGGTCGTCCAAAAACTGCAGTCACCCAAGAAAACGTTGATGCTGTGCGTAAGCTGATTGAAGAAGATCGACATGTGACATACCGCGAAATTCAGGCAACTTTAGACATTGGCATGAGTCAAATACAAATAATCTTGCATGAACAATTAGGTGTAAAAAAGTTGTTTTCCCGCTGGATACCGCATTCGGTCTGTGAAGAGCAAAAAGCGGCTCGCGTTACTTGGTGCGTCAGAACTCTCGAAAGATTCCACGCAGGATCCTCAAATGCTGTATACAACATTGTATCAGGTGACGAATCCTGGATATACGCGTACGAACCCGAAACAAAAAACCAGTCACGAGTTTGGGTGTTCGAAAATGAGTTAAAGCCAACAAAAATTGTTCGTTCACGGAGTGTTGCAAAAAAAATGGTGGCCACGTTTGTCTCCAAAACCGGCCATGTTACGACTATTCCTCTTGAGGGACAAAGAACGGTTAATGCAGAATGGTATGCTAGCATTTTTTTGCCACAGGTCGTTTCTGAACTCCGTAAAGAGAACTGCAACCGCCGCATCATCCTCCATCACGACAATGCGAGTTCTCACACCGCGCACAGAACAAAAAGTTTTTAGAGCAAGAAAACATAGAATTATTAGACCATCCGCCGTACAGCCCCGACCTAAGCCCTAATGATTTCTATACTTTCCCTAAAATAAAGAATAAATTGCGTAGACAGAGATTTTCATCACCTGAAGAAGCTGTGGACGCCTACAAAACGGCCATTTCGGAGACCCCAACTTCCGAATGGAATGGTTGCTTCAATGATTGGTTCCATCGTATGGAAAAATGTGTAAAAATTCGCGGAGAATACTTCGAAAAGCAATAAATACATTTTTAAATAGTAATGTTGTGTCACTTCCTTGATTCCTGAAATTTTCAGTGCCGCCCTCGTATAAGGGTTCCTTGTTGACTACGGAACCCTAAAAAGGTTAACTTTATACAACCTTGCTTGCTGTGTTTTGGAGTAATTTCGACACCGACTGTTTTAGTCTCGTCCTTGTTAGCGGCTGACAAGAAGGACTAGACTTTAGGTTGGGCGTTGTCCGTCAGTGAATTAATACATTTTATTAATCATTGAAATGCATTGCAAGCTATAGTTTTGTATAATTTAATAGCATTTTTTCAATTTTGTAAATGTGAGTACCATGGAGCCGTTTAATAGGTTATGATGTATGTTGATTAAAAAAAGCTTGGTAGTTGCGAGTATGTCATGCTCCCTTAAACGTCACGCTGACGGTGGCGCGTGTGTTGGATCATTCGGTTCCAATGATTTCAAAAGGAAGGATACGCCCATCAGAACATTTTACTTACAACTTTTTCATACAAGCAAAAAGTAGCGCCATCTGTGACAACTCACATGAACTACGTGTGTCACGTTGCATAGGTCGACGACGTAACCTTGTACGTACGACATGTACGTGCGTAAATGTTATTTTAATCACATTTTATCGGAAATAAGTTAACCACTGAGGCGTCCATAACCTTGACAGAAAACGTAATAAAACAAATTAATCTCGATCAGCTTTATTTGAAATTGAAAACAATTTAATAATAGTTATTATTAATTTATTAATTATTAAATAAAACACAAATAAAAAATGACGTCCGTACAAGGTTACTTCGTTACCGTCGCGGGCGCTGCCGGCAGCGCGTGACATGGCCGCCATTGTGGATTTCGAATGTGGATTCAAATGTGTTTATTGAATAATTTTATTGGAACAAAGGCAATATATGGTTACTTATCGATGTTATGATATCCCATGTTCCTTTTTACCCTTTGTATTATAATTTTTGCGGCCTTTTACTACGCAACTAGGCATTTTAATGACTGAACTGTACTGATTAACTCCTCCGCGCGTGGACCGCGTTCGACTGAGTCGCATTGGCCCTAAACTGTCATTTTAGGGCCAGCGCGCTGGTGCCATTTCGTCGCGCGGTTAGCCTGGTCCTTACTATCTATGTCAATGTTCGGTTCCCTACAAAATGGTTGAGCTGGATGGTGCTGATCCACGCGTCATGTTCGAGAACGGGCGCCGTCTGTTGAGACTGGTCATCTCTTAACTGTGCTTATTTGTAATCTTTTAATCTCATTGTTCTCATGTATAAAATCAACAAGAATAATGTACCCAGGGTTTTGTAATAGTGTCCTTGGAGTTTCTTGCCTGTTCTTCTCCATAGAGATCTATGTTTTGGAATGGGAACTTCAACTTTCTGACTAACTGACCGACTAAAGGTTTAATTGAAATAAAAGGTTTGAGTTTAAGATTTGTATTAAGTCGATGTGAGGTTCATCAGAAGCCTGACTCGAGCGTGTGTCCGCAGGCGCTGCACTTCGTGACGTACGAGGCGTGCCAGAAGAAGCTGAACCCCACGCGCGCGTACGACCCGCTGGCGCACGCGCTGTCGGGGGCCGCGGGCGGCGCGCTGGCCGCCTTCGCCACGACGCCGCTGGACGTGTGCAAGACCGTGCTCAACACGCAGGAGCGCGCCGCGCGCGCCGCCGGCCTGTGGGACGCGGGCGCGCTCGTGCTGCGCGCGTCGGGCCCGCGCGGCTTCCTCAAGGGCGTGCAGGCGCGCGTGCTGTACCAGATGCCGGCCGCGGCCATCTGCTGGCTCACGTACGAGAGCTTCAAGCACGCGCTGGCCAGCGAGGCCGCCGGCGACGAGCGCGCGGGCCCCGGGGCCCCGCCGCTGGCGTGCGCGGCCGGGGCCCCGCCGCTGGCGTGCGCGGCCCTGCGCCTGGCCGCGGCCGACGTGCCGGCCGCGCCCTCCTAGTGCTCGCGCCCAGCTGAACATTTCGTTGCACGCTCGCTGGCCGCACAGTGAGATGCTGTTCGATTCTAGTGAGATTAGTTTAGTGTGTACATGTCCTGTATATTTTTTTATGTACGTTTGATACGCACACGCCGCCGCCCGCTCGCACTAGTCCCCGGCGCGCCGGCGTATCACAGCGCGGCTGTCACGGCGTGGCTGTCACGGCGTGGCTGTCACGTCGTGGCTGTCACGGCGTGGCTGTCACGGTCGCGGTGCACGCTGTGGCACGGCGAGCGCACCAGAACGCCGAGTGCGCTGCGGCGACTTTGTTTTCCATTGTTTTTGTAAATGATTTGTTTGTTATCGCAGTCCATGATTGC
The DNA here is from genome assembly GCA_948098905.1 of Tiliacea aurago. Taxonomy (NCBI): domain Eukaryota; kingdom Metazoa; phylum Arthropoda; class Insecta; order Lepidoptera; family Noctuidae; genus Tiliacea; species Tiliacea aurago. The sequence continues at coordinate 23,145,354 of OX402599.1, forward strand.
AGCTAGTACTTGTTATGTAAAACACTTTTGGCTTTCGATGGAAACTGTTCAGTTAACATCCTGACGGATGAAAAATATGTTGGAGGTGCTAAGTATAATGTATATTGTGATGGAGGGAACGGATTGCCGCCCGGCTCGAAGGGATGCGTCAAATTATGTTGTTATTTGTGTAAATTACTATTATTATTAATTGTATTTGTTGTATTTATTTATGAGTTGTATATGTGAGTGATAAACTCGATTTAAATTGAGAGTTATAAACTATTTGTATAGAAATAACGCGGCGAGCGCGCGTCGCCCGCCGAGCTGTAAAATTGCAAATTGAAAAGAATATTATAAAATAAACAGTAAGGAAATAAAAAGTTGGACAATACGCCGCTGTTTTATTGTTACTACTTACATAGATTTGTTTTTCGCTGGGCTAGGCAAGCTCAACGAGTGGCAACCCTAGGGCTATCACTTGTTGTTTGTTGGGCTAGGCGAGCTCAACGAGTGGCTGCCCTAGGGCTATCACTTGTTGTTTGTTGGGCTAGGCGAGCTCAACGAGTGGCTGCCCTAGGGCTCCCATTCGTTGTTAGTTAGGCTAGGCGAGCTCAACGAGTGGCAGCCCTAGGGCTCCCACTTGTTGTTCGTTGGGCTAGGCGAGCTCAACGAGTGGCAGCCCTAGGGCTCCCACTTGTTGTTCGTTGGGCTAGGCGAGCTCAACGAGTGGCAGCCCTAGGGCTACCACTTGTTGTTCGTTGGGCTAGGCGAGCTCAACGAGTGGTAGCCCTAGGGCTACCACTTGTTGTTCGTTGGGCTAGGTGAGCTCAACGAGTGGCAGCCCTAGGGCTACCACTTCTCGCCATCACACGATCAGAAACCTTCCACAGCTGCCGAACTGACGAAGGTTGGCGAAGCTGTCCACCGGGCTCCATAGCACGAGTGGACGTTTATTCCCGGTCCCCCCCACTGGGTACGAATGGGAAAACAAGTTTCGTTCCTCCCCAGTGGTGACGATTGGAACTTTTTATTTCCCTCCCGTTCCACTATAGACCGAGAGTTAAAATGCAGTAATGGGGATTTCAATAAGAGATTTCACGGATTGTTAAAATGTTTTAATTACGACTTTCTGACCAAGAGTGAACAATGTTTTGATGAAATATTGAGAAATCAGCGAAAAAGAGAAACGAGAAATCAATACATAGAGACGAATTTATACAAGATTCGCAAATTGAATGAATACCTGGCTTCTTCCGATCCCAAGACACTATCGCAGGGCTAACCAAAACATAAACGGAATCCTAAAAACTAAATGAACAAAAGTCATATAAACAATGTACGCTCACACTATCACACACACTCACACATACACACACACACATGCACTCAAAAATCCACTCGTATTCACCACCCATGTGCGCTCCTTTTTGTATTTGTATTTATATTTTTATATTTTTGTTTGTATTTTGTACTTTTATATTTTTCTTTTTAATATGATATGTTTTTTCTATTGCATACACGGTTATGTTAAGTGGAAGAGCGGAGTCACCTAACACAAGCATCTCTTTGCTTCAAAATATGTCAGCTATACAATATGTGACTGAAATAAACATTTTTTTTTTTTTTTACCAGGTGATATAGGTGTCGGGCATTTTATTGAAACGGTACGGAGGTAACATTGTTTTAGTTATGTAGCTGAGACCTTTTAAATGTCTGTTTTTATATATCATTCAAATATGATAACTTTGTGATTAGCCGAGTTTGTTTTACAGAACTGATTAGAATTTTCAAAATTCTATATAGAAACTTTACTTGGTGTACTAATTTAAAATGTTTCCGCTAAAATAAAATCAAAACTTACATTATTTTTAACCCCCGACGAAAAAGAGGGGTGTTATGAGTTTCTAGTGTAGGAATATCTGTGTATTTGTGTGTGTCTGTCTGTGGCATAGCTCCTGAACGGATTTTGATTATATTTTTTTTTGTTTGAAAGGTGTTTTAATCGAAAGTATTCTTAGTTATGTTTAAAAAAATGGGACTGACTGGTTGTTAATGATATTACAAAAGTATAGGCATAACCAGCACCCTAATTGCGCAACACGGTTTGAATCGGAATCGGAATGATTTTGAAGTATATTGCTAATTCATTGCTTCATAAGTTAGAAAAATTTGTCTGCTCAACAACGTAAATTACGCAATGAATGTTGTTGAACTGTCAAATTGAAACCGATTCCTACTGATAGTGTGTTACGCAATTAGCCCACAGGATCCTGCAGGATACCCAACCCGCCCGAAGAACTCAACGGTGTACGCCCCCCGCCGCGACGGCGTTTGGATCAAAATATCTAAAACCTAAGTAAATCAAACTTAAAGGGCCAGTAAGTATTATTTTTTTTACTTTTTAGAGGTTTTTGGTTGTGTTGGGGGTTGTCTAAAATTATTTTTTTTTTTTTTCAGTAAGTATAGTCATCATCAGACATCCAACTTTATTACTACGAGTACATGGTGGGAAATGCATGATCAAAATTTGATCATGCATTTCCCACCATGTACTCGTAGTAATAAAGTTTTTATTAGGCTATTTAATAGCCTAATAAAGGTTAGGTCTAATACAGCGAGGGTACGATGGTAACAGAGTTTTTGAACAATTAAATTGGTAGGTATTCATTTCATACTGGAAAGGGTCGATGGTTCTTAAGGTAACTTATGTGCGAAGTGACAATAAAATTAATGTATTGCCATGGTCTGATTAGGTTTTCTGAATTTTCCCTAACCTTGTGCATCGAATGGTAAGGAAGGTGTGATAGATATAATTTATTGTAAATATGATTTGATAATTTAATTTGAAAAATAGGGGTTATTTCGAGGGCCGTGTTGGAATATAACAAAATATAGCCGTCGCACTTCATACTTATTTTTACATTGTGCATAACTTTATTATACCTAGGTTAGAGAGACGCTAGTGTTCCGTCTGGACAAAGCAAGGGCGCACACACACCTCTCCTGCCAAATAAAGATAATAAATAAATCAGTGAGAATTATAACTTTGTATTTCATTGGTTCTCAAAACTCAAACCTAACCTAACATTTTATAATAGTAGCACCTGTGCTCAATTAGATAAATGTTGATAGCTTCGTTATCCTATTTCCGTTACTGATTTGACTGCGTTAAGATTTTTATCCTCACTCTTATATTCTTAGCTTTATGATCTATCGGTCAAATTTTAACGCAAATGAAATAGTTACGTTTACTCGCTTGCAAACTTACAGTTGGGGTACTTGTCATCATCAGACCAGAATGGAGGTCAGAAGGTCATCCTACCTATTTACGTTATTATGAACCGAATTCAGAATGTATTATGAATTCATGATGTGTACTCAATTAGATGAATGTTGAAAGCTAGGTCAGCAGGCAAACTGTATCATTTTTACGAAAATAAATTATGATGTAAGTCCTCGTCTAGAACAGGGATTCCCAAAGTGGTCGATATCGGTTTCCTAGGGGTCGACATAAACGAAAACTGATTGTGGGGGTCGAGGAGGTCTAAAAATCGACCCCTATTAAATTAACACAAGTTCTTATTTAAAACTTTCAAGATAGGTAGGTAGGTACTGTATTGTTTATGTTGTGTTACGTGTACTAAGACTAATTAATATTTTTGTAGGAAATAGCATTGTTGTAGTAATGTAAAGTCGCAAGGTACAAGATGAAAAACTCGGCAAGTCAGTGTGGATAAGTTTGTTCAAGATAATGAGTTCGAGCGACGAGCGTACCTACATCTTTTTATTTTTATTTTTTTATAATGTTTTAATGGCCTGGTTGCTGGGACCTTTTTAACCGACTTCCAAAAAGGAGGAGGTTCTCAATTCGGCTGTTTTTTTTTTTTTTTTTTTTATGTTACGCGATTACTCTGTCAATTAAGAACCGATTTTGAAAATTCTTTTTTTGTTTCAAAGGGTATACTCCCGAGGTGGTCCCATTGCCACCAAATCAGAATCTGATGAGGGGATCCAATGGAAATCGAGGGAAACCCTCAAATTTTATATGCAAACCTATAGCGATTTGGGTATTTTTTATAGTAACTCGTGCATTTGCTCACGGAAAGCACCATTTGGTGAAGTGGAACTGATGATGGAGACCACAGATGGCCACCGGAACAATATAATAATGAGTACCTATATAGCGGGTTGCGATTAAGCAATTTATTCTCGTTACTATGGATATGGTGAGTGGCAGTTCTCCTGGTTCTTATGGTTTAAGAACTTTATTTCTCAAAAAGAATTACATTCACTTGTATGAGAAAAAACTTATTTCTAATTAAAAGACATTAGGCGACGCGACGGTTACACAACAAAAATAGTTTAGATTAGTACAGTACTCGAAGATATATAGCTTAAAATTTTAAATCCGCTAAAATGTGTTTCTTTATAGATTTTTTGAATGTATTCATGGATTTTTGATCTTTTACATTCCGAGGCAATTTGTTGTAAAGCTGTGCTCCTTCATACAAAATATGGGTTATGTCATTTGCTTGTCGAGTTCTGTATCTGTTTTTTATTTGTGATTGTTTTGTAAGAGTTATTTGTGTGTGTAAATTCTAAACAAAAACTTGTTTAGAATTTTATGTACTTACAAGTAAACAAGTATTATACTTATAGATCTGAGAAATATTCATGAGCTTTGTGTCATTGTAAAGTTTTAGTGTAGGTGTTCGGTAGTTGTATTTAAAAAGAACTATATTTTTATTTTGAGCTGTTTGCAAGATTTGTAGGTTGGATTTATAAGTACAGCCATACACTTCAATTAGGTAGTCCAAATGAGGTTTCACCATGGAGTTATAAATCATATAGCAAACTTGTGGTGGGAGACAACGAACAATGCTGCGCAGTGCGCCTGTTAAGGCAGAGATTTTATTTCTTATTTTCTCGATATGTGCTTTCCGCGACAAGTCCCTATCCAGTATAAGTCCAAGGTATTTTTCTGCTTTAGATTTTTCTAGAATTTTACCATTTATGTTAAGGGTGTGTCGTGTTTGTATTTTTTTTATTTTTAGCAGGAAATATTGTGTACTTTGTTTTATTAGTATTAACTGTCAGTAAATTGCACTGGAACCAATTAAACAATCCATGTAAGTCATCTTGTGCCTGTTCCATAAGAGTATCAATTTTATTACCAAAATATAACAGACTGGTATCATCAGCATAGAGTGATAAATCACCTCGTACTCGTAGTCCTATATCTGTAATATTATTTATATATATTAAAAACAGCAATGGGCCCAGGATAGAGCCTTGGGGAACTCCACATGTAATCAATTGGGGGCCACTTTGACAATCATCGATTTTTACCACTTGAAATCTATCCATCAGGTATGATTTGAAGATTTTATATGCTGCTCCAGTAATCCCAATCGCCTTCAGTTTTTTTAGAAGCAGTTCATGACTTATTGTGTCGAAGGCTTTCTTTAGATCAATAAACAGACCCAAGGCCAGTTGTATCCGATCTATGCTAGTTTAAATTTTAGTGACGAGATCGACTGTAGCTGATGAGATGTTCGATTTTGGCCGAAAACCATACTGTTTATCGGTAAGAAAATTTATAGAGACTTAGTACTTATGTAATCGGACATATAAAACTTTTTCAAAGACTTTCCAGATAATAGGGAGTACAGAAATAGGACGATAGTTTTCAACATTTGATTTACTGCCACCTTTATGTATCGGTGTAACTTTTGCAATTTTCAGACTATTAGGGAAAGATCCATCCAGTAAACAAGAATTTATGCACTTACTTAAATTATGCTTAATAAGGTTTTTAACACATTTTATCGTCTTTGCATTAAGTCCGTCTAAACCAGAACTGATGTTGACCTCACGATTATCCACAATTTTTGCTACTTCACCAGCGGTAGTTGGTGTAAGTTCTACTAATTGACTATGACTCTGATTCTGTGGAAGTGTGTTTGTTAAATTATTATGGTATTTACTAGGGATATCATTTGCCAATTTAGAACCTATTGTCGAAAAGTAAGTGTTAAAATGTTCACATACTTGTATTTTGTCCATTGCAAGGCCATCAAGTATTTCCGGAGCACAACTAAGCTTTGTTTTATTACAGGTGAGGTTATTTATAAGTGTCCACATTTTTAGGGGATTTTTAGAACAGTTACTGAACTCTTTCAGGTAGTAATTTTTCTTCGTAGTTTGAATTTTATCTGACACTCTGTTTCGAATACAAATAAAGGATTCTTTAATTTAATCATTCTTAGGATTTTCTTTCAGATTTTTCCATTCTTCATTTCTTTTGTTTATATTCAATAGTACATCTCTATTAATCCAATCAGTCTTTTTTGCATTTAAAATTTTAGTTTTAATTGTTTTGTTTTTGTTTATAGTCGATTCTAAAAAATTCTCAAAAGTAGTGTAGTCATTATTTTCATTTTCATAGTTGGTTTCCTCTAAGGTTTTATATAATTGTGAGTAGTTGACTGCTTCGTACTGAATTTTCTTTGGAGGCTCAGGCTCGCATCTTTTTATTTCAAATACAATTTGTTTGTGGTCAGACATTGCAGATTCGACAATGGCCAACCGGAAATCATTTGTTTTGTCCTTCACATTTGTAGATACATGATCCAGTATTGTTTTTCTAGTAATTGCTTCTCGAGTACAATATTTTTCGTGAATTTTATTCAGAATACTATAGCCTTCTTCTTTTAATACACTCAAGTACTCTTTTGTATTCTTATCTTTTTTTAAGATAATGAATTAAAGTCACCAAAACAACGTTTTTTATTTTGTAGATAAGTAGAATAGTCTTCAAGAAATTTGGTAACGTTCGATCGTTCTGGCTTGTATACGGCTCCTATATTCAAGGAAAATTTCTTTACATAGACCCAGACAAAATGGTTGTTGTCGTCACACTTTTCTTCAACAAAGTTGTGCTTTAGATCATTGTGGACAAATATAGAAACGCCCCCACCTCTGGACTTAGATCTGTAGCTGTAATAATGAGAGTAATTCGGTATTTGTACTCTTTGTGCTTCATCATTTGACTTGATCCACGTTTCAGTGAGAATGATTATAATATTATGTACTGTCTGTTGCAGGGATTCGATGACACATTTTAGCTCATCTAGTTTTCCAGGCTTTATTATGCTGCGCACATTTGCATAGAAAAATTTCAGTGATTTTAAACTTGAGAATATGTTATTGTAGTTGTCTGTAATTTGGTACGTTATGTTGCCGCATGTCTCGATTATACTGCCATGGAGGGAATGATTTATTATTGGGAGTTTTTTGATTGAGATTTAATTATCTTTGGAATCCCTTTAATATATTTTATGCCTAAATCAGATTCACCGTTCGTTACACGGGTTTTTAGTTCTTCCTTGAGGCTTTTCATATAGTTTTGTTGTTGCATGGTCTGATCTGAGTAGATTTTTAACTCGGTTATTTCGAGTTTAGTTTTGTTTCGTAACAAGCTTTTAGTTGCACTGTCTGATGGAAAGTAAGCTTTGATCGGGCGATATTTATCTGAAGAGTATTTTCCTAATCTTATTGTTTTGAGAGGTCCAGGGCAATCTTCTGAAAGCGTTTTTACTAATTGTGTTACCTCGTTTATGTCGTAATTGCGTCTTTCATCAGAGTTTGATGTTTGTAGCTCGGGTATGCCAACAATTATTATGTTTTTTTCTCTTATTCGCCGTTCTTCAATTTCAGTTACAATATTTTCATACATAGAAGTCATTGGTGCGGTATAATTTGCAGTAGTTTTTAGTTGTTGTAACTCCGTCTCCAATAATTTTATTTTGTTGTCATCCGCATTATTCGAGTCCTTTAAAAAAGCGATTTCTGACCTCATTTCAGCTTGCTGTAGGACAAGATGTTCATTTCTAGTTTTGATTTCAGTTATTTGATCCTTAATGCTCGATACTTCTTGAAATATTTTTTCAGTAGTTTCTTTTTGGGTCGTAGTAAACGCCTAAAACCCTCAGCATCGCCATAATCTCATTCTGCGATTTGCAGTATTCAGCGGGGAGCTCGGGGGAATTCGGCTGTCTTTTTTTATTGCTACGTTGCGTTACGTAGTGTTGGCCAGAATCAGAAGTCTTTGGCAAGTCCGACAGTGAACCGCCCGTTCCATCGATACTACTGCCAGCTGCAGAAGGTGATCGAATCAGACTCATATTCAACTGAGGACAATAATAATTTACGTCCAAATAGGCAGTGCAGTATTTGACTCACAGTTACTGTTGTTTTGTTAAGTAAGCGATATGAATCACTACTCCAGTTTATGGCCGCCTCTGTAGCTCGGAAAAAATCCACAAATCCAAATTAGTGCCGCCTTTGTCGCTGCTCTCAGTACAAAATTGATATTCTTCCCAGGAGAACTCCTCAACAATCAACGTTCCAGCATCGGGAAAAGCAATATTTCGTAAAAGGTGATGAGCAGTTAACATTAGGCTATTGTAACTTAGATAAATTCAAAACTGACCCACTAAAAAGTGAAAAATAAAAACCATTTTACAAAAAAATTATAACCGACTACCAAAAATAACACTACAAAGTGAAAAATAACTTTAATTTCGGAAGTCGGTGGCAAAAAACTCAAATACAGATCCAAAGACACCGACTTCCGAAATTAAAGTCATTTTTCACTTTGTAGTGTTATTTTTGGTAGTCGGTTATAATTTTTTTGTAAAAAGGTTTTTATTAACGTCTATTAAAGTGATCCAAATTACCCTTCATGTGCTAAGGTAGCCCGCGAAATTCAAATTTTCTTACGTTCTTTGCATTTTGCAGGTCTGTGTCAGGTTGCTAGGTTAATCTTAATATGATACGTCCGCGGAGCATATTTAGATCAACATACAACCTATTACTTACTTGCAAATTGCAAAAAACGTAAGAAAATTTGAATATCGCAAGACTGCGGCTGCACAAATAGTCCAGTGGTATTCTACATAGATGGTGCTGGCGGCAGTGCTAATTAAACTTGAAACTTAACCCCCACATTTTAAGGTACGGAATATCTTCTGTGTAGACTGTACGATTATTTTGTGCCATACCTAATCCTCGACGCTTTGGATTAGGTAGGGACTCGCATCGAAAAATACCTAATCCACATACCTAATCCAATATTTATGCCTCACCTCTAGTTGAAAGTTCATTTGCGTTTTGAAATTCGTTGGAGCTTGAACGATAATAACTCATATAAGTAGGTACTCATTTATTTCAAGAGATTACAAAGTTATTACATAGCTAAATTAAGTGAAGTTAACCGGTCAGGGAGTGGCCACCGCGTACCGGAGGACTTAGCCTTGAAAGGCGTCCTACAAAGTGGTCCGATGACCTTGTGAAGGCCGCAGGTATCCGCTGGATGCGGGAAACACAAAACCGGTCGAAATGGTGGTGCTTGGGGGAGGCCTACCCTCCCTCTCTGGGCTCCCGCTCTGCCCAGAGAGGGAGAAGTTGTTTGATAATTTCCAACCCAAAAAAAAAAAATCTTATTTACCGAAAAAAACTTTCATTTCATTAACGATTACTATAGTTACGACTCATTAACGAATCATTAATTACCTTGATTATTTTCTTCACTCATCCTGATAATGAATAAATTATCAGCTATCACACTTGTCTTATCATTGACTAAATCAGCTCACTATACTACCAGCACTTCTCACGCGTAAGAATCAGATAAAGTTTGGATCGGCACGGCATAAGCGCGGCGCGACAACGGGCGGCCTACCGCTCGCCTCTGGCAACGCTACCGCTACCTTACCCGTTAAAAAGTAACGATAATTAACGTTAAAATACAAGTAACGATAAAATTTACGTTAAAATACAAGTAACGTTAATGTAAATTAACGGTAAAATGTGGCATAAATAACGTTAAATCTATTACCGTTATTTTAATATTAACGTTAACTCTGTCAAATGAAGGTAACGTTACGAAAATTTTACCGGTATTCAAAGCCCTACTAAAATTTAATTTAAGCCATTCAAAAGCCCATACCGTATAAGTTTTTGTTTAACCACTTAGAAAAACCTTATCGAAAACCCTTTCAATGGGTAACCAAAATGGTCCCTGCATAGGCGGTGCCATACTTCTGCCACGAACAAGAATCACAATAAAACAACAAAAGACGTAATGTTTGCACGTTTCACTTAGTACCGGCTTCGATGTTAATCACTAGAATTTATAAAACACTTTGAGTAGTGTCTTTCATGAAAGCCACCACAAACTAAATGATCATCAATTTGATGTCCCTATTGGCACCTAAAAGGTGCCTGAAGTAGTTTCCCGAAAAAACGCTCACCCTTAACGGAAAGTGCCGTTGACAGCTGTCAGTTGACGAAACTGACAGTTGGCAGTTGACTTGACGTAATTAAATGCTTTCCACTCGTATCGATAGATGATATCGATGATGTGATTTAAAAATATGAAATAGGTTTTTCAGGTTTGCGAACCTCTCGATCGATGTGTCTTGATTAGTGAAACCCCTTTATGAAGCCCCCAAAAAGTTTTATTTTTGCTCTATCTCGCTTCCTTCCGTTTTTGTGTTTTTTTTGAGGAATCTTGGTACAAATTTTTTATTTTGAAATTGAAACATCGTTTTATCGATAACATTGTTTTATTGATACGACAGGACAGCATGTATAAATGTCAAAGCAACTGTCAACTGTCACCTGTCAACGGGGCTGACGTTAAGGGGGAGCACTCTATCAGACTATATCCGGTTTAACAGGCCAGGGTCTGAGAGGGTGACTGAAAAAGAATTTACAAAATGCTGAGCTTCCTACGCGAGTTAATAGCGGAACCATACAATATCTGCAGTTTATGAAAAATTAATAGGGTAAGTACCAAACAGTTTTTATCCGGCACAGCGCATCAGCATTGCCATACAGTGGGGCAATGCAGCCAGCGTTTTGGGGACGCTGTCTGCATTGCCCCACTGTGTGATAGTGATCAGTTGAGCTATCGTAGATTGTTTGCAACAATTTGCAATTGCCTCAGTTGTTTCAATTGTAAAAAAAATCCAGTAAATTTAACAGTTTATTATTGTTTTTTATTTAGGTAGTTTCTTCTTTCTTTCTACGAGTTTTATGATGGCGGACACGAAAAAAAATTCAGACAATACAGTTTGGACTATTTGAAGTTCGGATTTATTGCATCTCCATTAAATCAACACTTGCCGATGTGTCTCTTATGTGAAAAAGTATTCAGTAACGATGCCATGAAGACTTCAAAAATGGATGACCACTTATCAAGAGTACATGCTGACAAAAAAAGTAAGCCCTTGTAATTTTTTCAAGCACTTAAAGATAAACTAGACAAAAGGCCATCCATATGATCGATGTTTGCGTCATCATCTATTAAAGACGATGATGGTTTACGAGCGTCCTATAATATATCTTTACTAATAGCGAAGTCGGGGAAACCCCACACAATTGGAGAGCAGCCTATCTTACCAGCCATTGCGGAGGTCCTTAAGAGTCCCTATCAATTTCGGCGCGCTACTAGATTAGGTAACTATCGGAGCGCACTGGATCTGTGTGCGTTTGAACTATCGCTGACAATCGTAGTGTCCGTTGTCGTACGGTGCAGCGGTGTACGGATAATCTTGGTCCGTACATACTATTATTATCACTCCATAGTTTTTACTTACTATATAGGTTCCGTAATACTGGATGGATTTTATTGTTATTATGACGTGTTATGTTTAGGTACCCTATAAAATATTGTTTACCTAGTACGGCATTCACTATAGTAAATGCAAACAATAAAGTGTGACCAGCGTCATAATTGTACCAGAAACAACAGAATGATTAATATCCATTCCGCTTTCTTCCTCGTCGCAAGCGTTTAGGTAAAAAAAACTTCCACACATAGAACCACGCAATACAAAATTTTGATGAAAAACCATGTCGCTTTTCCTCAAATTTTTTGAGACAGCTCATTTGACATCCAAATTTGAAAAAAAGAGTGTTGTGAAACAAGTTGGTCAAAAAAAAACTGATAGTCAATTATTCTTCTTCCTTCAATTCGTATTGGCGGGGCTGGAGCAGACTGAAAAAAATGTAGTTGTTAGTTATTTAATAATTGAAACATGTGAAACAGAAAGGCGTGGTCAGATATTATGTGGAGTACCTTAAGTGAGCATATGTACAACTTTTAGTATGAGATCAACTTCGAAGTCAGAAACAAATCTGCTGTTTTACACATTTCAATGTCCGCTCGACTAATATGTATGAAACAAGTGATATTTTCTTCAACTTCATACTTAGTTGGTCCCATAATAAAGTTGTTCATAAATCGATATTTGATCACACCTTCCCTATATTGTAGTACAGTAGATAATAGGGTTTACACAAATAAATAAATTATTCGAACTTTTTATTCTAATTTGATACACGTACGTACTTTATCCAACTCCACGACTAAATCTTCAAAAGAATCATCGAGAGAATCAAAGGTCGTTGGGAGAGGCGTTTCTTTAATTAAATCCATGTTCTGAAATTATATTAATTAAAAAAAAAATATATATATATATTATGTTAAATGTAAAGTCTTAGTTTGTTACTCAATCACCACGATAAGACTAAACATATTTACATGGAACTTGGTACAGACAGAGAAGATTATAATCCTGGGTACCGGCACCCTATAAAAGTATCATGGGTTTTGCTACACTCTTATACCTATTTGCTAGTAAAGGTTTGAAATAGACGTACTTCCGTGGTCTTGGTTTTATTTGTAAGTGACCACGTATCTGAACTCCCTGGTGATTTGTTCTCCTTTTCATCCCTATAGAATATGAAAATACTGTTAATTTATTACAAATATACGATGTTTGCACAATAATTAATAGTTGAAAAATACCCTGTTTCCCCCTTTTCACCTACTGATAAATCCTGTGTCCTGAATCCTGTTTGTTAGTGTAACTGAAAATAATAAATAATAGATTATTATAAAATTAGTAGGTACCTACCAAAAAGTCTATTCCATTTCTTCTGTAAAAAATATAATTATTACTAGGTCAAAAGAATTACCTTGTGTCCCCATCCATTTCGCTCATCGATGATGTTCCAGGTTATGTTAGATTTTCGGTAGATTTCGGCCTATATACAAATATAATAAACACATTTTTAGATCTTAGAAATAATAGTAAATTATAGCAATTTTCTTGATTAAGATGATGGCAACAATTATTATTTACCTAAGAACTGCACGTGCTTTTCGTGTTTTTTCTTATTACCCTTGATTTTTCCGTGATAATAAAGTTCACTGTTTCGACCCATTTTCTAAAAATTAAACACTATTTTACTAATAATATATAAACAATTACTAATAGTATATAAACAAGTAATACAAAACATTAATATGTATCAATAACATTACAAATCACAATACATAATTAAAAAAAATATATACTCACAGTCTCAAAACTCGTTGGGCCTAGTATAAAATCATGCGCGATTCGCGAGCTACGTCGGGAGCGGTGAACGTCACGGGCGACACAGGTCCGTCGTCGTTAAGCCTTTGGGCGCGACTGAATGATTCGATTTTTTTTTTTTTTTTTTTTGTTCCTGACCTATTGCAGATGGCTCCGGAGTGCCTTTTCTGCTTAACCGAGCTTTGGCGGGGCCAGAAGGGCCTCTCGCCGTGTTAGAGAAATAATTAAATAGCACAGCTAAGGGCGTCCCATAGTGGGACTCGAACCTAGGCTTAGGGCGCTATTGACTACTGAACCATTGGGGGTATGCAGTATCTGATTATTATTATTGGGGACATTTGATGTGTTTGCTTGCTCCGCGCGGGCGGGCGGGGGCAAGGGACGGGGGGGTTGAATGATTCGAGCGAGCGCATCGGTTTATAAGGCATTATTTAGATATTTTATTATAAGTAGTCAAAAAAAAATTTAAAAAATTGTCTTTGGTAGATAAACACCTCAAATTTTAAAATATTTAACACTAATTGTTATTTTCAATAAATTCTGTCGCGTAGACGATGGTTTTACAGATGATATTATTGGGTTTTTTCAGCGTGCATCACATTTTTTTAAAAGTACTAATACGTTAAATTTGAAAAAAAATGAATTGTAGACTTACTAATATACTATATGCCCAGTATTGAGGATTTTTCTCAGATTGTTATTTGCTACCAGTAAGCTAAAAAGGGCATTTTAAAACTGGGTGTTTCGTGCTTACGTAAAAACGTGTGTTAGATTTTAATTTTTCGTAATTTATATTGAGTAGTTATCAAAATTTTAATTTGTAGAATTACTGGATAAATAGGTGATACATATTTGTGTATTAAAATAAAAACGAAATATCTTTAGGTTATTGAGATATTTGCGCTGAAAAAACTAGAATTTTCTGTTTTTAGACCGCGAAATTGATAGGGACTCTTAACAATGTACCTATTGCACAAACCCGCACATGATATTTTAAAGAGAATACCTTTGAGCAATAACACCGTTCAGCGAGGCATAGACGAGATTGGACGCGATGTGGAAAACATTTTATGCAAGTTCTTACAGACCAACAGATTCTCTCTCCAGTTGGACAAGTCTACATTACCCGGCAATGAAGCTCTGTTGTTAGGATATGTTCGATATATCAATCTATGATGAAAATATGTGCCAAGAACTGCTTTTTGCTACATATGTAGAGACTGATACCAGAGAAGAATCGTTTTTTCAGGCCGTGGAACATTTTTTTACTGACAAAGCTATTCCATGGAAGGACATTGTTTCTGTTGCGACTGATGGTGCACCGTCTATGGTTGGTCGTCATCGTGGTTTTATAGCTCACTTAAAGCGACAACTGCCTGCTGTACTGGTCATTCACTGCGTGATTCACAGGCTGCATTTAGTAGCAAAAAAGCTGAGTCCTAGATTGCATAAGTCTTTACAATATGTAATAAATGCTATCAACAAGATTCGTAGCAATTCTTTGAACTCTCGGTTATTTGCTCAGCTATGTGAGGAAAACGACGAAGTCTTTTCTCGATTACTTCTGCACACTGAAGTTCGCTGGCTATCAAGAGGCTCTTGCGTAGAAAGATTTTCAGCCATTTTTGAATCTGTGTTGGAGTTTTTACAAGAAAAAGATCCGAATTTGAAAGAAAATCTGAACAATTGTAAAACAGATATTTATTACTTGACTGATATCTTTGGAATGTTCAACAAAGTTAATTTGCAGCTGCAGGGTGACGATCTTAACGTGATTAAAACAAAATCAATAATATCGGCCTTCGTGGGTAAACTAATCCTTTATAAACATAATTTAGGCAGAAAAGAATATTCGCAGTTTCCGCATTTGTCAAAATTACCAGAAATGCTTCAAGAAGATGACATTTTATTATATGTCACTCACTTGGACGCATTACACAAGGATTTTACGGAGAGGTTTGAGGATCTTTTAAATTTACAAATTCCTCAATGGATAATAAATCCGTACAATACCACAGCCATAGAAGAAGCCAATGTGATAATGCAAGAAGAGTTGATTACCATCAGCACAGACGAAGAGCTTAAGCAGAAGTTCCACCAAGGCTATCAGAAGTTCTGGTTGCAACGCAACATTGAAACACAGTATCCTACATTGTGGTTTGAGAATCAACGAACGTGGAGATTTAAGGCTGCCACTCACCAATATTGAACCGGATGTAGCTAGATTGGTAGATAGTCACCAGGTTCATCCATCACACTGAATGTTTTATTTTCTCTTGGCGAATTAATACTTTTTTAAATATAATTTCCTACCTACTTAAGATTCTTTACATTACGTTATAAATTAAACTTGATATTTACTGAATTGTATGTCTTTTTATTTTGTTAAATTTTAATGAGAGAGGTTATTATTTTTTTGTAAAAAGTTTTTTATTTTTCACTTTTTAGTGGGTCAGTTTTGAAATTATCTAAGTTACAATAGCCTAATGTTAACTGCTCATCACCGTTTACAAAATATTGCATTTCCCGATGCTGGGACGTTGATTGTTGAGGAGTTCTACTGGTAAGAACCAGGAGAACTGCCACTCACCATTATGCATAGTGACGAGCATAAATTGCTTAATCGCAACACGTTCAATAGGTACTCATTATTATTCCGGTGGCCATCTGTGGTCTCCATCATCAGTCTCACTTCACAAAATGGTGCTTTCGGAAAGCAAATGCAAGAGTTACTATAAAAATACCCAAATCGCTGTAGGTTTGCATATAAAATTTGAGGGTTTCCCTCGATTTCCATGGGATCCTCAACCTCGGGAGTATACCCTTTCAAACAAAAAAAGAATTTTCAAAATCGGTTCATAATTGACGGAGTAATCGCGTAACAAACATATAAAAAACAAAAAAAAAACATACAGCCGAATTGAGAACCTCCTCCTTTTTGGAAGTCGGTTAAAAATGAAGTCAACTTTACTCACTTAACCAAGTGCAAAGTTTTCCAATTGGTACCTTAGTACCTAGGTATTTTGTATCAATAGGAAAAAACTAAAGATAGGCCCCCTTATTCATAGTTGTCTGCTAACTTAAAGCATTGCTAATTCTCACTCTGTCTTCTTCTATTGACCTAAGTCAGAATGAAAAATAACACTCTGTAGCAGCTGTTTTAAGTTAGCGGAACAATATGAATAAGGGGGTTGATCTTAAAAGTAGGTAATTTGGCCATGGGGGTCTGAGGTACCAGTTCATTTTGGAAAAGGGGTCACTTGTCCAAAATAGTTTGGGGATCCCTGGTCTAGAACAACAAAATGTGTTAGATCCCTCAGAGAGATAATAAAAAAATAGGCAAAAACGATGACAACTCTGCGACACATCTGTGTTCTTGCTTTATCTTCAGTTCGTTTTATTGTAGTTTAGTATTTTGTCGATATATGGTGCCAAATAAACAAATACTATTATACAGGGTGACAGGGAAATTCGACCTATTCTTCGAAAGGGGTGATACGAGAGGTCATTATCAACAAATTAAGTCCAGCGGACTAGGGGTCAAAACTGGATGGTTACCGAGCTGTGACGGTTCTTCGATTTTTTTGAAACTTTCTGACTTGTTACCAAAAATAATTAATTATGAAAAAACCACTGAACACTAAACATTTAATCGATACTTTTCTGAAAGCTGAAAACGGAGTGATCACTAAAACAAATACACTACTCTACACTGTTTACTTTTCGACCTGAAATTAATTTAAAAATCAAAATTAAAACTGCCCTACAGCGCGCTTTTGCTGATTTTTGAAAAACCGCTGGTAAAGTTATTAATATTTTTACCTTTTTGGAAAGCATATGTAACCAGTTAGTCATTTTACTCATTTGTACGCCAACTGTCATACATTTTTTTTCCTATAATCTACTTCAATTTTCGGGAAAAATACAATCATTAAAAATTATAGATACCAAAGACCTTTTATTTCTGATTTTATGTAAGTTTTGGTCAAGCTTTTTTTTTTAATGTTCACTCGTTTTTCAGCTATCAGAAAACTATCAATTAAATGTTTAGGGTTCAGTAGTTTTTTTTTTATAATTAATTATTTTTGGTAACAAGTCAGAAAATTTCAAAAAATTCGAATAACCGTCACAGCTCGGTAACCATCCAGTTTTGACCCCTAGTCAACTGACTTAATTTATTACTAATGACCTCTAGTATAACCCAAGGGCATCGAGCAATGTAATCCTCTTAATGTATGAGGGGTTGCGCACTAGATCCGAATTTGTTTATTGAACTCGGATGTCGCATTCGGATCGGATGCAATGGGCAAACGTTGTTACTTGTGACTTCCGGCGCATTTAGTATATTTTTTTCTTTGTTTGTTGAATGTTCCCACTGTGCACTGCTGGGGCACAGCCCTCCTCTCTTTGAGAGGGAGTGAGCTGTAATCTAACACGCGGGCCCAGTGCGGCTTGGTAAATAGAATAGAATACTTTTATTTTCAGACAAATGTCCATAGTTAGTAACAAAAAAAAATCACGTCGTCGTGTAAATTTCACGTCTTGAATTTTTGGTTCTAGGACATTGTTGATTAAGTCGGGGCCGTTTGTTGCGTGGTATGACCAATTTTTTGTAATTATAACCCCCAGCCGCTCTTGTAGAGATTCTTTCAACACCTGAAGAGCGCACTACTAATAAGATCAGTTTTTACGTGTAGTTGAGTGTTGCTGCAACTTGCTCATAGCTCGCGTTGCAGAGCCGCTGTGGCTCG
This sequence comes from Tiliacea aurago, assembly GCA_948098905.1. Lineage (NCBI taxonomy): Eukaryota > Metazoa > Arthropoda > Insecta > Lepidoptera > Noctuidae > Tiliacea > Tiliacea aurago. The sequence continues at coordinate 23,163,541 of OX402599.1, forward strand.
TGAGGGTGTGGGACGACGAGTGGCAACGCTACAGATAAACTACACACTTATAGCGTACAACTTTATTTATAAAACAACGTAATAATAGAACTAGTACATATTCTACCATTATTTTGCTTTGATAGGTAAAATAAAAGATAAACTTCCAAAAATAAATGAATTATGACTATTATGCAGGTATGTACTTCTCGTGTTTCGTCGCCACTGTCCTTCCTGGCTAGCGCTTGGCCACGAGCCCGTAGTGCGCGGCCAGGCCCAGCAGCGGCGCGGCCGTGGGCGGCTGCGGCAGGTCGCCGGCCGACGCGGCCACGTCCAGGTGCGCGTACGGCAGCGCGGCCTCGTGCAGCCCCGACACCAGCAGCAGGAAGGCGGCCGGCGCCTGGTGGCCGCGCGGCATCGCCGACGAGGCCGCGTTGTCGGCCTGGTGCACGTGCTCGCCGGGCGCGCGGCCGCGGTGCGCGGCCAGGTCCTCGCGCCGCAGCGTGGACACCTCCACCATGTCGCCCAGGCGCTCGGCCGCGGCGCGGAAGGCGGCGGCGTGGCCCAGCGCGCGCGCCGCGTGGTTGTCCAGCAGCGCCGTGTAGCCGCGGCCGTAGGCGCGCACGGCGTGGCCGGTCAGCGTGGCCACGGTGTACAGCGTGGGGCTGCGCTCGCCGGCCGCGCGCTCGCACATCTCGGCCAGCAGGTCGCCCATGACCATGCGGCCCTCGGCGTCCGTGTTGCCCACGCGCACGGCCAGGCCGCGCCGGCTCCGCAGCAGCTCGTCGGCCACGTAGGCCTCCTCGCCCACCGAGTTGCGCACCATGCCCAGCGCCGCCACCACCTTCAGCGCCGGCCGCAGCGAGTCGCAGGCCTGCGGGCACACCGCTATGACGTCACTCTTTCAACGTCTCGGGCCGTTTACCCCTTTAATAAGAGTGCAGGTCCTCACCTTAAGGAAGCCGGCCACGGCGGCCGCGCCGCACTTGTCGCGCGACATGCCGGCCATCACGCCGCCCGCCTTGATGTCGCAGCCGCCCGTGTCGTACGTCACGCCCTGCGGACACACTCGCGTCACTACCTCGCACACCGCACACCGCACACCTGAGTCACCTTCTGCCGACACTCACCTTCCCGACCAGCATCACGGTGCGCTCATAGTTCTGCGGCACGTACTCCAGGAAGATCACGCAACCTGCGACACAAACACGTCAGTGTCAGAACATACGCGTGTGTAACCAGATACGTTTTTAATTTGTTCAAGATTCATATTACACAAGTAAGTACATTATGCACCAGCGCTATAAACGACCCCAGCAACATAGTGCAAAACTGGGTAGTGACCCTTTCTGCACAGTCACGGACATAAATATATTACTATGGACAGATCGGCAATAAAATAATAATATTTGCAGATAAAATAATACATATTAAAGAATATTGCGAAATGATAGTAAGTATCTATTTCGCGATCTCCTGACAAAACAAAACATTTTACACAACAACATATTAATGATCTCCTAAAACAGGGTCCTCTCTCGTACCCTTTTGCTGTTGTACAGGGTACAGGGGGTTGTGTACAGGGGCCATAATGATCTAAATTATATATTTACCACCTAAGTACACATAATGGTAAAGCAATAAAGATATTGAGTATTGAGTAATGTCTGATTTCATGATTCATTAATAATCTGTTCTCAAGACAGCAAACATATTGTGATCGTCTGTGGACGGGACGGCATGTACAAGTAGCGGAACAAATATGTTACTTACCTTCTTTTTTTTGTGACATCGAACAAAACTATCTGACGAGACAAGCGACGCCAAAATGCTACCCGCATCGGCTTCAAAAAGATTTATGTCACCTCTCAGAATGCATAAATATCGGACATGTTTCGAGTTATAAATATCTTCCTACTCAGTTCAAAATATTGGGATACCTCGTGTGCTCTTTGACTCATAGCAATCTGAACGTATAATATAATGTTTCGAGCCGTTTTTTCTATATCACAATCAGTGCCGCTCTTATTGCAATAATAAGTGACATCCCTCTGGCAACTAAAATATTTGACAGTAATGTAGAAATGGAGCGTTGAGTGCTAAGGTATAGATGAAGGTTAGCTAGTATCCGTGATATTGTAAGACTATCCTCTAAAAAGGAAAACTTAACATCGAATTTATCAGTTGAGTTCTGTAATACACTGACGAAAACAAATTTTCTTGCTGCTGTTAAAGACTATAATAAACGCAATCCCAAAGACAAGATAAAATCAACCCATCTGAACTTTAAATCTGCACAGGAAACCTATTTACATCACCGAGCTTTTAACAGCGAAATCCAAAAGGTTATTTTACCTTTCTAGAAACCACGCTAAGCAACACCAGTACAACTATTGTTGGACGTCGAATGGAAGAGTTATGCTAAAAAAGGATCCTGATAGCCAGACTATCTTGGTTAGAAGCGAAGAACATCTGAACCAGCTGACGACAATCATCAAAGCATGACTACTTACAATTAAGTATACCCTGCTATATCTTACGTATTATTTGATTACTTTACGATTTTTTCGAATTACTATGTTAAAATACTAAATACAAACAAAAACAAAACTCATACACATAACTATTACTATCAGCACAACACACTCTCATACATGAATCACTCAACACTAACATATTACAACTTCACCATGTCACCATACATACTCCATAGACAACATTAGTTTTTGTTTATACTAAACCTCTTAAGGGGTCATCGTACTCTCATCATTATGAACAACTTTTACTATGGGACCAAAGTTGAAATCGCGAAAAAAATATCAGCTGTTCCCTACATTTTGACGAGTTCAGCGAACTTAAATGTAGGGAACAGCTGATTTTTTTTTCGCGATTTCAAGGTTGGTCCCATAGTAAAAGTTGTTCATAATGATGAGTACAATGACCCCTTAAGAGGTTTAGTATAAACAAAAACTAATGTTGTATATGCTTGCGTTCATCTCTATTATTTCTTACCTAGTTACTTCAATATCATAAAAAAAATGTTTTTAAATTTATTACCCCCCAATCACAAGTTTCCCACGCGTTCCTAAAACAAATACCACCCTATTTTCTCGTAACCTTCAAACTACCTTTACTTTACCGGAAAAATGTCTACTAACATAAACAATTTGATTGACAACATCGATGAACTATCTGTATCAACTACCTATACATGCGCACCTAAGGAAACACTCTCCATTGTAAAGTGTCCTAATAACTTCATTAAAATCCTGTCACAAAACATTCGCTCTGTAAATCGTAACTTTTTAAACTTGCAAACGCTTCTGCATCCAATTTCTGTCGATTGCGATCTGGTTGTTTTAACTGAATGTTGCTTACCATGCTCTAGCAATAGTACTATCCCGATTCTGAATAATTACTCCCCGTACATGACCACCAAACATATAAATCATAGTGATGGTGTAGTGGTGTATTCGAAATCGGACCTGTATGTTACATGTGAAGAGCCAGATTTCCACCGATCTGCATCTGGTCTTATTATAAAAATTAACTTTGACTTAGCGATCTGTATTCATCGATCGCCGTCAATAGACAATATAAACACCTTTATCACAGCTCTTAACAACATTCTTCCGTCGCTGCATAGAATTAAATCGGTAGTTATAACAGGTGACCTGAACGTGGTCATCAAACCTACCACATCTGACATGCGCTCCCACGAATACCTAAATTGCCTTGCTTTTCACGGTTATCTTCCTGGCCACACCCTACCGACCAGGGATGGCAATTGTTTGGACCACACGTTCCTCAAAACAATCTCACCCTCCCACACATTTATCTTAAGCTCCACAATAACTGATCACTCCTCCTCCTTGCTTTGCATTCACGATAAATGCTTACGAACGGTGGCAAACTCCCTTATAACAAAAATTGACTATGAAGGGCTTGACAAATCAGTGTCACAACTGGATTTCACCCCTATTTTCAGTATGAAAGACGCAAATATGGCTACCGATAAATTACTGAACTTAATGACTATTTCCATTTCTGAAAATACCACAGTCAAAAAAGTTTCATCGAAAAAGAGAATACTCAAACCGTGGATCACAGCTGGTTTATTACGGTGCATAAGAAACAGGGATGCTCTACTCAAGAAAGTTAAAAATTTCCCAGGAAATTAAAGTTCTTAAAATTACTTACCTTCGATACAGAAACTTTTGTATTCGTATGTATTCGAATGTATGATACAGAGGAACTAAAAAAAGCTAGTAAATACCCAAAAATGCTATGGGACACTATTAAACGGGTAACTAACACTACTAAAACTAAGAATACATCTACTCAATTATTAACTTTGTCATCATCACCTATTGAGTCTTGCAACACTATAAACACGTACTTCGTTAACATTGGCGAGAGGCTTGCAAATTATATAACTAGTGTTACGGACAGTCATTCAACCCACTTCTGATATAACACTGACTTCATCGTTTGTCCTCGACCCTACTGACCTTGACGAAATTACAACAGTCATTCATTCATTGCGCTCTGATGCTGCAACTGGCTGGGATGGCATATCACCCTACATCCTGAAGAGATACTCGGCGTCTCTGGCACCCATACTATGCCATATTTTTAACCTCTGTTTCGAGACTGCCGTCTTTCCCTCTTCTTTTAAAAAGGCAATCATTCACCCAGTCTTCAAGGGAGGCGACGCACAGTGGATCGAAAATCGGCTGTAGAAGACATAGGATCTCGATTTCTTAAATGTTATTTTTTTTGCTGGAAATGACTTCTGCTGATCATTACTGTTCTATAAAATGTCATATGAAGTAATTGTGTGCACAAATGGAAGAGTTATAATTTTTATAAGAAAAAAATGTATGGAGCTGACATGAAAAATGAGGATATCTCTGGAATCGCAAGGTTGGCCGTTATATCCTTGCACACTGTTATAGTACTATTTATTTGTGAATTTTTGACATACTTAATATCGCGGCATCACTTGCGATTTTTTTTTTTAAATCTTCAAAATTAAAAAAAAAAAGAAGTATATGATACATTTTAATGCTTAAATATGGCTATACCAAGTGTAATTTACAATATGTTTTATGCTTAGACCAAAACATTCTAAGAAATCACAAAGTCGTATTACCTACTTTGTGATTTTCATTTGAAGTGACATGGTAATTATGAATTACGTAATACGTAATCTCGTCTAATGCCTCATGTCCACATTAGCTAATGATTAATAAAACTTAATACCTAAATACCTAGTTAAAAGGATACGTACCAAAATAATTTGGGGTACTCGCTAATTTAGCAATTAGTGCAGGATTAACTTAATGAAAGTAATTAGATAAATGTGATACCATCATTAGTCAATAACAATAAATAGTCAAACATTGGATTCACAACTTCAGTTCATTTAGAGCATTTCTAATACTAACATCTATCCTACCGTGTCTTTTTACTCAGTGATCTTGAATAATGGAAAGCATTGTTACAAATTTGGATTTGTTTGTTATTCTGAGCAATCAGGATGCTTCGTCTTTCGATCATGAAATATTGTTCAACACACTTGTTATTCGACTGGGCTCTAGCCTTTCAGATGAAGACAGTGTTACCGTGAAAGAATTTTGTCGAAGATTTACACGGGCATTTCAAAAGAGATTTGATGAGTTACGATCCCACAGGAAAAGTGAAGTTTTTAGACGTGATTACAGTAATTGGCTTGAGGCAAATATTGACTGGCCAAACTGCGTGCAAACCAATTTGCTCATTCAAGAATCAACAAGTGAAAATATTTCTACTGAACCTGTACCATCAACTTCAACAATGAAATCAACTTCAACGATGACAAAAAGATCTCGAAAGCCGTTTGAAGATCTAAGTAACAAGCAGAAGAAGAGACGATCTGATGAACATATAGGCGATGACCCTAATGAAGTAGATTATTCAGCTGCAGCACTATTGAAAGGAGATGGTCGTGAGGATATTGCATCTGTTATTGAACATATGCTCCAAAATCCAGAAGCAGTAGCAAAAATCAAGGAAATGTTGAACAAACCAGCTCCTTCAACAATATTTTCACCAGAAAAAGCACTGGGTTTGCTACTTTCATTAAAACTATCGAAATGGCAATATATCACATTAAGGGAAACGACTATTCGAGAAGGTTCAAAGGAGATATATCCGTCTTACTATAAAGTGCAAAAAGCTAAGCTACAGTGCTACCCTCCGAAGACATTTGTGACTGTAACGGATTCATCTGCTAAGATTGCACTACAAGCGTTACTAGATTTAACAGTGAACAGAATTTTTGAAACTATTCGTAGTCCTGACCTGATGCGATACAAGATAAACAATTGATATTAATATCAAAGTGGGGATTTGACGGTGCATCTAACCAAAGCAAAACATAGAGAGTGGTCAAGATGATTCCAGCATATTTATGACCTCTTTGGTTCCATTAAAGTTGACAGCTGACGGTGCTACCGTATGGGTGAATCCAAAACCCTGCTCACCTAGGTATTGCCGTTCAGTCCAATTTAGTTTTGTGAAAGAGTTGTCATAAATGAAAAAACTGCAGTGGATAACGAAATTGAAGCTCTCGTTCCCTCAAAATGTCAAGGACATGAAATTAGTCACAAATTAATGATGACGATGATTGACGGCAAAATTTGTACAAATTTTGCCGTCAATCATCGTCATCATTAATTTGTAAACAGTACATAGCTGTCTGAAGCTAAGTCAAATGCGGCCTGCTACCTGTGTTTGGCTAAGCCTACAGAAATGAATAAGTTAGATGTCATTGCGTCAAAAACCATTTCTTCTGGTGTGTATGAGTTCGGATTATCATCACTTCATGCCCGCATTAATGTGATGGAATGTCTTCTACACATAGCGTATCGTCTCGACTTCAAAAAGTGGTCTGCAAGAGGAGAAGGTCATCAAGAGTTATTGCATTCACGAAAAAAACTCATTCAAGATCGATTCAAAGATGATCTCAACCTTTTGATTGACATCGTTAAGCAAGGATCAGGCACAACTAACGACGAGAACACAGCAAGGCGATTTTTTGTATTTCCTGATAAAAGTGCAGCGATCACTGGATTAGATGAAGACCTAATACGCAGATTTGCTGTGATTCTGCAAGTTATCACATCTGGAGAGATTGTAGACGTGCCGAAATTTAAAGAATACGCTAGAACAACCGCTGAAAAATACGTGGAATAGTACGATTGGTACTACATGTCATCAACCGTCCACAAATTGTTGATTCACGGAGGGGACATAATTGCAGAAAATGCTATTGTACCAATTGGAAGTCTTTCGGAAGAAGCTTCAGAGGCCCGAAACAAAGACTTTAGGAGGTTCAGACAACACCATTCGAGGAAAAAGAGTAGACAAGCATCAAACGAGGATATCCTCAATATGCTTATCGTCTCTTCTGATCCTCTAATTTCTTCCATAAGACCAAAATTAAATGCCCACAAGAGGCAGACATACTTTAAGGAAACAGTAGAACTACTGAAACTTCAGGATCAGGAAGCTCCGACAGAGTTCTTAGAAGTTATATCTATAGTAGAGCCTGATTCTGAAGTGGATTCTGATGGTGACGAATTATAAAATAAGTTAACTTTTATTGTTTATGTTAGGTTAGATTAAGTTAATATTTTTTTTTTATAATTTGCTTTTATTTTTAATCATACAATAGTTTACCATTTATTGTTATTGACTAATAATCACGTTTATCTAATTACCCTCATTATGGTACGTATCCTTTTAACAGGTATATAGGTATTAAGTTTTATTAATCATTAGCTAATGTGGACTTGAGGCATTAGACAAGATTACATATTATGTAATTCATAATTACCATGTCATTTCAAATAAGTAGGTAATACGACTTTGTGATTTCTTAGAATGTTTTGGTCTAAGCATAAAAAATATTTTATTTTTTATTTTTTAATATTGACGATTTAAAAAAAAAAATCGCAAGTGATGCCGCAATATTAAGTATGTCAAAAATTCACAAATAAATAGTACTATAACAGTGTGCAAGGATATAACGGCCAACCTTGCGATTCCAGAGATATCCTCATTTTTAATGTCAGCTCCATACATTTTTTTCTTATAAAAATTATAACTCTTCCATTTGTGCACACAATTACTTCATATGACATTTTATAGAACAGTAATGATCAGCAGAAGTAATTTCCAGCAAAAAAAATAACATTTAAGAAATCGAGATCCTATGTCTTCTACAGCCGATTTTCGATCCACCGTGCGACGGGAAACTGCCTAATAATTACCGACCCATTGCAGTACTAACTGCCTTATCCAAGGTACTAGAACGTCTTATCAATAAAAGACTTGTATACTACCTATCCTCCGTTTGAAATAAGATTAGACATTTAAATAAACCATCATTACAGTCCGTTCAACCGATTTTGACTTCTATTGCGTTGGTGGCATGACAAATGGCAGCTGTAATAAACAGTTGGTATTGTAACTACTTTTTTGCTTTTAATGCCATCCTTATGCCTAAGGAATAGAGAACTCAAAACGGACTGTAAACAAGTTTATTTAAATGTCTAATCTTATTTCAAATGGACCATAGAACATTACAAACTAATATCACCACAACAATTTGGATTTCGTAAAAACAAGTCAACCTCTGACGCAGTTCAGGAATTAACTAACACTATCATACAAAACCTGAACACTAATAAAAAGGTCCTTACAATATTCTTAGACCTTGCGAAGGCATTCGACACCATTGCCGTCCGTTCTCTCTTACTCAAACTTGAAAGGATGGGTGTCAGGGGATTGCAACTTGATCTCTTTCAAAGCTACCTCACAAATCGCTCCCAAATAGTCAAGATTGATCGTCACAGCAGTAGTGAGCTCCCCATCTACTACGGCGTTCCACAAGGAAGCATATTGGGTCCCACTTTATTTCTAGTTTTTATAAACGATTTATGCAATTTAAATATCCACAGACACTGCTATAACTTTCGTCGCCAACACATGGTCTGAACACGAGGACAAAGCACAGCATGGCTTCAATGTAGCACTAAACTGGCTTTATTTCCATACGGTTAAACTTAATACCTCCAAAACCAAGTTCATTACCTACTCGATCAGTTCTGCTACCCAACCAAACCCACCAATATCGCTTAAAGCTCACACATGCAATATTCAAACTCAAATTTCATGCCACTGTGCACCTATATCCTCTAGGGGTGAAATCAAATACCTAGGTGTTGTCATAGATAAGAATCTTAAATTTAAATCACATATTAATGTCCTTACTGGCAGAGTTCGCAAACTTATATATATCTTTAAAACCTTAAGAAATATTGCTAATCCTATAATTATACGTAATGTCTATTTTGCCTTATGCCTATCTATTATTACCTACTGTATTCCCTGTTGGGGTGGTGCTGCAAAAACTATCCTTAAACCGTTGGAAGTTGCATATCGTGCCATACTAAAAGTGGCTACCTTCCGTCCACTAATTTATCCAACTAATCAGTTATACAAAAATTGCAACGTTCTCAATGTGCGGCAACACTTTATTTTACAACTAATTCTGTTGCAACACCGCATAACCCCATATATTTGAAATTACCAAACGCCGAAAAGATAAAATATGTACTCCTCCAAAAACCCGCTTGTCGTTCACTAAAAGATTCTTTTATTATTTAGGTCCGTCTCTTTACAATACAATAAACAAAAAATGTACAATATATAGATTGTCTTATCATAACTGTAAAAATAATGCCCGCACGTACCTTCAAAATAAAACCTACGACGAAACAGAAAAATATTTAATTTAATTCAGATATGACAAGTTTGTATATTGTACCATTCACCCAAAACATAGTCCCACACTAATCTAATCCCCTTACTTTCGCACGCTTACACAGCCGCACGCTCACGCACAAACGGACCCTTTTACTTAGACATAGCACACACACACGCACACACACATACACACGCACGCACACACACACACACACAAATGCGCTCGCGCACTAATATCTGTATTTAAAAATTAAAAATTTAACTTGTAAATTAAAATTGTAGTAATACAATTAGAGGGATCGGCACTGTTACTCCTTAATACAGGCTATTTCATAGCCTAGCAAGGAGAACAGCACGTCACCCACTTGATTGTCAGAGATTTAACACTACCCACCTTTGTGAAAACTGTTACATCTGTTTTTTATATAAATAAAGATTATGTTATGTTATGTTACAGATGAAGCTATAGATAAAAGTGGAGGCAACATTAAAGATCCTGTCTAGACGTAATTAATAGGAAATCTTGAATTTTGGGGATATACAACAGCATTAATATTTATTTATTTAAGTCGGGTAAGGGTTCAAAGTCCTAAGTTAAGGGTCCAAACCTATGATGTCATTAAGCAAAGATAATTTAACTCTTACACATCCTTTGAATATTGCAAATGAATTTAATAACTATTTAATAGAGGTAATTGAAAATAATATTAAAACTAAAAGAACTTTAACAAATAATTACGTTCTTGCACATTCGAATTCACAATCTCTATTTATGCTACCTGTTTCGGATTCTGTTATAATCAAAATAATTGCAGCAGCCTGAAAAATACAAATACGGTAAGATTGGATGGCATATCAACTAAAGTCATAAAATACGTTAAGGAAATTATAGCGCCTCTACTATCACATATAATTAATCTTTGCATTTCTGATGGTTTATTTCCAAATAGCCTAAAAAAGTTATCATTAAACCGCTTTATAAAAAAACAATAAAAGTGATGTTCAAAATTATAGACTTATTGCGAAAATATCAGTATTCTCAAAAATAATTGAGAAAGTCATTTATAATTCAATTTATTCTTATTTTGAAAATTCAAACTTTTTTGCAATTAACATAAAAGGCTTCAGAAAGAATACTAATATTAATATGGCTCTACTTGACCTGCTAGCTAGTGTAATGACATCTGTAGATAAAGGTAATCCTGTGTGTGCTATACTAACAGATATGACAAAAGCGTTCGATTTCGTAGATCATAAGATTTTGCTGCAAAAATTACATGGGTATGGCATAAGAGGAAACGTCTTAAAACTCCTAGAATCATATTAGAGTGAACGAACTCATGTATAGAAATCACTAGAATTTGTCCTATTACTAAATTGGAGATAAAATACGTATCTAAACCAAGGCATTTAAAATATGGTGTACCTCAAGGTAGCGTATTGGGACCAGCCCTTTTGTTAATATATATTAATGATCTCCCAAAAACTATAGATCATAAAATGGTACTATTTTTGCAGATGACAGCACGGCTATTGTGGAATATACTAATCCTAATAATTATTAAAATGATGACATAAGTATTCTCTGAGTGACATTATAAATTGGCTTGACAAAAATAATCTTGTAATTAATTTAAATAAAACGAAAGTTATTAATTTCCACCAGCGCCGTAAATATCCAACAGTTAACATTGCCTTATAATAACTGTATAGTAGAAGAAGTTACAAATGCAAAATTCTTACGTATAACTTTAGATAATAAACTAACCTGGAAACCTCAACTAGAGGGAATCGGTAAGCGTCTGAGTAAATCTGCATATCTATTATTCCAATTATCCAAGAAAGTAAATACTGACACACTATTAACCTATTATGGATTGGTCGCTTCTATTTTAAGATATGGTGTTGTTTTTTGGGGACAGTCAACTAATAGATAACATAAATTCAGGATGCAAAAAAGATGTATACGATCAATGTGCGGTCTGGGAACAACGGATAGTTGTGTTCCATACTTTAAAAAATTAAAAATACTAACTTTTGCATCTATATACCTTCTAGAAACTGCATTATTTGTTAAAGCGAATCAACGATCATTTCAAAAATTTTCAGCAGTTAAGAGAACCCCAATTCGTGCCCAATATGAGAATTTGTTATGTCAAAAAAAGTGTAAAACTGCCCTAATGAAAAAGAGTTTCTTTGGTATTGTTCCAAATATTTATAATAACATACCAGATATTATTAAATGTATGCCTCTAAACAGATTTAGAGAAGTGCTATTACAGCGTAGATGAATTTTTAAATGATATTTTGCTTGTATAGAATTCTGTTTATGCATGTTAATTTGTTTTTTTTTTTCCTATAAGTCTTACTCAAGCTGAATTTAATTTTGGACTATTATTTTGAATTTAATTTAAATTTTGACATTGTAATTTTGAATGAAATCTAAATTTTGACATTTCAATTTCAATTCTCAATGGTTTTGAATGACATTGCTTTTTGTTTTTTGTCTAGTGCATCTAAATTTGTACCTTAGAATAATAACTAAAGCATTTCCTTGTTCTTAGATTTGTACGCCATAAATGGCAAAACATGTAGCCACCTCATATTAATTATAAGACCTTCATACTGTACTCATGTTTTACAAAATAAATATTATTTTATCTTAAAGTCATAAAAGGAAACCATGAAGTTACAAAACGCCCGGACGATACTTCGGAGTAGACCCCCTGGACTGCATGCAAGTGTTTACACGCGTACGATTTCCATAAAATGGCTTACAATTATTACATGCAAGTTGTGCCTCGTCTAACCACGGAGTTTCTTGCCCGTTCTTCTCCATAGAGATCTACGGAATGGGCAAATAACTTCAACTTTCTGACTAACTGACCGTCTTAGACAATTAAAAAGTGCCTGTAATTGGTTAAATTGAAATAAATGCTGGAGTCTCACAGACCAGGAATAAAATTACAAACTTCTCATCTCCATCAGTGGTGTAGGATAATGGGGACAACATGAAAAATAAAAACCTTCGTATCATTGTTTCCATCAATGGGGAGAGGGCAATGAGGACAGCGGGAATACTCCGATTTGGTTTTGGGTGAACGGCAACTAACTTGCCTGTATCGTGAAACAATTGTGCGTGTTGTTTAGACAGTGCCAGTCAATGGTTGCTTCAATTTTATGCCACACTGGCACTGACACACAATTAACTTGTACCTTGTAAATAGGGCTTTACTTTTAAATGGGTAATTGATACCGGAGGAATTCAGTTAGGTATCAAAAAGGAAAAAATATGGTTTAACCTTTCTACTTTCAAATATCGCTGTCAGATATTTGTACTTCCAGTGGAATGTCACATCCTGCCAGGGTTGCGAGTTTGTCCGAAAGGGATATCGTGGCCCTGGCACAAAGGCAACGGAAGGAACACGGGTGGGTTTTAGTCAGTAAAATCTGACACGCCCTCCCGCTCCGCCCAGAGCGGGAGAAGTTATTTGATAATTTCCCACCCAAAAAAAAAAGTAATGTCACATATTTTTGCAATATTAGCGGCACTGATTGTGTTAGAGAAGAAAAAAAATCGTGAGTCAGATTTTTATGCGGCCAAAGTGATGATCCCCTATTTGGCTTTGCTCTCGTCTTGAGACAGATGTTTATGAATGAATCATGAAATTAGATATTACGTGCCCACTCCGTTGGGCGGTAAACATTTTTACTCTATGACAAAATCAAAAGTCATTTATTCAAACTAAGCTGAGAATCAGCACTTTTCGATCGTCAAAAATTACATGCGACAGTCCCCCAAAAACACCCCACCTTCACCACTTCCTAGTGCTTTAGCTGGGAAGAAGAAGTGGCGCAACAAACTCCCCAGCAGCACAGCTGTCTGTTCATTTACAAAACTTGAATCTATACAATAAAATGTAAAATGCAACACAAAAACATTAAATTAAATTATTTGCCTTATGTTAGCTAGCACACACCACTATACAAAAATATATAATTTATATAATAATCGTCTAAAACTATACTCAAACACAAATAACGTAAACAAAACGTATCTAAATAAAATCCTCCAGGCATAATAATAATGGGCGTGCCTATAACTATATATATATCTACAACTCGAAGTCACAAATGTTATACTAGCACCATCGAAGTAAAATAAAAAAACAGTTAATTATTAATAACAATAACAAAACCATGGTCAGCAAGACGACCAGTCACCACAAGCAGCACCCGTTCACGAGCATAACGCAAAGCTCAGCCATCACCCCCTCGCCATAGCAGAGGGAAGGAGGCAACCCGACCCCCGTCGCTACCGCAAGCAGTGACATCTAAAGGAGCATGACGAACTTGCTGCCGGTTGCTCAGGCAAGAATAGAGTGTTCAATTTGTTGAGGTCGCTAGCTAACCACTTATTGCAATACAACTCATAAAAGAACATTGTAATGAGTAGATTTTGTCACTTATAAATTAAAATAAATTGACTAAGACAGTCAAATAAAATAAACAAATATTGGAACTCATATAACCTGTCAATAGGTAATCTATATCTGGAGAAAGAACATGAACATTGTCTTGAGTTAATCACAGCGACCAACTATTCTTATCGTTTAAGTAGTCGTTGATAGAATAGTATGCCTTTGAACAAAGATTAGATTTAACTTTAACTTAAATGCATTAAAAGGCAAATCTAGCAAGGAAGAGGGTAGCTTGTTATATAAAGTTATACCAAGTCCAACAAATGAGTTATGAACCTTATGAAGCCGGTGAAATGGAGCACGTAATTTGTCCTTATTTCTGGTATTAATATTGTGGAGATCACTGTTTTTAGTGTATTAGTGTATATTTTGCCTAACTTATAAGATGTTGGCGAAGATGAATTGTGATGCCACCGTGAGAACACCAAAATCAAATCAAATCAAATCAAATAATTTATTTGCTTGAATATGGGTAGGTACATGAGGTGATACATATATTATAAACAAGTTCTTAAAACCATATCCTACCTAAACAGGTGTGCAAATATCTACTATAATAAAAATATTTCTTACATTCAATAATTTACAAATATTAATATTAAATTATTTATGAAATGTATTAATTATATAATTTTATTATTATTACTTAACTTAAAAATGTAATTACATTTATCATTTAAATAATCAGTAACTGTGTAATAGGCTTTATTGATCAGGTATGTCTTTAATTTATTTTTAAATGATGTAAAATTCTTTGCTTCTTTTATATTATTAGGTAATTTATTATATATTCTAGGTCCCATACAAAATGCACTCTTGTCAAACATAGCTGTTCTATGGCGTATTGCACAAAGTGTACTGGCAAGCCTAATACTCTTTAAAGTTTCATATTTTCTTATATTATTTCTTATGTCTAATGCTAGTTCATAGATATACAGTGATGGGAATGTCAATATTTTTAAATTGATAAAATGTGGTTTACATGTATCTGTAGGCTTTAATGCACATATTGCCCGGATACATTTCTTTTGTGCTTTGAAGACAGTTTCTTTCTCAGTGGCATTCCCCCAAAACATTATACCATATCTTAGTGTCGAACCAACGTAAGCGTGGTAAGCAGATAGAAGTGCACTTTGGTTTACCACTTTACGAAGCAAATATAGGGCATATGAATACCGACTTAATTTTGTACATATTTGTTCAATATGTGTCCTCCATGTCATGTCCGAATCTATGTGTAGTCCAAGAAATTTTGTGGTGTTTATTTTTTCTATATTCATTTGTCCATAGTTTATATTGAATGTGATTAATTTTGATTTTTTATTTTTGAAAGTCATTATAAATGTTTTAGTTAGGTTTATTTTAAGTTCATTTAAATTTAGCCAGTTAACTATAGATGATAGCGTGTAGTTCATTTCATGCTCATGTGTCGCAGGGTCTTCAGATACAACTATTGCAGTGCTATCGTCAGCATACAGAACCATGGAGGCTTTGATGGATTTGGGGAGATCGTTAACATAAATAATAAAGAGCAGAGGACCCACAATACTTCCTTGTGGTACACCCTTGCATATTTTTATTGGTGTTGACAAATGCTTCTTTTCGATTTTAGTGCTATGTGAAATGCTAGATATTTCAGTTTGTTGTTTTCTGTTACTTAAATATGATTTTATGAGATCTCTAGCAATTCCCCGTATTCCATATGCTTCTAATTTATTTAACAACAATTCATGATTGACGCAGTCGAAGGCCTTCGTCATATCCATATAAAGTGCCGAGACATGTTTTTTACTATCCATGCCTGTTAGTACCTTTTTGAGGAATGTGTAAAATGCGTCGTTAATAGATTTATTTTTCCTGAAACCCATTTGTTCTTTCGTAAGGATATTATGTTTTTCCATATAGTTATATAAACTGTTATAGATAATTTTTTCAAACACTTTCGATAAGATGGGTATTAGAGATATTGGTCTATAACAATTCATATTTTCTCTATCCTGTTTTTTAAATATTGGAATGACAATGGATAATTTTAATTTTGATGGAAATATCCCATCTTCAATGCATTTATTAAATATATGACACAGTACTGGTGCTATTATTTCCGCCACTACCTTAATAATTTTAGTACATATTGCATCATACCCCGCACTATTTGTATTTTTTAGGGATTTTATTATTTGAACTATATTCTCTGGGGTACACGGCCTCATAAAGAGCGAGTTTGAATTATTGTATTCAATTCTATAATGCGGGCTTTGGTTAATAAAGTGTTTATTTGGTACCTGAGTTGAAAAGAAATTGTTGAATTCATTAGCTATAGCAATTGGGTCTGTGATTGGTATATTATTTACATTTATTTTGTCAATTTTTTTAAACTGCTGTTGGACATTTGTTTTATAGTTATTTATAATCTTCCACGTAGCTTTGGCTTTATTTGCTGATGTTTTAATATAGTAATCGTTTTGAGATTTTTGGGTTAATTTAATTATTGTTTTTAATCTTTTATTATAAACTTTGTATGAATCTTTAAACTGTTGGCTTGGTGATTTCCTGTAATTCCAAAGTAATTGACGTTTACGCTTGGAGCAAACCCTGATACCTTTAGATATCCATTGTGGTCGTTTGTGTATATGGACTTTAACTTTGATTAAAGGAAAACAGAGATCATAAAATAACCTTAATAAATCGTGGAATTTGCTAAAAGCATCATCCGCTGTTTCTGCATTGTAAACTTCCTCAAAGGCGAGATTTTGGATACATTCAACGAATTTATCCGTGTTATCCGCACTATAGTCTCGTTTATATGTGTACCAATGTGTTATATTAAAACTTTCTTTGACGGGATATTGCAGCAATTGAGCGGTATGATCCGACAGCGCTAGTTCTAGTATTTCATACCTGGAGCCCCTTTTATTACAAATAAAGTTATCAATACATGTTTTACTACATAATCGCGTGGGTTCATTAATCATTAGTTTAAGGTTATAGCTAGCCAGTAGTTGCTCCAATTCTATTATCATTTTATCCCTTTTTAGTCTATTGATATTAAAATCGCCACATATAATAATTTTCTTATTTTTTAAACAAGTTTTATTGAGTAATTCGTTAAACTTAGAAAAAAATATGTTTACTTTTTCTAGTTTGTTGCTAGGGGGTCTGTAAATGTTGATTATAATAAGATTATGCTCTAGGAGTTCAATGGCACTACCCTCTAAAATATTTCTCATAGTATGCTCCTTTACCGTACGTCATAGATTTTAGCCTTTTGGTTATCATGTACCAATATGCACGCACCTCCATTTCTATTGTGCCTAGAGTAAGATGAAATTAATGAGTAATTGCGAATTTTCAGTGAATAAGTATCCTCATTTATCATATTATGTTCCGTGACACAAAGGACATCTACATGTTTATTGTTACGGCTCAACTCTTCTAAGTATAACGAAAGTTCATCGGATTTACTTATTAGACCATTGATGTTCTGATGTAATATATTTATGTGATTATACACGAAAAAAAATCTTATCATTTGGTGACATTGATGGAGTACAACATTCAGCAGTCTCTATAATTTGGTTTTCCTTTTGTTCGTGTTTGCTATTTGAGGTATTATCGTTAATATTATAATCAATGAAATCAGTTTGTGTGGAACTATTCACCATATTTTTTTGAGTGGCGGACGTTTTTGTGTTATTGTATGTAATTAATTTTAATTTATAATCTATACGCAATATCTCTCTTAGCCAAGATCTGCATAAATTGAGACTGAAGTGTATGCCTCTCGGTAAATGTTTTTCAAAATCTAAGTCTAGGTACTGTACATTGTTAAATTTGCTACACATAAACTTCAGTTCATAGTTAAGTTTCTTAATATTTAGGGACCTATTATACGGAATTTCAGTGAAAATCACGTTTGTGTTTGTTACAGATTCCAGCCATTTCATAGTGCTAAATTGAAATTCTCGCGGGTTTACATCGTTTGTTCCACCGGCTATAACTATGTAATCGTCCTTACATAGCGTTAGCATTTCACTTTGAAAGCTGTCCAACACATCGCGTAGTCTTGCTCCCTGTTTCCACATACACTTTACATAACCAATATCTTTACACCAATATCTTTAAAAAAATCTCTTAGAGAAACTCTGACACTCACAAATAACGTAGCTTTCTATGGGTAAAAGAATACATACCCTACCTGCCTACCCTACCTACCTCCCTTACCTAAAATAAAAAAAAAAAACTTCACATAAACCATCTACTAAATAGTCCGAACAAAGCCTAAATCTTTTTTTTTTTAAACGTGAGCCCGTTCTTGAGCTATAAAACTACAACGAAAAGTGGCATTGATTTTTATAGATATAGAATTCAATATCAGATATTGAGTTAACATAGATACTGTACGGTTCACGTACAATGTATTAAACTGCATACGCAGTAACCTACTTACTTTATTCACATAATGAGCGTTAAACATATTTTTAAGTTAGTTGACAAACTACTACTAGCGCGAGCGCTGCGGATCAGCACCCGAATCTTTATTTGTAAATCGGGCTACTTAATAAACTTTCAAGTGTTACTAAATCCGTGGTTTCCGTCAACTCACCTAAACTAACTTTAACTACTTCAAGTGAGCGAGCTATAACTTATTGTACAAGTGTAGGGTGCCTACTATACATTATAATAATGTACCTATAAAAATATTGTACAAGATTTTAATAGAGTACCGGTGGAGTTTCTTGCCCATTCTTCTCCATACGATACTACCGTTTGGAAGGGGCGACTAGAATCAATTATATTTTTTTGTAAATATTGACGTTCAAAAGTGCCTTTTATGTGCTTGAAATAAACGATTTGGCTTTGACTTACTACTTCTGGACCTTACAGGTCCAGTCAAAAATATAGGTTCAATATTTTTCATATTATTGTGCGTTTGCAATGCGGACTGATGCGCAATCCTGTTTTCACTAGGTCCGCTTACCAGTTTAGCATTATTGTATTATTCTCAATTCTTTATTGCGACCATAATGTACACATATAGTTAGTGGGGAAATAATTATATTAGACAAGGAGACGAGGAATTTAAAATTAGGAAATGAGAGTTTATGCTAAGCGCATGCAGTTTATTTTACCGCGGTGTCGCTCGACGGAGGCGGCGGCGCGGTCCACAGCGGCCAGCAGCGGGTACTCGCGCTCCAGCACGGCGCGGTCGTCCAGCACGCGCACGCTCACGGCCGAGCCCGCGAACACGTCGCGCAGATACTCCGCCGTGCGCAGCGGCGTCATGCGCTCCGGGTCGGCGCCACCGATGTCGCGCGCCACGCCCCTGCAGCGCCACACATACATATACTACACACTACACGGCCGAGCCCGCGAACACGTCGCGCAGATACTCCGCCGTGCGCAGCGGCGTCATGCGCTCCGGGTCGGCGCCACCGATGTCGCGCGCCACGCCCCTGCAGCGCCACACATACATATACTACACACTACACGGCCGAGCCCGCGAACACGTCGCGCAGATACTCCGCCGTGCGCAGCGGCGTCATGCGCTCCGGGTCGGCGCCACCGATGTCGCGCGCCACGCCCCTGCAGCGCCACACATACATATACTACACACTACACGGCCGAGCCCGCGAACACGTCGCGCAGATACTCCGCCGTGCGCAGCGGCGTCATGCGCTCCGGGTCCGCGCCGCCGATGTCGCGCGCCACGCCCCTGCAGCGCCACACATACAAACAGGGTGTCCCGTAAATAATGGATCAAACGTAACGGGTAGGTAGCTTACCTCATTTCCAACAACTAATTTGAACAGTAAAAAAAAAAACCGATAAGGTAACCAAGATATTTTTTTTTTCGATTTTTACTATTTTCTGTACCAGCATTCAGTGTTTTTAATGCTGTTGCTGCAAATGGTATCATATTTAGGTGTGATTTTTGTCAAACATTTCTGAATAGTTTACTAATGTTCTAAGATACCATTTTTTTAAATAACATTTTATTTGCCTTAGAAAAAAAATCTTGAATTGAAAAGTTTTGTTTTTACGATGAAAAGACCAGAATTGGAAAAATTCACCTGTAAAAAAAATGTATGACACCAAAGTGTACCATTATTTTAAAAACTTGTAAAATTACTAAGGTTTGCAAATTGGTATAAAACTTACGTCTAGTCGTTGCGGTTACAAAGATATTGCTATGAATGTGATGAAGAAGACAGAACAGAAATTAAAATGGTACAATCTAACTTTTCTTTCTCGTAATGACTTATGCTTGTAATCTAAGTATGTGGTTAAGCGTGTAGCGTAATTCCGAGCCGATGACGTTATCTGTTCGGAATTTGGGACCGCTACCTGCGGAGTTGCACCTCACTCAGTGTGAAAGGGATAGATAGCGCCGCTTTTGTATTTTTGGTAAATCGGTGTCTTTGTGCAGGTATTTTTTTTCCTTCACCCTTCACTCATACAGGGCTTCATTGTTGCATGATTTTATTTGTTTAGTTGACACGAATCTCTCTTCGAGTTGATACGTACGTCAGACTACTTTCGCTCCCGCTGTGCCTAACTGTTGTGTTCCTTAAAATTAAACTTGTGCTGTGTATTTGGACTTTGCTTTGCCTAACGATTTGGAACTGTTTGTGTTTTGGACGAATGACTTGGCAATCCTACGGACTTCGAAAACAATCGTTTGTGTGAGGTTGTACGTGTGTGCGATGCCTCGTTACGAGTACACGCCACGGGAGTATGCCGAAATGCATTTTATCTACGGAGAAGCAAGAGGTAATGCCAGGGCGGCCGCAAGATTGTATCGTGAAAGATACCCGAACCGGGATCGAAATCCTGACTATCGCGTATTCATTAGAGTGCATAACGCGCTTCTTGAGGGAAGAATTCTTGGCACCGGAGTTGGGGCTGCCAGTGAAGGGCGACCGTCACAAGTCAATGACGAAATTATTATTCGAGAAATCGAGGAAGATTCGTCGGTCTCAATTCGCGTCATAGCGCAACGCACAGGTATTCCAAGATCGACGGTACATCGACTTCTAAAAAGGCACCGGTTGCACCCATATCACGTGCAACGTGTTCAAACGCTGACGTCACGTGATTACCCGCAAAGAGTAGCATTTTGCCAAAGGATGCTTAGAATGATACGGGCGGACCCACAGTTTTTTAATAAAATTTTATGGAGTGACGAGTCTTCATGCCGGCGAGATGGATATCTCAATTTGCATAATTTGCACAGTTGGCAGCTGGTAAACCCACATTTGATGCGAGAGGACAGGAGCCAACATCAATTTAAAATAAATTTATGGGCAGGAATAATAAATGGGCAAATAATAGGGCCCTTTGAACTACCAGCAACTCTAAACGCCGAATACTATCTGCATTTTTTAAGGAATGAGTTGCCAACGTTATTAGAAAATATTCCAGAAGACGTGCGGCAAGCAATGTGGTTACAAAATGATGGTTGCCCCGCTCACTATGCGACGGCAGTAAGGGCGCAACTCAATGAAACTTACCCTGACAGATGGATCGGCCGATTAGGACCAATTTTGTGGCCTCCGCGATCTCCGGATTTAAATCCCTTAGATTTTTTTTATTGAGGATGTTTGAAAGACAAAGTTTACAAACAACGTCGGAAGAAGAATTTCGTCAGCGCATCCAATCTGCTGTATCAGAAATAAACAACAGCCATTTTGTCCGTCGGATAAGAGCTTCCTTTATTAGGAGGTGCAGACTTTGCATTCTCGTAGGGGGACGACAGTTTGAACATTTACTGTAAAAACAAAATAAACGATTTATTAGTATTTTTTTTTTAATTTAACCTCCTAATTTTTTTCATACGCTGAGATACCTAAACATTTTTAAGAAAATAGTTGAATTTTGCACACTTTTTCAAATATTATTTTATTTCGTAATTTGGCACCTCTGTCAGATTCATAGCAATATCTTTGTAACGACAAAGACTAGGCGTAAGTTTTATACCAATTTGCAAACCTTAGTAATTTTACAAGTTTTTAAAATAATGGTACACTTTGGTGTCATAAATTTTTTTTACAGGAGAATTTTTCCAATTCTGGTCTTTTCATCGTAAAAACAAAACTTTTCAATTCAAGATTTTTTTCTAAGGCAAATAAAATGTTATTTAAAAAAATGGTATCTTATAACATTAGTAAACTATTCAGAAATGTTTGACAAAAATCACACCTAAATATGATACCCTTTGCAGCAACAGCATTAAAAACACTGAATGCTGGTACAGAAAATAGTAAAAATCGAAAAAAAAAATTCTTGGTTACCTTATCGGTTTTTTTTTTTTACTGTTCAAATTAGTTGTTGGAAATGAGGTAAGCTACCTACCCGTTACGTTTGATCCATTATTTACGGGACACCTTGTATACTACACACTACACGGCCGAGCCCGCGAACACGATATAAAAATTCTAAACAAAACAATAACTAAAATTCGTAAAGTTATGTGCCGGGTACTGTAACCTATGTTTTACAAATACCTAAATAATTCTGATTTTGATTCTAAAACTTGAGAGGTTAGCACATACTGATGCTGTGTGTACCACTACAAAAAGGTAAAAAAAAAAAAAAAAACACTAGTGACAAATAACTTAAATTTCGGAAGTAGGTGGCAAAAACCTAAAAAACAGATGCAAAGAGATCGACTTCCGAAATTAAGGTTATTTTTCACTTTGCAGTGTTTTTTTTTGGAAGTCTGTTGTTTTATTTGTAAAAAGTTATTTTCGTATGCCTGTTTCGTAGAAAATTAAATAAAAACCAACGCAATAGTTATATTATAACGGTGGGGAGCAAGTTTGGTCCCGCTGGTCGGTGGTGTCGTGTATAGTTGTCAAAAAATAATAGGCCCGTTTTGACATTTAACCATACGACTCTGTTGTGACGTATTGCGTTCAACGCTCATGCCTACTTAGTAATAGCTATATATATGTCATATAGATTATTTAATAGGCATGTCTTTAAACGAAGCTAGTCGCTCAATACACTTGTAGTAAAACACACGTCTTTTTCTTAATAAAATCCTATACAAAGCAAAGTGAACCTTATAACACCCAACATATGGTCCTTCGAGCCGGATACAGCAACTACGGAGCGGTAAATATCTGGAAGCTTGAACAAAAGAACCGCATTCCACAGCGATAAGGATTCGTAGAAAAAACACCTCGTTGTTATGGATAGTTATGAATATGTTTGCAACTAAGTAATTAGCACTACTACGGAAAATTAACAAGTTTTACGAACAATTTGCTTGAAGATTTGTTTAAAGTGAAATATAGTGAAATAACAATGAGTACTTCGAAAGAACAACAGCAATATCTTGCTGTCTTGGAAGATGGTGCTAATTTACTACAAAAAACGCAAACTTGAAAAAGTGTCCAAAGGGAAGATTGACAAAAGGTTATATAGAAGCACGTGTGAAAATTATTGATGAGTATTGGATGTCATTCAAGAATGCCCATGACGGGTTAGTAAAGATAACACCCAAAGAACAGAAAGGAATTTTGCCATACTTTTTGAACGAAGAATTCTTTGTTTATGAAGAATTATACAGCTCATTACAAGGTGATTTGAAAGATATGCTTACGTCGTTAGCGGAATCGTCATCGATGGATTCGAGAAATTCAAGTATGAACGTAACATATGCATCGCAAAACATAGTGCATTTACCAAAAATAGAATTACCTAAGTTTAATGGAAATTATGAAGGATGGCCGACTTTCAAAGATTTGTTTCATTCTTTGGTGCTCGAAAATAAAAACCTCAGTGATGTACAGAAATTACATTATTTAAAAACAAGTGTGAGTGGAGAAGCTGAGGCTTTATTGACCCATATACAATGGTAACAGACGCATTATATTAAACTGTATTATGAAAAGATTATTTTACCAAAGGAAGATGACTTCGCAATCAGCCGTCCAATTAAAAGGCCTGCTAGATACAACTACAGAATGCCTAAATAACATGGAAAATTTTAAAATAACTACGAACTCTTGGGATCATGTAATTATATTTCTGCTCGTTCAGAATTTTGACCCAGAGACACATAAAGGCTGGGAAGAGTATGCCTATAAGAAAGACAGCGAAGCATTGCCTACTTGAAGTGAATTAAAGAACTTCATAGAGTCCAAGTTCCGCACCTTGGAGTTAGTTACAGGCGTTACAGCTCATAATAATGCAAGAGAGAAACAAGTTAAAGAACGTTCTTATCATGTTGCCACACCAAGTACAGAGAAGACATGCATCATATGCAAAGAAAACCACACGTTGTGTCACTGCAAGAAATTTATTGATATGAAACTAGACGAGCGAACCGAATATGTCAAGAACAAACATTTATGTTTTAACTGTCTAGCACTAGGACACTCTGTAAAGAGATGTTAACTACCAGTGTCCTGTCAGAAATGTCACCGACGTCATCATTCTTTACTACATGAGACTAAGAACACAGAACCAGCGGCTACAGCGAGCACCTCACAACCGTTGGCTTCACAGCATGTAGCAGAAGAGAGAGAAGCAGTTCATGTGAACACAGTGATCGCGTCGCATCATACAACTAGACATGGCATGGCACTGTTAGCGACTGCTGTAGTGGAAGCAACAAATACCGAGGGTCAAATCATTTCACTACGCGCGCTGATAGACCAGGGTTCTCAAGCTACATTCATAAGCGAGAAAGCGACTCAACTATTGAAACTGAACCGACAACCATTTAAGGGAAGTGTTGTAGGAGTGGGATCATCGAGAACAGAGATCAAGCACGTGGTACAGCTTAATATAAGATCACAGTGGGACCATAACTATAGTTTACCGATCCAAGCCTACGTGATGTCGAAACAACTGACCACTAAGATACCCACCAAAACAATTGTCAATCAATCATGGCCTCACATCGACGGGCTTAACTTGGCTGATCCGAGTTACTTAACACCTGGTTCTGTAGATCTGCTATTAGGAGTCAAGGAATATGCACAGATTATACAGCCAGATTTAATCAAAGGTCCACCAGGCACCCTGACTGCACAAAAAACAAACCTGGGTTGGATTATTTTCGGAGATATCCATGAAAAACCACAAAACAGTACCTACCTTGTGATGCATCACCAAGTTGACGTAGACGAAATGTTAAAATCTATATGGGAAATAGAGATTGACAAGGATAGACATTTAACAAAAGAAGATAAGATTTATGAAGATATCTACGAGAAAACAACAACTAGAAATGAGGAAGGAAGGTATATAGTCAAATTACCTTTCAAAACTTACAGTCCACAACTAAATGAAACGAGCACGAGTACAAGGTTACAAGCACCTGAAGGAAACACAAAGGAGATAGCCAAACAAAGATTCTTGCAACTTGAGCGGAGTTTAAGAAGTCATCAGACCTGAAAAAAGAATGCACAAAGGTCATAGATGATTACATAGAACAAGGACACATGGAGAAGATACCTGAAAGAGAAAAAGAAACAATATCAGTTTACTTACCTCACCACGCTGTAGTTCGTAATGACAAGGAGACCTCTCGAACACGCGTTGTCTTCGATGCTTCCTGTAAAGGCACAAATAACATTTCACTAAATGAAGAATTATTAGTAGGTCCGCAGCTGCAAGATGATTTGAGGAACCTTCTTATGAAATGGAGAATGAAGCGTGTCTGTTTCATGGCCGATATCAAACAAATGTATCGCCAAATATTGGTGACTCGTGAAGACGCAGACTTCCAGCGAGTTATCTGGAGACCCGATGAGGGTGATGATTTACACGAATACCGTTTGCTGAGGGTTACATTCGGTACAGCATCTGCACCATATTTAGCTGTTAGAACACTCCACCAAACAGCTGATGATGAAGGAAAAGATCAACCACTCGCTGTGCAATCAATAAAGAGTAATTTTTTTATGGATGACTGGCTTGATGGAGCTGATGAAACCGAAACTGCTATTTTTCTAGCCAAAACTGTCACAAACATACTACAAAAGGGCGGTTTTCAACTCACGAAATGGTCATCGAACGATATTAATTTTATGAAATCTATAGATGCAGAACAAAGATCAACCAACGCTCATATAGACATGAATCTTGATGGAACAATAAAGGCATTGGGCATTGTGTGGAACCTGAAAACAGACACATTTCAATACAACCTGACTTTACCAACATCTGAGAGTACTTATGTAACAAAGCGAAGTATTTTATCTGACATGCAAAGACTTTTCGATCCACTTGCTTGGATTGCACCGAGTACAGTAATGGCAAAAATATTGTTACAAAAGCTATGGCTCGAAAAATTGAATTGGGATCAGAACGTAAGTGAAACGTTACGTGAAGAATGGAATCAGATAAGATCAGACTTTGCTAACGTGAACGATATACAAGTAAACAGATGGCTTGGTACAACGGAAACAAACAAAACAAATATACAAATATGTCGGGATAGGTTCAGACATCAGAAGTAATACTCAGATATGGCAATACAGAAATATATTTCAATCGAACAATCAGTTATTTTAAATCGAGAGAATATAGAAATATAATTAATTAAATAACTAATAATGGTAGTGGCGGTCACATAGGGCAGTACTGACTGTCAGGGACAGTGGTCCATGCACCCACCGCAATAAGGATAGTACTAATTTGTCGGAGACAGCGTTCCATATCCAATAACCGGGCAGTACCGACTGTCGAGAGACAGTGGTCCGTGCACCAAGACGCATCCATTCAAAATGCGTACCGACTCAATAGCGCACCTCCTTATAAAGGCGATCCGCTAGAGGAGGGTAACGTTACAATATTTCACTCAATTGACTTCAAGTCTTTTAAGTCAAACATCCGATAGAATGAATGATTTGTCTATGGTGCAAGTTCCACTAGCGCCTTCTAGTCGCCGCCTCTCGTAGCTGTTAAATAATATGGCTTCCGTCACGGCCATTCTGATAAATCACTCGTCCTCGAGTGCAAAAATTCATCCATAAAAAATTAAAAAAGGACTTTCATTAATTCACATCATCATCATTACATATCAAAATACCAAATATCACTGGTCTAGGTATTTCTTTACAACAGAAAACCCCTACAGTTCAAACATGCTGGTCTAAATCGTCACCCACTAAAGCAGGTGAGATTCCTGCAGCTCACAAAGCGCTGGGCTAGGTTATCAACCCACAAAAGCAGGTGAAAACCCTTCAGCTACATATTTGCTAGTCTAAATCGACAAAGCGCTGGACTAGGTCATCAACCCACACAAGCAGGTGAGACCCTTCCAGCTACAATTGGGCTAGGTCACCACACACAACTCTTGCAACCCCTACGGTATAAACCAGTACTAGTACACTTAGTCATCCAGCAAGAGACCTTGTTCCGGTACTGGGTTATACAGAACAGAATTACAGGATTCAGAATTAATAGTTACTGTTTGTGAACCAATCGATAATGGTTTTTTGATTCTAAGACACGACTGGCATTTAAGTTTTGAGAACTATCTCTTTAAAATTTAAAATCCGTTTTAATTTCCAAGCAATTTGAAACTAAAAGTTGGAACTATCTAGTTTTGAGATTACCGAGACCAAGCACAATGATTCCATATTAAAATAATAGGTATCTCATTCATGGTCAATAACACACACACAGTATTCCCCACGGGAATACCGAGTCAACCCTTGACTCTATGGTCTTTGCTTCTAGGCAAAACCCTATTATACAACCCAGAGCTACCGCCTACCGCGTACCCATGGACTACTCATTGAGCACTACGATACTCTGTTGTAGTCTCCGACCCAATGAACCAAAAACATGTTACATAAACTAAAGTGATGTCCACACATCTATTTCGTCTACAATCTCAATTGGTACTTGACATCGGGCATCTTCCGAACACGGTCATGAGCGTTTGTAAGTACGCTTGTTAACTAGAGATTTTTAAAACATACCGATCGCCATCTAACACTTCAACAATTTGAAAGGGCCTCTATACTTCACGTCAAGCTTAGTTTGATTACGCTCCTCGTTCGTTCTGGCTACAGGAGTTCACCCACACACAAGCGGAGAACTGGTGGACCTCGACACCAGGCTGCAGGCAATCCAGGGAAGCCATGCCATCCCTAGATGGCAGGCTAACCAGGCGCTTGCTACGCCTGGACAGGAACGGCCTGCGCCCAGTGACGGGGACCATCACGGAACACTGAAAACTTAAACAAACAATTCCACACAATATGTTTAACGCACAGCCCTCTGTGTAGGGCTTACATGGAGGCTGAAGAAACCGTTTCGCATGTGCTCTTTGACTGCACAGGCGTCACCCTGATCCGAGCAGAAACCCTCGGGTCACTCAGATCCTTCACAGATATCTTATGCAGTCCAGAAGACCTAATCAGCTTCTGGAGGTAGGTGGGCTGGTTGGAATAACACGCACAATGGTCCACATGAAGGACGAAGTGCGGAAACCAAACCCTCTAACATAGAACGCTTCTCGTTCTCAATAAGCACGAATTCCCCGACAGAGAACTTACTCACGCTTGCCATTGTACTATTAAAACGACTTTCATCATAACGCGTGGACTTCTCAACGCCTTCAGATGCCAATCTCCTAATGTCATCAAGGTCTTGTCATCATTGTCGTAAGCCATTAAATGAAGTGAACATCTGATTTGTCAGAATTTAATAAAGTCAAAATTTAACAGAACTCTTTACAAGAGGCATCCACAGTGGCATGCCAGCCTCATCATAACTCAAACTATTCTAAATTAAATCTACACATACATTATAAATTATTAATATCTAAAGAAATCAGTAAGTAGGTTTGCTATCTCGGGAGAAGGCTGCGCCAAAACTTTAACATATCTACCAATATCATATTCATTACCTTTTGCCACACTCAACAATGATTCTCTTTCCTTCTTAGTCTTAGTACACTCTTTATGTAGATGGTGAACATCTTCAACCGATCTGCATGTATTGGGATTTACTTTGTTCATCAAATAACCAAACTTGCGGGATGGGTAGTGACCAGAGCATAATCTATGAAACAGAACAATATGATACCTATTCATTTCCTTGATAGCAAACCACGGTATACGAGGAGGCTGATACTGTATAGTTTTATACCAGATACCCTTTTCCCTACTTCTTTCGTCAAAGTACTCTTTAAACCTAACTCTTTATTTCATTTTGAATTAAACTAGTGTACCATATTACTATAAATCAATGAAAAATTAGAAGAAAATTAACATGTTATCAATAATCAGGAAATTCAAAGATCTGACTACACATTTATCGCGCATCTCGCGCAAAAGACAAAATCAAACTAAACATGTGAGAGCAATTCATAAATCAGCCTTAGACCATAACAAAACACAAAGTAGGAATCTTATCCGTGGCCTGTGGCTTTTCACTAAGCCCGTTCAACAAACCCCATGTTTCACTGAATTCACCTGAATTCCGAGTCCCACGGACTCTATGGTCACTACAAGACCCGACCTCCACTAGAGCCACCCGCGCACCGCGCATCCACGGACTACTATAAGCAGATACCGACTTCTAACGGACTACGGCTACGAAATGGCTACTGGTACGGTCCGACCAGCTGAACCAAGTTCACCACTATCACTCAACTCAAAGTCTTCTACTTCAAATGGCTATCATGCACGTACTTGTAAATACGCTTGAAATTGAATGCTCTCAATGTGTAGCGATCACCGTCAAGAACCTCTATGACCTCAAACGGTCCCTTAAATTGTGAATCTAACTTTGTAAAGAAATTTGGTCAGAAATCAACGGTAATGGATAACGATCCGTCACTGTATTATTATTAACGTCTCTATGATCTATGCACATACGGTCTGATCCATCATACTTTATAACCAAAAGGGCTCGCCTAGCAAACTGCGTACTACTGGGTACTGATGGGTTAATTCGCATTAATTTACATTACTACTACTGGGGCTAATTATTTAGGGTTGCAACAGTAAATTAACCCTATCGCGCATGATTCGACTTTCGTCCGGAGACAGTCTGTAAGAACGTCTTTGCACTGTACGATTAGGGTCTATCAATCTTAATTTCAAATAGGCATTGTAATCAAATATTCGAATACCGAGTTGTACGAGTAAATAACTCGCACATCACTTGAACAGTTCAAACATTCGAACAAGGCTGAAGAAGTATTCGAATACTAAAAATTATCGAACATTTACAATCCCTACCTCCAACTCACCAGTGTTAACACGTGTTGTCGGAAAACCGCAGAGTATAATTCTAAGATGTTTACAAGGTCACGTCTTCTATCAACTGGTAAAATCAACTTTGGTCATCTCCAAAGAAAACGAAAATAAGTTAAGAACGTTATTTTAAAAAACAAAGTCTTTTATCGCTCTTCATTTACAAAAGTAGTCAAATCCACTTATATGAAGGCAAAAACCGGTTACCACCGGTATCTAACTCGGTCAAATCCTTCGAAGTTTATTAACAAATTTAGTCAAATCCTTTCAGTCAAACAGGAGTGAGACGTCAAAACCTTTTAGCCAATCAGGAGCGAGACGTCAAATCCTTTCAGCCAATCAGGAGCGCGAGATTGTTTTAACTGACAGAGGTTTAAAATGACCATCTTTCTCAGTGTTGGTAACGAGTTGACTCTGTACTTATTTCGTGTCGAATTTTAATTGATTTACTACGTTAAAATGGATAATGTGAACATTTTAGTCAAAGAAACAACCCCTCAGTTATCACGAAAAAGAAAACGACAAGAATCCAATCGACACAATTAATTATTGCCGTAGTATAAATAGCTTTACACACGTTTATAGTTCTAGGCAAAATTAATTCAGTTGCTCGAACAAAAACCGTTATTTAAAATGTCTCTACTCAATACGATGTTATGACGCAAGTACTTATCTAGCAAAACTTGGAATAGAATCTCCGTCGCGAAATCGTTAATTTCTGCCTGACACAGCAATTGCAAAGTATTATTGATATTTTTATTGCCTATACCTACCACATCATTTACTCTTCTACCTCTAAATTTACAAGTAATTCTCTCCTTCATTAAAGACGATGTGTGTGGACGCGTCACGGTCGAATGAGACTAATGGACTTAGTGTACAGGCGGTAGATGACAAACTTCCGATGATTTTAGAAATTAAGGCTTCCATGCCGTTACTAAACAAAAGCATCTGGTCTTGCATGATATTGGAAGCTGAGTCTCCAGAAGTGGGGTGGTCTTCGTATCCCACTTCTGATGTCGGGATAGGTTCAGACATCAGAAGTAATACTCAGATATGGCAATACAGAAATATATTTCAATCGAACAATTAGTTATTTTAAATCGAGAGAATATAGAAATTAAATATAATTAATTAAATAACTAATAATGGTAGTGGCGGTCACATAGGGCAGTACTGACTGTCAGGGACAGTGGTCCATGCACCCACCGCAATAAGGATAGTACTAATTTGTCGGAGACAGCGTTCCATATCCAATAACCGGGCAGTACTGACTGTCGAGAGACAGTGGTCCGTGCACCAAGACGCATCCGTTCAAAATGCGTACCGACTCAATAGCGCACCTCCTTATAAAGGCGATCCGCTAGAGGGGGGTAACGTTACAATATTTCACTCAATTGACTTCAAGTCTTTTAATTCAAACATCCGATAGAAGGAATGATTTGTCTATGGTGCAAGTTCCACTAGCGCCTTCTAGTCGCCGCCTCTCGCAGCTGTTAAATAATATGGCTTCCGTCAAATACATGGATTCAGCGACACTTCGATAAGAGCTTATGCTGCAGCAGTATACATAAGAACTGAAACAAATGACGAGGTGGAAATAAAACTCATTGCTGCTAAAACAAGAGTAGCACTGCTGAAAACAATATCCTTACCAAGACTAGAATTGTGTGGTGCATTACTTCTCTCCAAGCTCATGAAACAAATTGGGCTAGCAATGAAAATTCCAACTTCAAATATGTATGCATGGACAGATTCCTCTATAGTTATAGCATGGCTATGTGGTGATCCCAACCGATGGAAAACGTTTGTTGCCAACCGCGTCGTTGAAATTGTAGAAAATCTAAACAACAAGCGCTGGTATCATGTACAGTCGAGTGATAATCCCGCAGATTTAGCCTCTCGAGGAATGTTGCTGTCCGAACTGAAGAAATGTAACTTGTGGTGGAGAGGCCCAGGTTGGTTATCTGAAAAAGAAATAAAGATTAGTAAACAGGAAGTTATGACGACAG
The DNA here is from genome assembly GCA_948098905.1 of Tiliacea aurago. Classification (NCBI taxonomy): domain Eukaryota; kingdom Metazoa; phylum Arthropoda; class Insecta; order Lepidoptera; family Noctuidae; genus Tiliacea; species Tiliacea aurago. The sequence continues at coordinate 23,196,064 of OX402599.1, forward strand.
ACATGGAAATTAAAACAAAGAAAGTTATTACTCACCTCAGCACAGAAGAACAAGAGAAATCTATAACTACACAATTAGAGAACTTTAACAACTTACCAGAATTACTTAAAGTTGTTTGTTACTGCAAAAGATTCTTGAACTACAAAGTCAATGCGAACATACATAAACAAATAACAACACAAGATTTAGAAGATGCACTGACAGTTTGTATAAAAAGAGTTCAAGAAGAAGAATACACGGAAGAAATAGAAAGATTAAAGATAAATAAACAAGTGAAAAGTAGAAGTCCGTTGCGATCCCTCAACCCTTATCTTGATAATAAACATATCCTCAGGGTGGGCGGTCGCCTCAGACTTGCGAACTTACCACCTGGAAAATGGTCCTTGGGACGAATCGTCGATAATCACCCTGGTCCGGACGGTCTAACGAGAGTGTAGTGTCAAAAGTGGTAGTTCCGTAACTAAAAGAACTGTAACAAGATTATGTCGATTGCCTCTCAATGTGGTAGTTCCGTAACTAAAAGAACTGTAACAAGATTATGTCGATTGCCTCTCAATGTGGTAGTTCCGTAACTAAAAGAACTGTAACAAGATTATGTCGATTGCCTCGCAATGTGGTAGTTCCGTAACTAAAAGAACTGTAACAAGATTATGTCGATTGCCTCTCAATGTGGTAGTTCCGTAACTAAAAGAACTGTAACAAGATTATGTCGATTGCCTCGCAATGTGGTAGTTCCGTAACTAAAAGAACTGTAACAAGATTATGTCGATTGCCTCTCAATGTGGTAGTTCCGTAACTAAAAGAACTGTAACAAGATTATGTCGATTGCCTCGCAATGTGGTAGTTCCGTAACTAAAAGAACTGTAACAAGATTATGTCGATTGCCTCTCAATGTGGTAGTTCCGTAACTAAAAGAACTGTAACAAGATTATGTCGATTGCCTCGCAATGTGGTAGTTCCGTAACTAAAAGAACTGTAACAAGATTATGTCGATTGCCTCTCAATGTGGTAGTTCCGTAACTAAAAGAACTGTAACAAGATTATGTCGATTGCCTCTCAATGTGGTAGTTCCGTAACTAAAAGAACTGTAACAAGATTATGTCGATTGCCTCGCAATGTGGTAGTTCCGTAACTAAAAGAACTGTAACAAGATTATGTCGATTGCCTCTCAATGTGGTAGTTCCGTAACTAAAAGAACTGTAACAAGATTATGTCGATTGCCTCGCAATGTGGTAGTTTCGTAACTAAAAGAACTGTAACAAGATTATGTCGATTGCCTCTCAATGTGGTAGTTCCGTAACTAAAAGAACTGTAACAAGATTATGTCGATTGCCTCGCAATGTGGTAGTTCCGTAACTAAAAGAACTGTAACAAGATTATGTCGATTGCCTCTCAATGTGGTAGTTCCGTAACTAAAAGAACTGTAACAAGATTATGTCGATTGCCTCGCAATGTGGTAGTTCCGTAACTAAAAGAACTGTAACAAGATTATGTCGATTGCCTCTCAATGTGGTAGTTCCGTAACTAAAAGAACTGTAACAAGATTATGTCGATTGCCTCGCAATGTGGTAGTTCCGTAACTAAAAGAACTGTAACAAGATTATGTCGATTGCCTCTCAATGTGGTAGTTCCGTAACTAAAAGAACTGTAACAAGATTATGTCGATTGCCTCGCAATGTGGTAGTTCCGTAACTAAAAGAACTGTAACAAGATTATGTCGATTGCCTCTCAATGTGGTAGTTCCGTAACTAAAAGAACTGTAACAAGATTATGTCGATTGCCTCGCAATGTGGTAGTTCCGTAACTAAAAGAACTGTAACAAGATTATGTCGATTGCCTCGCAATGGAACCTAATGTGTACCTATATGTATTTTTTTTGTAATGAATTAACATTATTAATTCTTGAATCACACTGTTTAAAATATGCTCTTAAGAAACGCAGTTTTTATTTTGTTGGTAATTGTTTATACATGTAAAATATTATTATCACAGACCCCCACCAACAGATTTATATAACGTTGTTTAGTGGTAATCTCATAATTTTGTAACTTTTTAGATCATTGTTTCATAAAAGACCTACAGGCCTTTTGGTGGGCGGTATGTTGTGACGTATTGCGTTCAACGCTCATGCCTACTTAGTAATAGCTATACAATATATGTCATATAGATTATTTAATAGGCATGTCTTCAAACGAAGCTAGTCGCTCAATACACTTGTAGTAAAACACACGTCTTTTTCTTAATAAAATCCTATACAAAGCAAAGTGAACCTTATAACACCCAACAGACTCGATACTCATGAGAAATCGATTTAGTGGCGAGTGTGCGTGAGTGTTGGGGTGTGTGTTACCTGGCGGTGTCGAGCGCGGCGGCGTCGCGCAGCAGGTCGTCGAGCGGCGCGCGCAGGCCCTCGGCGTACACGCCCAGCGCCGTCAGCTTGTGCGCCTGCTCCGGGAACGTCTCGCGGATCTGCAGCGGCTGTCACACGCACACGCAGCGTTACATAGTGCACACATACAGATGCGCCAACATCCATTGCCCGGCCGAAATCTACGTATTATGTAAAATTGTCGTGAGATTCGGAATAGAAGAATAATCAGAATAACTATACTTCTATTCAGAATCTCAGGACAATTTACATTGATAGCCACTATGCCACTTACTCAATTATCAACAACAGCCAGCTTTATACCTTTTTTTATATTTTATATTATTTAACTTGTGACCTACGGCTGGCCGCTACTACAGCGCGAAACATGTATTTGCGCACACGTACATAAAATATTATGTGCAGTGCAGTGCTATGCTAGTGCTCAAACATTGTTTGTCTTTTGTGAGTGCGAATTCTATTTTTAGACTTTTCGGGATTCAAGTGATGGACTCAGGTAGCTGTGACCCGACCCAACCGAACATTCCTTTTAGATGTTTTGCTTTGGGTTCGAGGCATACAAGTGGGACGTCATTGTATTCTTTTGGCTACGACTTACTACTACACCAAAAAAAACAGATACCTCGGATGGAGACATTGGCGGCCGCAACATGAAACGCGTAAATAAATATATTTTATTGTTTTAGCATAGCGGCGACATAGAAAAGCGTCGAGAAAGCAGTTTTACCCGCCAAAGGATTCAACATTTGGGATTCAGCGAAGCTGGACCTGAGCGCAACCTGATGGCGACGTCATTAAAAAATGCCCACCCAATGATAAATATACAGGGTGTTTGGTGCATCGTGTGCCAAATTGAAATGGTCTACGGAAGGAGTCATCCGCTAGCCTTTTAGACCCTTTAACACCCCTCATGCTCTGTGGATTTTTTTTTATCGACTTTTTATTGTTTTCCAAAAAAAAGACCCAAATTTTACATTCAAATACAGATTTAAAAAAAATATAAGGCGTAGACTCTGAATTTTATTTTTATTTCGATTTGTATTGTTTAAGAATACTTTTAAATACAAAATTAGTGATATTAGTCACCTAGTTCTTTTTTAATTCACTCGCAAAGGTAAAACTTAAATTAAAGCTGTACATGTTACAGCTGTTTATAAGGCTACAAAAAAAAAATCAAAAGCGACCGGGATCTTCCAACTCCCTCATTAATTCTCCAGTCTATCCTCTTTCTAATGATGTGCCACATGCCATAAAAGTATTTTAACAACTTTGTGAATTCGCTAGAATTGTGAATCGAGTCACCTAAGGCTAATATTCAAAATTATGATTTAAAAAAAAATCTCTTAAATGATACCTGTCAAACCTATAAATCTGCTATCTCATTCTTATGGTTAGGTAAATTCGTGTCTCATATCTGTATCTTTCGTGGGATTTACTTGAAATAAAAAAACAAAATTGCATTTTTAACATTTATTTAATCATTGTTACAAATCTTGCTCAAATTGTTGGCCTCTGTTGCGAATGCAGGCCCGACACTTGTTTCGTATTTCAACAGTTGTTGTACGAAGTCGTATTTCCTCCTTAATAGTATTGAATGCCGCTTCTATGCGTTGGACTAATACCTCCCTAGTTGGAACCTCCGTGGCATATACCAACTCTTTGGCACGTCCCCAGACATAAAAGTCTAACGGAGTTAGATCTGGGGAACGTGGCGGCCATGGAATAGGGCCATCGCGTCCAATCCATGCATTGGGGAACACATTGTCGAGATATTCCCTCACAGTCAATCGCCAATGCGCGGGACAGCCGTCATTTTGAAATACAATGGGCACACGTTCATTAAATACGGGCACATCGGTCACTAATTCGGGCAGGTCATTTTGTAGGAATTCCAGGTAGTCTTCGCCATTGAGATTATCGGGCAGGTAATACGGTCCAATTACCTGATTCCCAATCACTCCTGCCCAAACGTTTACACTAAACCTTCTTTGAGAAGATTTCTGTCTTTTAACACGTCGGTTTTGCGTTTTCGTTGTCCAGTGGTGCAAATTGTGTAAATTGAGGATCCCATCCTTGGTAAATTTGGATTCATCCGTCCACAGTATTCTTTTTAAAAAATCAGGATCATCCACATCCGTGTGTAAAAGAAACCGACAAAAAGCCACTCGTCTCTCAAAGTCGCCACCCTCAAGACCTGCAACAAACAAAAAACTCTTTTAAATTTCTCTTGGGCAATAAGTAATTGCACAAGAAAGGACCCGATGTTCGTGCTAATAGATTCACTACCTGGAAGTGACGCCATACCATACCCATTACCTGCTAAACAAAGGCAAGGTCAAACAAAGCTTGCACGGGTTTAAAGTTAGTTTAAAATTACGTACCTTGCACCGGAGTGTAGTGGAATGGATGCTTTTTGTTTTGACGAAGTACTTTCCACACTTTCCATATTGAAATATCAAGATGTGATGCCATATTTCTAATGCTTCTTGTAGGGTCTTCCTCAAAAAGTGCCAGTATTCTCTCGTCTACTTCAACATTATGTCGCACAATATGGCCCCTTGGTTCATTAAAAGTAACACTGCCAGTCTCGCGTATGCGTCGGTATGTGTCTTGGAAGACTCTGCGGCCAGGTAATCGTCTACCAGGAAAGCGTTCCTGGTAAAGTCGTTGCGCTGCACGAGCGACGCCATTAGCGGCTCCGTAAGCCATCATGATGTCCGCATATTCTTCGTTAGAGAATGTCGCCATTGCAATAACAAAAAACTCAAAGTTTAACAATAACAACAAAAATTAAACAAATGTAACAAGAACCAGTAAAACTTAACGATAACAAAGTAATAAAAGAATCGCGGAGTATGGTGAACTAGCACACACGTTAGGTAGCAGAGGCAGTCATGTCTCGACAAAAAAAATGGCGGGTCGGGCGGCGCGATTTGTTCAAACCGATTTAAGGTATGCAAGAAAGAGATAGAAGATAGATTTTACTGTGAAAGAGTGAGAAAACAAATTTTACCTCTTTCTCAAGTAACAGTTCCGCAATAAATATTTTTTCATTAGAATTTGGAATGTAGTTTTATGTTACTTGATTCACAATTCTAGCGAATCCACAAAGTTGTTAAAATACTTTTATGGCATGTGGCACATCATTAGAAAGAGGATAGACTGGAGAATTAATGAGGGAGTTGGAAGATCCCGGTCGCTTTTGGTTTTTTTTTTTGTAGCCTTATAAATAGCTGTAACATGTACAGCTTTAATTTAAGTTTTACCTTTGCGAGTGAATTAAAAAAAAACTAGGTGACTAATATCACTAATTTTGTATTTAAAAGTATTCTTAAACAATACACATCGAAATAAAATTAAAGTTCAGAGTCTACGCCTTATATTTTTTTTTAAATCTGTATTTGAATGTAAAATTGGGGTCTTTTTTTTTGGAAAACAATAAAAAGTCGATAAAAAAAAATCCACAGAGCATGAGGGGTGTTAAGGGGTCTGAAAGACTAGCGGATGACCCCTTCAGTCGACCATTTTAATTTGGCACACGATGCACCAAACACCCTGTATAATAATGCTTACTCAAGGATGCATATCCGGTATGGCTCTAATAATCCCTCCATATCCCCAGGGCACGTCTTCCCTACCATCGCGCCCCCTGGTCTACTCTTTGATATGCAATGGTCTCTGTGGTCCCATGAATCATGAGGCTCCAGGGGCTAGTGCGTGTGCGAATCTTTGGGTTCATTCGAGTGATCGAGTCTGGTTTAACCACGCTAGGGTCGGTGCATTTCATTAATTCATTCATACTATGGACAGATCGGCAATAATATCAGACTTTCTGATTCATTAATTAATATCAGACATATTGTCTTGCGTTATAAATAACCGCCTACTTAGTTCAGTTCAGAAAAATGTGATACCTTGTTGAGATAAAAAATATTTGACATCGCTTTGGCAGCATATATTGTTGGTATTTAGTCGATTAGACTACGCAAACATGAATTGATTCTTCATCATCATAATTTCAGCCGAAAGAAGTCCACTGCTGGACTTCGGCCTCCCCCAAAAAGGGGGGGATTTGCCATAATCGCCACGCTTGCCTGGCGGGTTGGCGATTGCAGTATGGTTTTAAAAATGCATAAGAACGCTGCTGCCCATTCTCTAGTAAGTCCCTTAGTCGCTTTTCCTTGATTTATTTTAATTGATTCTTACTTTCAGATAATGGCAACACTGTCAGTACTGTCACTGAATGTTTAATATAAAACCGACAACTCTCCTCAGTTAGTTGCTTTTTTTTCTCTATATTTGCTGCGATAGGAATCAGACATAATTCCTTCCCTGTGAAACGTTCATTATAATTGACCGTTAATTAATAATAATAATAATATTTTTATTCAGTATTACAATGGGTAAATTATTAACATAAAATCTAATAATTTGCAAAGGTGTAAAATGTTAGATGCCAGTACTAGGATAAACCTGTATCACAGGCGGCATGAGCTTGCATGGGCAATTGTAGGATGATTCAATTCTTAACAATATTTAATATTACTAGTCTTGAAATAATGAGAAAATTAAATTAATTCAATATTGTATACCTAGTTTACTTAAATACTCTATTCATTAAAGATAAAAATAACAAAAAGTCTTATAAACGTAATGGTAGTTCATACTTCGTTTGCGTAATACACTTTATAACCTAGATATAAACATAATTATGTTATGATTTTGCGTCAGCAGAATCGGTAAGTCAAATTGTTGCACAATCACATCACATCGAGGCTATGTGTAAGTATATTCGATTTTTGCTACAGGCGACTTATGTGCTTAGACATCAACAAAATCGACGGTTTGTAGGTCAATGCAGTGTTTTGTTGAGTCAGCAGCAGGCATTCAATGCGAAAGTCTGGCTTTGATTATGATGCTCTAGGCGCCCTCATAGTCGATAGAGTTGATGTACCTGTATTCCGCTATTTTCCTAGTAGGGCACGCAACATCTCCCGTTTTGTGGATATTGGGCTTTTTAAAGCGTGAACAAGTTGCACATTTCAGTGTGTCAGCATTCTTTGCGCACTCTGACATCGTGTGTCCATCTTCACCGCAGGGACCACACGTACCTGCCAGGGTTACGAGTCTGTCCGAAAGGGATATCGTGGCTCTGGCACACAGGCATTTGAAGGAACACGGTGGGTTTTAGTCAGTAAAAGTCTGACACTCCCTCTCGCTCCGCCCAGACCGGGAGAAGTTATTTGATGATTTCCCACCAAAAAAAAAAAACACGTAGATTTTAGCTCTCTGCATGTTTTTGCTGCACGACTATATTGTTGGCATTTGTAGCATCTGGTAACCAAGGTGAAGGGCAGGACGTCCAATTTATAAAAAGCCTTGATTGGGACAATATGGCTTTACGTATATTGGCTGTAACTTCAATAACGTAGTTACAGGTCAACTCATCCTTCTTTCGATTTGTGGCTTAATTTAACCAAGCTCTAAAAGGACTCCATAGGCATTTCTGGAAACTTGTCGGCTACGTTCTGTTCGTAAATGCACTTGAAGACTTCAGTTTCAGCTAAAGTAGTCGGTACACCTACAACCACGATCCGAGGTTTGCGCTTGTTGGGTTCTTCGGCGGTAGGTCCGGATGTAGAGCTGGACTGCGTGCTTCAATTTATCAGCGTCATGTTTTGTCTCTGTCCTAATAATAGCGCCTCCATTTTTTGTCTTACGGACTCCACGTACACGCAGCTTCATTTATCAGGGCGAATGATTTCTTGCACGAGGACTTTTGTTTCGTCACTCGACTTTAATTTATCGTTTGATTGAAATGAACTCATTTGCTCCCTTCTTCACCATATTGGCAAGCGAAACATTTTCCGCAGAACCAGAGTCCTTAATCGTCTGCTTGTATCAAACGCGTTATACGCGTGAATGGCTTTCTGCTTGAGCGACTGATATAAGACTGCCATTTGTGAGGTTCCAGATCCTACTTTACGGCATAGGGTAGAAATTTTCATTTTCTGCTCCGAGTTGAGTTTGCCTTCTTCATTTAAGTGCTGTTCGATGGCTGACATCCATTTTTGAATCTCGGGCGTTGAATTAACATCAACCGTGACCGAATCAAGGGCTGGGTTTTGCGTCGTCGTCTTCGACGGAGAGGCGGAGGCTTGCACTGGTCCCCTTGGATTAAAGTAATAAATAATATTGCTAACGAGCACGTCTGTACACTGCGAATAAGCACGACTCCCAATTAAATTCTGCTTTTTATTTACGCCGATAACCTAATTTCCTACAGGTTGATTTATAGGTTTTGATAAGATTTAACCTATAATGGATGTGTTTTGATTGTGTGTGTTTGGTATGTGTGTAAAATGTGACCACCAACTTTTGAGTACTAGAAAAGTCATAAATCGCAAAAACAACTTTTCTCATACACTTCGTAGGAAATGAGACTCCAACTTAGTTTTTAAAGGTGGGTAGATGAACCGCTACAATGAACATGAAGACTGATCAAAAATAACAAAAAAAAAAAAAAACTTCAATTTCAAACGAATACGCGTCTTAGTAAAATTGTTTTTGCTTTGAAAATATAATCTAGATAGTTTGTGGCTTGGTTGCTTGTAATTTCTGAAACTGCGCAAAAGCCGCCATACTCGTACCCGTACTAATTTGAACCGGAAATTCGTAAGGTAGGGACAAACAACAAACACATGGACAAACATAATTATGGTCCTATACCGTGACCACCTCGCAGTCCTGATCTCACGCCTCTTGATTTTTATATGTGGCGCTATTTAAAAAAGGATAATATTTTTGTGTTCACCAAAAATCTTAAGGTACATCTATGTATGCATTTCTAAAATATTGATCTTAAACCCGTTTAATTGTTTTACTATAATTAAACTACTCGGCCAACAAAATATGTTACATCAAACAAATTCCAAATTAACACCAAGATATAACACTTTTTTATTGTAGTGCGCTGCAAATATTCTATTGTAACAATAACTATTTTATTCTTCCGAAACGAATCGCAGCAAAACCGACTCCACGTAGTCTTGTCTGCCCTACCCCTAGAGTGTTATTTAAAATCGCGTAGGCGCGTAGGGGCGAGGCGGCCCGCGAGCTGAGAAGCAGGTGGTTTCAACGCTTCCCACCGCGGCTGAGGCTGGCCGGCAGAGCCGGCCAGCCTCAGCCTCAGTGGTGAGCGTGAAACACATCTGTGACGATAAGCACGCATGGGACCGCTGGAGCCCTGCAGCGCCGGAGCCGTGACAGAAAACATGCCTGCTGCATGCTTGCTTGCACGTTTATCATATTAGACTAAGGATGGTATTTAAAAGTACTTCAATTTATTCCCATTTCATTTACCTAATTTTGCCTGTGTTCCACCAAATATACTGAATGTGCACCAAAATATGTTATCTGAAGTAAAACTAAGAAATAAATGCTTGTTTTTAAAATTAGGTGTATTACTATTTTTACAAATTTGCAACAGTTGTTAAATAGATGCTCGTTATGACATTTTAATTAACATATTTTGGTGCAATTTCAGTACATTTGGTGGAACACAGGCAAAATTAGGTAAATGAAATGGGAAGAAATTGAAGTACTTTTAAATAATATTTTGGTGCACATTCAGTATATTTGGTGGAACACAGGCAAAATTAGGTAAATGAAATGGGAATAAATTGAAGTACTTTTAAATACCATCCTTTAAAAAATGAACTTTATAAAAAGAAATACGACAGTGTTCAGGAACTCAAAAATGTACTTCCCACGATTATCTATGGAATGAATCCTAACACATTATCAGCTGCTACCCGTTCTGTAGTAAAGAGAATAAACCTATGCTTACTTCAAAACGGCTACCATTTTGAACACCTCATATCTTAGCACAAAAGTAAAGTTTCTAGGCGAGTCCAAATGTAAAGTTTCAAGTTTTTTATTTCAAGGTGAAATAATACCCAAAGTAGAAGTTATTGTTTATCGATTCTTACGTACTTTTTGCCATGTTCGGGTGGGACAACAAAAATTAAATTTTTGGAACTTGAGGGGGGCAGCTATCTCTGCTTAAGATTATGCTCTTTAAGCCCTACAGATTCCCTACCCAAAGCCTTTACCTAACCTCTGACCTTCTGTCTGTAAGGAAACTTTACCTACTCCATCTTATCCTGAGAAAACACAAATCCCTTCCGTTTGATCCCATAAAGTCAAGTATGAGGAGCAGAAGAAGCTACTTAATTGCTGTCCCAGCTGTCTACGTAACCAACTGTCCCAGTTAGATCTGCTTTTGCTAAGAGGCAGTATGCAAGGCAATCTTCCCATTTATACAATCTGTTGAATAAAGAGCTACACATCTATCCTCTGAAACTCCGTGACTGTAAACTAGTTGTGAATGACTGGCTTAAGAATACAACGTACGATGACATTGAGGCTTTGGTAACGTCGCTTTCCGATCCCAAGACACTATCACAGGGCTAACCAAAACCTAAACTGAATCCTAAAAACTAAACGAACAAAACTCATATACACAATGTACGCTCATACTATCACACACACTCTCCCTAACACACACACACACACATTCTAAAACCCTCTCGCATTCATCACCCATGTGTGCTCCTTATTGTATTTTGTATTTTTTTGTTTTTAATAACGTTTTTAAATTGCATCCCACCAAAAACATTTCATGTAAAATGTTGCCAAGACGACCACATAAGGTTTGCCCTGTGAAAAAGATATCAGATCTCATGTAGAGCCAAGCTTCTGAATTTAACTTCACAAATTCTACATATCAGTAAAAATGTATGGCTTCGCCGTTTCGCTACCGTCGTGGAGGTGATGCGAATATTTAGTTTCTGAAGTAAGTAACGAAACAGCCAAGCCATACATTTTTACTGATATGTAGAATTTGTGAAGTTAAATTCACTATACACTTCAGGAACTACTCTAATCTAATCTAATCTACTCACTACTAATACACTTCAGGAAGTAGCCAAACATTTTGATGATCATCAGTGTATCAGTGACGAAATCGGTGTATTTTAGATATCAATAAAATCTAAAGTATTAGAGCTATTCAATTGAGATTTTGTATGTTTAAAAAGTCTATTATTGACATCAATAAGTCTATTATTGACATCATATCCTGAGAATATGAACTATCTGATACATCGGAAACCAACTCTATGAGGGTTCCAAAAAACGACGAAACACTTCGAGAAAAGGTAGGTAGTGTAGTGCTTTTGCGCTTCGCTTGGCTCGTCTTGGCGGGGGCACTACCGTGCCGCCAGATACACGGTTTATGTTAAGTGGAAGAGCGGAGTCACCTAACACAAGCATCGCTTTGCTTAAAAGGTGATATCCAAAACATGTCTGTTAAGTTAAAATTATGTAACTGAAATAAACATTTTTATTTTTATTATTATTTTGTATTTGTTTTTCGATCAGTCCTTTTTGTAGCGGCTAGTTTATCGATGTTAAAAATTTTAAGTTCGAGTCTCATTTCCTACGAAATGTATGGGAAAAGTTTTTTGCGACATGACACAAGCATTTGACTACGTAAATCATGACATTCTAATTAAAAAACTAGACGCATATGGAATAAGAGGTAATGTACTTAACTTAATCAAATCTTATTTAGACAATAGAAAGCAAAAGGTAGAAATAACTAGAATCAATATAGCTACTAAAAAAGAAGAGACATATGTTTCAGATGAACGTTACGTTACCTTTGGTGTTCCACAAGGTAGTGTATTGGGACCTCCTCTCTTTACTTTATACATTAATGACTTGCCAAAATCAACTTCACATCCCATGACTCTATTTGCAGATAGTACAGTGACAATTGCTAATAATAATAATGACATGACCCAATATAAACTTGACATTCACAACTCTTTGACATCAATAATACATCGGTTAGACTGTAATAATTTAAAGATCAATTTAAATAAAACAAAGATAATGCATTTTAGCCAGCGTTTGACTAGAAATAATTTGGACATAAATATTGATAATAAAACCATTGAAAGCGTTAATACAACTAAATTCCTCGGACTGATCATTGACAAAAGACTAGACTGGAAATCACATATAGAGAATCTCTCAAAAAAAATTAGTAGTTCTGCTTTTGCTTTACATTCTCTAGCTGCAGTCGTGAATGTAGATACCTCAATTGTGGCCTACCACGGCATAGCTGCGTCTCACTTAAGATACGGCATCATCTTATGGGGAAATTCTACTGATTTCAACATCGCATTCAATGCCCAAAAGAGATGCATTAGGTCAATGTTTAGGTTAAAGACTGTTGATACTTGTAAACAGTATTTTATAAGATACAAGATATTAACTTTGCCGTGCCTGTATATCCTCGAAACTGTGATGTTTGTTAAAGCGAATCCCAAATTATTTCCACGCTTACAGGACGCTGTCCCACGTAATAGACGGGATATGAGCATAATTCGCGTATATCCTGCGAAAACTGCACTCATGCGCAAAAGTATCATCTGCAAGGCTCCAACTATATTTAACAAGCTACCTAAACGTTGGAAGGAGCTAAATATCAAGGCGTTCAAACGTCAGTTGATACTATTTTTATCGCAAAAAGCATATTACAGTGTGTCTGAATTTTTAGTCGAAAAACTTGTCTGACATTAATTTTATTATAATATAGTTGTAAGTTTGACATAGCAGTTTGGTTAAATTCTTTATATAATTAATGTGACTAAAATATTTGTACGCCAATATATTATAAGGACTGGATTGGACTTTATTGTAATTTATTATCATCATGCATGCTGTTGTATGTATATACCATGTTTATACAAATAAATGAATCTTATCTTATCTTATGACTTTTTCTCGAACATCAATTGTTCCAATAGAGGGTATTGATCCTTATAAGAAAGAGGATCGATTGGCATAAAACAAGTTTTTGTGAAAACTGCCCATTTTCCTGCTGACTACATTTTTTTCAAAATCTGTAAATGGAGATCAAAATTTCTCAAAAAGTTAAGGAGTCTCCTAAGACCGTTTTCCTGTAGCCACAACGGTTAAGGTAGCTGCCCTTACTGCCCCATTTCAAGAATCCACCCTGTATAGTGGTGTCTAAAAATATACTGTGCTCGTCCTACAACTACTGATATATGTGCACCATAAACACAAGTTAAATCTTACTCTGGGTGCCAGAGTTCATCGAAAACTCTCTTTCCCTTAGTTGTAACGCTGCATAGTGTTCAGATAAGTGTTTTTGTACAATTCACGCGAACAAAGTCGCGGGGATAACCTAGCCTTGTCCATAATAAAAAAATCTCATTTCATCAGTCAACTAAATATAAGGGAAAAGTTTTTTGCGATTTGTGACTTGTCTAGTACCTACTCAAATCTGAGTTGGTCCGGTAGTTTTTTGATCAGGATCGATTGTCATTAAAAATGAAATGGTGTGCGAGCGCATCACTTGGGACCGGCAGAAAAGATGTTTTTTTTTAACTTTGATTGTTCGTCATTTTAGTGCGAATAAGGTTAATAGGGAAAGAAAAATTGGAAAAGTTGCCCGGAAATTCGCAAAAAACCAGCTCCTTTTTTATGGGATTCTGTATGGATGATTGAAATTTGGACAGGACTACGTCAGCCAGGTCAGCTAGTATGCTCTAAATAAGAGCAGGCTACTCACGACGTAGAGCACTTCCAGCGCGGCCAGCAGCTGCACGAGCTCGGCGTCGGGCCAGCGCGGGTGCGGCCGCAGCGCCAGCGCCGGGCGGCGCGCGCCGGCCGCGGCCGCACGCAGCACGCCCGCACGCGCCGCCTCGCCCAGCGCGCGCACGTCGTCGTACGCGCCCAGCGCGCCCGTGCCCGCCAGCACCAGCCGCCCGCCCGACACGCGCGCGCAGCGCAGCACGCACGTGCTCTGCACACCACACGATGACACAAACGGCTCAACACAACTAAATTTATTTTTCTCAAACATGCATGGAAATATTGTCATTATTGTCGAAAAAAGAACACGCGAAGTATCGAATTTACGGTCAAAGAAAATCAAAACAATTGCAGGAGCGTTTTTTTGAATATGGAACATTCAACGCTCCAGCAATGTTTATGAAACGGCGTGCTGGGGTTATTAAATACTCTTTTACTCCAAAACATGGCAACCAAGGTATTATCTTATCAAAGATTTTATTTAAATTTCGAACAGGCTTCCAAATAGAAAGCTGTATGAAAAAAAAAAACAAATGAACACATTGGCGCGTGAAAATAGAATGCTAGGCATTTTAGTAATTGGGCATTTAACGACTAAGCCAAAATATCGTTGTTCGTCATTGAATCTGGAATGTATAAATAATTTACTTTCCCTGCATTATTTTGAGAAAAGCACGGTATATGCCTCGGCGGACATGGCAATTGCCTGTCTCGTATTAGTGAAGTCCTCGCCTACGGCTCGGCCTTCAAACTCATACTCGACCTGCAATTGCCTATTTCACGGCCTTTGCAATAATGTACTATTTCTCAAACATGCATGGAAATATTGTCATTATTTTCGAAGAAAGAACACGCGATGTATCGAATTTACGGTCAAAGAAAATCAAATCCATTGCAGGAGCGTTTTTCGAATTTGGAACATTATAACAACGCTCCAGCAATGTTGTATGAAACGGCGTGCTGGGGTTATTAATACTCTTTTACTCCGAAACATGGCAACCAAGGAAGTAACTTATCAAAGGTTTTATTTAAATTTCGAACTGGCTTGCAAATAGAAAGTTGTATATTGAAAAAAAAAAAAACAAATGAACACATTGGCGCGTGAAAAATTATCGTTGTTCGTCATTGAATCTGGAATTTATAAATAATTTCCTTTCCCTGCATTCTTTTGAGAAAAGCACTATAAATGCCTCGGCGGAAATGGCAATTGCCTGTCTCGTATTAGTGAAGTCCTCGCCTACGGCTCGGCCTTCAAACTCATACTCTGCAATTCGGTATGTAAAGTATTTTTCAGGTACGTTTTTTATATTTTTATTATAAAGATATAAGTACCTATTTAAAACCATCGAGACATAAGTACTAACGTACAGTACTTATATCTCGATGTTTAAAACACAACATCATTTCAACTTTTTAAACTCTTTTGTTATTTTTTTATATATTTTTTAAGTTTTGTTCGTGCTGACGTCATAAAGTAGATTGAATAGTTTAGGATCTTTGCCACATAGAACAGTTTTTTAAAACCTAAATTCAGTAAAGTCAAATTGTCAAATCTGACAGTTAATTGGTTTTAATTTCCAATGTTAAAGCTTATTAAAATTATGAATCGATCAAAGACTACTTCTGCTAAATGCTTCATTCATGTTATTGTTATCTGACATTAGAAACTTTTTCCATCTTTCAGGCAAACAGCAGTGATCATAAACGTTTGCCAAGCTTACGTAAGAAGCAATCAGACCGAACCATGGACCGAACCTACGATTACATGACAGCTATTTATTGAAACAGAAAGAAAGTGCTTTATTGAAGGATGCCAGAGAATAGATAGTACAGAGTTCCACTTTCTACTCGAAAAATGTTACTCAGTCGGTATAAATATTAAGCCCCTGAGAATAATCGTCTTTGTGATCAACATTTAGTATAGAAGTACATATGGGATTTTCTGAACTGTTTGAGAAAATAATTATGTACAGACTTTCACAGTAAAACATATCCAGGACATGATGTGCTTAAAAGATGCTGATTTTTTAACTATTTGTGTTTCCTATCTTCCTCCCACACTACAAATAAGTATAATGCCCGGCACGAGTCGTGAGCACAGATTGACAGGTAGTGGATGCAAGCCCTCGCATGTACACTTTCGCCCAAATTTATTCAGTACCGTTTTTTATTTAAATTATTGATAGGTACTTACAAATTTATTCAGTACCGTTTTTTATTTAAATAATTTATAGGTCAAATTAGAATTTCTGAACCATTGGCTTCTTTAACGATCCGCCGTACTGTTGCTACTGAGGTGTTGGTCGCCTCCGCTGTGTCTTTACAAATTTCCAGCATATTTTTGTCAATACCTAACTCGTTAACAGCGTTGTTCTTTATGAAACAGTACACTTAATACACCATTTGCCTTGCCTGTCTATTTAAAACTGTATTGTTTCTCCTCGGCATTTTAAAGAGTTCGTGACTTACGAATTTAAAACAAAAATTAAAAAAAATATGAGTGTGCTTTAGACCACACGACTGAAGTAAAACTTACAAATAGTAATACTCATTATACTTACTTGCAACAGTAGGCCTGCACTGTGTCTTAGATATACGAAACGCAACTGGCTATTAGAGAAAGGGAGTAAGAAAATGTGTGCTCGCACCTCTCTCTCTTGCCCCTACAGTAATATACGAAACATAACTCTCTTTCTATCTTCACTAACTTATATCTCCCTCTCAACGTTCGTTCGCTCGCTTCCGTAACGCTCTCGTCACGCATTCACCAGCTTACTCCCTAAAGCAAGTCAGTCAAGCGTGCGTAAATAAGTTTTACTTCAAAAACTCAACAATTGTCTAAAACGAGATAATAAAAATGAACTATTTTAAAATCTAAAACGTAAGTCACTAAAATAGCACGAAAGTGTACAGTAGCCGAATGAAACGCGAGTCCAATAGACGACGAGCATCGACTGATGAACCAATCGCGTGCAGCTCGGCGAACCCCTGGCTTCTTCATTCCGCCAAAGAGACCGAAAAATTAACTACTGCGCAGGTGTCAATTTGTGCTCACGAAGTCACGACTCGTGCCGGCAAAAAAACAGCTGTTAAGTATAGATTGTTACATACCCTCACTTTTACTAAATCTCTTTTAACTCGGCTCTGTGTACATCCACCCTTAAACGTCATGTAAGGCCGCAATACTGGTAAGGGTGTGACAGTACATGAAAATATATGATAAGTTAAAGGAACCTACAAGCCTAATAGGCCCTACAGCCCTAACCTATCATATATCTAGTATGTGATAAATAAATATATTAATAAGTTCAGGCTGTCTGCACCATGCGACCTAAGGTTACAGACTGATAGTAGACAGGATTTCCAGGTTTGGGAAGGATACTGGCACTGCCAGTCGCGCAGACACACGAGACTGATCAGAGATGGCTAAAGGTGTCTTGGCCACAGTGAGGGGTAATGAGATAAGAATATAAAATTCAAATCTATATCTATCATATTTACAATATGATACAGCTTATAAACTACTTTTTCTTAACACACCATTATATAAAATCTTTCGTGTCCTATTAGATGAGTGTAAGATGTAACCAAATCAATATTCAAATTTTTAAATGGGCCGCGCGTCAGCTGGGCCGAGTGCTGAGTCAATGTCCAAAGGTAACGTTGAACACTCAGATTGCCAAAATCCGCAAAATATCCAGTGATGGTTTGATAATAAAGTAGCTATCAATTGACACCAATTTCATCTTTTTACATCCAGGCCCAAGATTAAATTTACAAAAGCCAAAGCGTATCCGTCTCCTTTGACGTTGACATTACTTGACATTGACGCTTGACACATAAAGGACAACTTAATTATTTAATTACAAGAGGCACTGAAAGTTTTCAATTCAATCTACTTTATGACGTCATTTAGAGGTCAAATAAAAGACAAGTAATTTTAAGTATTTTTGTGAAAATAAAAACGATCTTAAAATTTTAAGACCTGTTAATAGAAAAATACGGCTTAGAAGCTTAAAATCTCGAAATGGTTTTGGAATCAGCATAGGTTAATTTTTACTTTACATACCTACCGAATTGCCTATTTCACGGCTTTTGCAATAATTTACTATATATTATAATACGTTGTTCTCACATGAAGCAACAAGAATAATGTACCCAGGATTTTATAATATCTTGATTTAAAAGCGTGTCCTTGGAGTTTCTTGCCTGATCTTCTCCATAGAGATCTACGTTTTGGAATGGGCAAAGAGTTTCAACATTCTGACTGACTGCAATGACCGACTCTTTGACAATTCAAAAGTGCCTGTAATTGGTTTAATTGAAATAAATGCTTTGAGTTTGAGTTTGATGTAGAAAGACGTGCACGTTAAAAGCGTCCATAGTAAACAATTCAAAAACTTTAAATTAGGCGTGGCAGCTAAGAGATGACCAATCCCAACTGACGGCGCCCGTTCACGAACATGACGCATGGATCAGCCCCAGCTCAACCATTATGAAGGGCACCGAATGATCCAACACAATGCGCCAGCATCAGCGAGACATTTGAGTGAGCATGCCAAACTCTCATCTGCCAGGGAATATTCAATTCAATGTAGAAGTCACAGAAGCACTGCGCGGGTGCTACACGCACCTTGTCGAGCTCGGCGTCGAGCTGACGTGCGTCGGCTATGAAGTCCTCGAGCGCCTGCGGCGGCGCCACGCCTGGTGACGTCACCAGCACGAGCGCGTCGTACTGCGCGCTGTTCACCTCGCTCACGGCTGCCACGCTCACGCCGTGCACCATGCGCTCGATACCCATCGCCGACGAGAGCTTAGCACGCTGCACCTGCCGGAATACATACGTCCATACTTACAAATGCACATTTGAATGACCAGTGATAACATGCTGGTGGAAAACTGCAGGTTTCAGTCAGATAATGTAGTGAATAGAAAGGACTTATTGACAATAAGTCCTTTCTATTCACTACATTATCACACTCACTGCAAATGTGTTTCCCCACATGACAATAAGTTATTGTCATGTGGGGAAACACATTTGCAGTAAAAAATAAAAGTACGAGGCATCCCTACGTTTGAAGAGAAAAAAAAAACTGCCCAAGTGCGTGTCGGTCCACGCACAATGAAGGATTCCGTAGTTGGAATGAATTTATCCTAAAAATAAACTTAACATTGTAGTTGAAAAAGATGTTCTCCCTTATATCGATTTATGCAACAGTCAATTTTCCAACTGCAAATGTAAGTTTGTAATCGTTTTTTTTATGTGATAAAACTAGAAATTGACCATTTTCGGACTTTTTCCTTTACTTGCTTCCTGCCAAATTTCATGATTTTAGGTCTACGGGAAGTACCCATAGGTTTTGATATTTTATTTGCGAGTATCAAAATATCTCGCATAAATCGCCGTATTGTTTTACTGCGTTGAATTATTAGCTTGATTTTTTAGAGCTCCAAGGGACCGTAGACCTACGTATTTGATATTATTTTCAACATGATATCTCCACGCGTTACTGAAAGAAAAACCGGCCAAGTGCGAGACGGACTCGCGCACGAAGGGTTCCGTACCATTATCTATAAAAACGGCAAAACAATCACGTTTGTTGTATGGGAGCCCCCCTTAAATGTTTGTTTTATTTTAATTTATTTTTAATGAATATACAATCTGGCTCTGGATGTACGACATTAAATTAAAACGAGCACAGTACTAGTCCATCGAAACATTTTAAAACACGAAGATTAGTAGTTAATGGAAAATTTAAAAATTGCAATTTTCAAACAAAATAAATAGCAGAATCAACTGCATAAAAAGTAAACACTCTATAACTACGAAAAGTTAGTGACCTGTAACAAGCGCGACGCGGTGCGGGGCGTAGGTAGGTAAGTACTTTAGTCGTCGAACAACAAAGGGCAGCAGCACTAACTCACTAATTTGCGCGTTGTTTATTAAAATGTCACTGATTGAATGATTAATCACATAATATCAAATCAAAACCAAAATTTACAAGGCTACAAGTCGGGTTGTTTTCAAAATATTGTAATATCCGCTCCTCGATAATTGAATTTGAAGCCACGCCCTCTCCTTGAGGAACCAAAGGCCGATTCTCTCGTAACCCCTGGAGGGCCAGGGTAAAAACACGGCTGTTGGTGGCCCCACCAAACACGAACGTGCCCACGTTCGTGTTTCACTATCATATCTCTCCCGGTTGTACGCACTGCTAAAGCCGCATTTTGGTTACATGCTCCGTACGTAAGTACCATGTCGGTGTACTCGGCAGCTGTGTACCTTATTTGAGGCATTATCAAACTACAAAACCCCCAAACCTAAATCAAACTAGCTACCTATTACGTAAATGCCTAACTAACTAATATTACACTAACACTTAACAATAAGTCACTAACCAATGCACTAATCCAACTACGATAAATCGTTTTTAATCACAATAACAACTAAAACTTATCATAAAATCATGCGCGCGCGGCGGCGCGGCTCGCCTCGCCATACAAAAAACAGGCGTGTGCTTCCTCAAAGGGCGCCGCCATGCACTGACTGACTGACCAAATTAGCGAGAATCGCCGAAATATTTCCGCTCACACACACACCGATGCATTAGTGGTGCATAGACAATTGCGAGTTCGCAATTGTCTATGCACCACTAATGCATCATTTGCGAAAGTAATATTTCTTTTTCTTTCTAACTAGGATTTTGTGGGTCTGAGCGGGGCGCGTCAGAGTGGAATCGTATGACACCTTTCTCCGTCTTTCAAGCGTATTCAGGCGCAGGGCGCAGAGAATAGAATCATACGTTTTACACAGGTTCTTGACCTTACAATGTTTACCTATTATTACGGACTCAGATCTACATCATGATGAAAAATAACAAAATGGAAAATAATTTCCTGTGGCTAAAGTATTCATTCGATTCATGGACGTATAAAAAAAGTTGTAACACCTTGTTTAACTAAAGATTCTGTGAATATTTCAAGCGTCTACCTGTTGCCGTTATCAATATCGAGCAAAAACAAGCAAAAAAACGCAACTGATTGAAACTGACAAAAGAAGTACTTGTCAGCTTGTACTGTATCAGGCATTGGAATAAGCCAAGTGCAAAACATTTTGCATGTGCATCTGAAGGTTCGGAAGCTTTGGCACTCGCTGGATACCGCATGATTTAACGGACCAGATCAGAAACGACTGCGTTTCGAGTGGTGCCGTAAAATGATAAAAAAGGGACAGTCATTGGTTGTCTATAATATCGTGACCGGTGATGAAACCTGGGTGCACTGCTTTGAACCGGAAAGAAAAAGCCAGTCGGCAGAATAGGTCTTTGCTTTTGAGGATTAGCCGACGAAAGTTAAGAAAAGTCGAATCATTGGTAAGGAAATGGTTACTTCTTTTTTCGGTAAATCATGACACTACACAACAGTGTCGCTTGAAGACCAACGGACAGTGACCGTAGATTGGTATGTCAACACTTGCTTCCCCAGAGTTTTAGAAAAAGTTCGCGAAAAGCGTCCTCGAAGCAATGTCCTCCTTCACCACGATAACGCGTCCTCACATTCCGCTAAGGAAACGGAAGTGTATTTAAGACATCAAATGTAGAACTGATGACATATCTGCCATACAGCCCAGTCCTCGCACCTTACGACTTCTTTTGGTTTCATTAAGTTAAAGACAAACTTAGAGGCACACGTTTTACGAGCACTAAATCGGCGGTGAATGCGTTTCACGAAGCCATTGTAGCGGTCCCTAAGGAAGACTAGTCCAACTGCTTTTTACAATACACATACATAACATATTCAGCCTATAATGTTCCCACTGCTGGGACACAGGCCTCCTCTTTCTGTGAGAGGGAGTGCGCCGTAATCCGCCACGCAGGCCCAGTGCGGGTTGGTGGATGTCACATGTCTTCGAATTGCTAGTTCTAGAACATGCCGGTTTGCTTTTTGGTTTGCTTTCAATGGTTCCAGCGAATCCAAAAATCTATAAATTGTGAGGGCATATACTTTGAAAATCAAGAAATGTATCATAAGTAATCATAAGTTCACAAGTCTAATATCTGGTCTCATCAATCACAATCCAGAACTTTCAGTATGAGCTAAGTATTAGTCCACGCTACGCCTCAGTTGGTTGTTGGTTGTTACCAAAACACGTTTAGAAAAACAATCTCGATACAAATTAACGGAATAAACGGTAACTACGGTTACGGTTTTACGGTTAATTATTTCTTGTTATTAATTATTTGTGTACATAAACTGTTAAATAAATAAATAAAGGTAAACTAACAAAATACCTATCTGTATTAAATATGAACGTACGGTTGGTATTTAATTAATAACAAGAACGTCTTATTTGTATGCAGAACTTGGTTGCTTTTAGGGTTCCGTACCCAAAGGGTAAAAACGGGAACCCTATTACTAAGGCTCCGCCGTCTGTCTGTCTGTCACCAGAGGGCTAATTGCGTAACACACTATCAGTAGGAATCGGTTTCAATTTGACAGTTCAACACAATTCAGTGCGTTATTTACGTTGTTGAGCAGACATTTTTTTTCTACCATAAGAAGCAATGGATTAGCAATATACTTCAAAATCATTCCGATTCCGATTCAAACTGTGTTACGCAATTAGGGTACAGGCTGCATCTCATGAACCGTGATAGTTAGACAGTTGAAAATTTCACAGATGATGTGGCTATAACAACAAATACTAAAAAACAAAATAAGTATTTAAGGGGTTCCCATACAACAAAAGTGATTATTTGCTCGTTTTTACTCTATATTGACCACGACAACAGGTAGGCGCTTGAAATATTCACAGAATATTTAGTTATACAGGTGGAAAGGGAAACGCCCGAAAAATGCCTGAAATGGACAGAAACTACTAATAGTCCATAATTGTATTTAGAATAAATGATGTAATTCTCAATTTTGTTTACCTAGGGTAAAAATATAACGAATATTAAAATATTTAACTTGATATCCGTCTAACTCATTCTTATTTTTATAAGTCAGTGTTTATTTGACATGAGTAAACATTCAGCCAAACAGGAATCTTAAAATAATCCTTACGAAATAGTTTGTACAATTAGTGCACAGTTATCATACATTTAATATAATTCAACCTATATGTACCGTAAATCTAATTAAAATAATATATGCATATCATTAATTAAAATAATTATTTTCAAAATAGAAAACATGTCGTAGACTGTATGAATCACATGTCTTTTGCCTTGCGGACAGTTTGACCACAAAGACCACAGAACATTTTTTAACCTGCTGTGAGTCCCATTTATATACAACGTGTTTTTTTTTATATCCCATAACTAGGGTATGATTGAGGCCATATCAAAGAATCAACTGGCATATGAGTTATGTTCCAATCCTTCTTTATTTTTTTTTTCATTTTTCATACAAAATAATTCGGCAAAGTCACGATTATTAATGTAAAACACCCTTACGTGAAATATGACAACGTCGACAAGGTAGCTATCCCATAACTCTAGGGTATGATTGAGGCCATATCAAAGAATCAACTGGCATGAGTTATGTTCCAATCCTTCTTTATTTTTTTTTTCATTTTTCATACAAAATAATTCGGCAAAGTCACGATTATTAATGTAAAACACCCTTACGTGAAATATGACAACGTCGACAAGGTAGCTTTCCCTTCACTAGCTGCCGCCGGGAAGCCCCGATACCAACATACCTACATATTTTATTTTACTATTTATTTTACTACACTACTGCGAAGTTTGGCAACCTCGCAAAAGTAAAGATTCGTCATACTGGTGACAATTTTTGACCTAATTTAATTATGATTGATGATATCTCCGAAACGATGCATTTTTGGACCACCTATTCTAGGAGTTTTAGTATTATTTTTACCTACAGAATATAACCCTAGAATTATGGGATATCAAAAAAACAGGTTGTATATTAGTCTAATGCTGTCAGCAACTGTGATGACTGTGAGCTGAGCGCGTACACGAGCGTTCCGAATTGTTGACAGCTCTGAACTGTCATAATCGTAATATTTAATTCGGTACGCAAAATATCGATGTGAGCGCTGTCAGCGTTTATGTTCATATTCGGAATGCACCCATAAATTCTTTACACCATTTACACTAATGAGTCTTCAACTGTCAGCCAGGGGGGGCACACTTAGCATTGTCATCAATTTCCATGGGCGACAGCGACATCTGGAGTTTGGTGGGTTAACAAAACTTGGCAGCCATCTTGTCTTGTTTGTCAAATTGTCAGACAAATGTCATTGTCGCCATTCGGCCATTGTCAGCTCCGGTTTTACCAAGGTTTTACCGGCGTTGATGCGCTTCCCGAGTTAAACTCACTAACTCAGCTATTTCTAATAATTGTTACTTGTTAGTCTTGTTACTGTTATTTGTTTTGTTTTTATTTCATATTATTGTTATCACTTTGTTTTTTGTTGGTCATTTTTGTTGTTTTGTTAATATGAGTGAACTCCGAAGAAGATATTGTATTTTTGGCTGTGATGCTTTAGGTGAGTGTTTATTACCATACGGTACCGTATTTACTAGAAGCAAGAAAACAGTTTTATGTTATTCCATAATTTCATTTTATTTAGTCATACTCTGATATTCATAAATTTCGTTCCATTTTCAGTTGCATACGGTGTACCCCTTCACCGGTTTCCAAACCCTGAAAACCGACCTGATTTGTTCGCTGCTTGGATAGCGGCTGTTGGCAGCAAGGTTACAGAAAGGGACCGTACGAAGATATACAAGAACAAAAGAATATGTGATCACCATTTTGATCCTACATTCAAGACAACTGGAGGTCATCTTATTTGTTCAGCCATACCATCAGTTAATTTGAATCGTAAGTAGAATTAAATTAGCTCAATATTTGTGAGAAAATAACATTTATAACAATACCAAATTGATTCAGATTATCAATTTTATTGATTTGTTGTACTCGTCAGAGTAACATAAAAGTACTCTGAAAATAAAATTGTGGAATAAACAGGGATTTGGGATCTATTATTTTTGCATTTGAACCAAATCCCTGTAAGACTAGTGAGCTGCTGCTGTACAAGAGATTTGTCAACTTAACCTGTCAGGTGTCATGGCAAAACTTTGATTGTGTTTTTTTGGTTTAATAATAAAAAAGTTAATCTGAAGGTTATTATAATGAATGTAAGGGATCCCTCTTTTGCTCTATTAATACAGAAACCAATTAAATTATTATTTTATTTACTCAATGGTGGGTTTTCATTGGGATCAAAATAAAGGCACTTTTTGTTCCTTTACTTAAATTCTCTAATAAAAAAGAATTAAAAGACTTATTTCTCAAAGTATCAAAGGTACAAAAAGGCAACATAGATATAGTTTTAATATTTATGTTACTGAATTATAAACAACTATTTTATGTAGTAAAAATGGAACATCTTAGTTACTTCACACAGACTGACGTTGCATCAAAACACAGAAATATCAGAAAAAAAGTAATTTAACTGATTATAATATTGCAATGTTATGTTACAGGTGTTCAGCAAACAATCAGTACCTTTGTGGAGACAGACCATAGCTACTGTCAACCTAGAAGACAATCTGGTCATGGCGGACCTATGATTGATATCACCAACGTGGCTGGGTCATCGGTTCAAACTAAACACCTACCTGGTCCATCCAGATCTGGACCTTCATCCGCTGTTGGTTCTACAGAATTCTCAGGGCCATCTGGATCTACCTGTTTAATGTCAAGTGAAAAGTGCCATGCTCCCATACCATTGACAAAATTTGATGCAGGTACTTTGTTTTTTTTATAATTATTATTATTAAATGTGAACTGGTCTGTCTGCTTGTTTGTTATATATTCACATAGCACTACCTAACTGGTTTAATTTATCATTTGCATACATAATTTCTTTTCCAAACGGTGGGATGTTTTAGGCTGTTTATCCATTTAACATGATGTGTGTATTGTTAAGTTTATCCAAACTCAATTAATCTGCCCAGCCTTTTCCGAATTATGTTAGGGTTGACTACCAGTCTAACCATATGCATATATTACATAGAACAACTGCCTATCTGACCTCTGCAATGTTACTGGCTCAACACTATACCCCTTGGGTAAGAGTGGTTGTCAGACTTTTGGGCTTCTGATTATCCATAATAGATGTCAAAAATCTACAAATGATAGCCGAGACAGAAGGCTTAACGTGCTTTCCGAGGCACAGAGGGGTCTCGGTATGAAATGGATGGTCACCCATCTACGGACCGACCACGGCAAGCGTAGCTTAACCTTTGATTGATTGACCTGTGCGGCTGTTTCCTAACCACGAGTCCCTCGAGCTCGAGTTTATCTAAACTTTTGGTAGATAAGGATAGTGCAACACTGACCTTGAGGTTTATTATAAGTCTCACATTTTAAATATGTATAATAATAAATATGGTGGTGGGCAGGCAAGAGCAGCAGTGGGAAACTGCACAAGATAGTGAAGTTTGAAAGGCAAAAAGGGAGGCCTTTGCTCAGCACTGGGACATACCATAGGCTACAAAAAACGAACAACTTTTTATTTCCATCCATTATACATAATTCATAGAATTTAGCAAATCTTTAGTCTCTTACGTAAACAATTTTATCTAATATACCTGAACATCTTAAATATGTATGTTTTAAAATTTTAAATTTAATCTTTCAGGTAAAACTGTCGAGTTTCTGCAGAAAAAGGCTGAAACGCAGTGTGCTAGAAAAGCAAGACAAACGCAAAATGAAGTCAGGAGATTGCGCCAAAAACTTAAAACTTTCAAGTTGCGCATTAAACAAATCCAAAAGAATAGCGCGAACAGAGATTTTGAGAAATTAACTCGTAACATGTCCGAGTCGGCTAAATTGTTTACTCGAATGCAATGCATAGAAGGACGGAAGAAAAAGAAGGGGCATAGATTTACCCAGGAATAAAAGATTTTATCGCTTTCAATTTTTAAGAAAAGTCCTAAAGCCTACAAGTTAATGTGTAAACATTTTACATTACCATCTAAGAAAGTCCTGAAGTCATTGCTTGCTCAAGTAAAATTGACTCCAGGCATAAATGAAATCGTTTTTAAAGAGTTAAAGTCCACAGTGTCGAAAATGTTGCAACAAGATCGTCTGTGTACGTTAGTATTTGATGAAATGTCCATATCTCCCCATATCCATTACAATGTATACACAGACGATCTTGTTGGTTTTGAGAACGATGGGAAATGTAAGATGCCAAATTTTGCCAATCATGTTTTGGTGTTCATGGTCAAAGGGGTGAGGAAAAATTACAAACAACCAGTAGCTTACTACTTTACCCAAACATTAAAGACATCAAAACTTAAAGAAATGTTAGTAGACGTTATAGCCAACGTACAAGCTACTGGTCTAAAGATAATCGCAACTGTATGCGACCAAAGCTCGGCAAATGTAAGCACTATAAATAGCTTAATCTCCGAAGCCAAAACTGCATATTTCCAAGCAGGAAAAGAATGGCGAAAGGACGTAATACGTGTTAACAAATATGATATAATCCCGCTGTTTGATTTTTTTTATTTTTTTTTCTCTTTTCATTTTCCACTTATTAAAAGGAATTAGAAATAATTTATTAAATAAAGAAATGCATTATATGCACGAAAATGTATTAAAAATAGTAAAGTGGGAATACTTTCAGCGGGTTTTTGAAGCCGACAGGTCGCATGGAGAGTTGCGTATGCTACCCAATTTGACCAATGAACACATAGATCCTGGCAAAATAAAAAAAATGAGGGTGAAAAATGCGGCTCAAGTATTAAGTTATAGTATGGCAGTTGCTACTGATAATGTAATTGCAAGAGGAGATTGTCCCTCAGAATGTCGGGATCTAATACCGTTTATACTGCTAATAGACAAATTGTTTGACACATTTAACGCGTCATCTTTTACGCCGCCAAATGGAAAAATATACAGAGCTACTGTAAAGCGAAATTCTCCTCATCATATGTTATGGCAAGATGCGTTGATAATGTTAAAAACTGCCAAATTTATGGTGAAAAAAGGTGATGAGAAAATTGAAAAGTCTGTCCCAACTTTCAATAATTTTATTAGAACAATAGAAGGTTTTAAATCGATTTGGCAATTATTATCAAAAAAATATTCCTTTGACGCGATGCTGACACGCAATTTTAACCAAGACCCACTCGAAAATTTCTTTGGATGTGTTCGAAGTTTGGGTGCGCGAAATGTTACACCCAACTGTGTGGGATTTGAGGGAGCATTACCTTTTTCCTTATTTTTAAGTTTATATTATAATAATGTTTATTATTAAATAATTTCAGCACGAATCATTCAGTAGGCTCCAATTGCGAAGAGGATTCTAATGACTGTCTACAATCTCTCTCCTTTTTCCTTAAAAATAAGGAAAAAGGTAATGCTCCCTTGCAATCCCAAAGTATTGTAATTGATCAGCCCCTAAATGTTATGCAAAATACAAGAAATATTTCTGATTCAGGGGCTGATCAAAGAACTTATGTCTGTGGGTGGGCCTTGACGAAGTGTCTACAAAAAGTCGTCAAAGGTTGTAAAGATTGTAAAAGCAAACTACTGGGCAATTCGAACAATGAAATGTACAAATATATACGTGCCAAAGAATATTGCCAAAATAAGAAATGGCTTTGCTATCCCTCCGACTGCCTAGTAGCTTGTTTTCAAGAAATACAAGAAACAACTGTTGCATTTTTGAATAATGATTGCCACGAAAAGAACATCAAAGAAAGAATAAAAAGTTTCATTGAATTATTCACCGATTTTAGTTTTATAGACTGTGAAATACATCATGAAAAAGTAAAACAATGTTTTGTTGACACTTCCATACATATAATTATTTATAGTTGGTGCAGGTCTATAAATAGAATATTAGAAGGAAAAATCACCTACGAAGGTGGAGATGTGACAAAAAACGCAGCTCAGCTGTATTACAACAAATACAAAACGAAAAAATATTAAGTCGTTTGATGTTAATAAAATGACACTAATCTGAACATCTTATGTGTTTTTTTTAATTAGGTGAACCCACCCCCAGCTGACCCTAAACAGACTCGCTCTACAGATTGTCCTAATTTCTCAGTTTCTGGTACTTTTGACTTCGTTCACTATTGAAGACAAAAGTAATTTGTAAATAAGAGAAAAATACTAGGACAACAAGTTGAGTAAGATGTCTGTAAATTGAATAAGAATAATAAATCCTCATTTGTATACACCTACCTATAGGTATACATACTTATTAGTATACATACCTATATGTATATTAGAGCCTTAGTTCACCCACCAAACTCAAGGTGGCACCACTTTCCGTACATGCAAATTTTACCACAGAGTTGTTACTCTTTCCGTATATAGTTACTCTACTCTTTGCTGTCAGCACACGTTCTTTTCGCACTTTATGCAACGTAGCCCTTTCCTTTTTACCCGCACTACGCATAGCACTGGGCCACCGTCTGGCGAAATATGCACTTAAACCTATCGGTTCACTCTCACTCTGCTGACGGTCAGCAGTACTCTGCTTTCGCGGTTGCACTTCATTAAGCACTCTGGTTGACTCTGATGGTAGTCGCCACAGACTCCTGTCTGTGGGGAGGCTCCGCCCGGCTGGCCGCAGAATGCGAGCAGCATCTCACTCTTCTCCAGACCCAGACTGCTGCCGCGCATAGGACAACCCCCAGGAGTACGTATTCGACCACTAATCGCGTAACTCAAAGCAAACCACGACAAACCATTTTAGTGCTAATTTAGCTTAGATTACTATTATTTAGCTTACTTACCATTTAATTACGTTGTAATAACTTAGTATTCAATATAATCTTTAAAACCACAATCTTAGTTCGTATCATTAAAAATCATATAACCAAATATTAACCAACCCAGAAGTTAGTGCTAAGCTGTCAGTATATTAGAATGTACTCTGTGTGCTAAGCCAAGCAGGCGTTAACTTCTATTTCCATACATTACGGTTACGGATCGTTATTGGTAATCCTCCCGTTCGTTGGTAGGAAACGAGCGGTAAGATACGTTAATGAGTCGTAATTAATAGGAATGGTTGGTTTAGGCTTACGCCTGGTAGTTTATTTTACTGTCCGTAAGTAAAACAAACCGTTTTGGAAATATAGGAACCGGGCATTCATTATTGTTTTTAAACTAGAGTAGGGAGTGTACATTTGAATGTAAATAAATCTTTTACCTACAATTAATTGCAATAATAACTTAAAAAGTAATTAACAAGTACATTTAGTAATTAAAGAGACTCTGTGTTTCTTAATAAATAACCACCACTATATTTGTAACCATGCCTGAATAAAGGCTAATTATTATTAATAAGATAAACCACAAATAAATGAATCAAAAAGATATGGATTCAATAGTTTCATATTTATTGGCCACAAAATTTGCTTAGTCAATATGAGTAGTGTATTATGTTCTATGTTAGAGGGTTTGGTTTCCGCACTTAGTCCTTCATGTAGACCATTGTGCATGGTAGAGTAGTGTAGTAAATACAGCTACAAATCATCTGTGTGCCTTATAGAGTACTCAGCGACCTTCTCACAACAACTTGGACATGATGTGCACCTTATAGGGAAGAACTCTTCACAAGCTCAGCACAGTGCACATAATAAAATACCTAATCAACCTAGTCTCCTTGTCCTTGCGTGTCACTGCCTCACACAAACTAGTCAAGTCAATGTGTAATACACATGACACTGATAATGGATTGCAATATAAATATGGATTCACAATAAATATTACAAATTGATTGATGATACCGAATAATTTATAAAATACTTTAATGTTTACCTACACCAGAAAAAATATTTATTTAAAGAAACCCATGACCCAAGTTACCTAAGTTTGCAAAAATAAATGATTTGATTTGAAAAATTGTTGACGTATTCGTAATCTTATCTTTAGTGTAATGAAATGTTTTGTGGATTCAACCAGCAGGTTTGATCTATCACGTGTAATGCAAGTGAAACAACACCTTGCCGTGGGTAGGTAGTACTTACAGATTGGAATATGTTCGATGACCTGCGCGCTGACAGTGCACGCTCTCACTGTCGGCAGTCTAGTGATTGCTGATTGCTACCTAGGCTCGTGATTCCGACTGGTGACTGGACGCAGCCTATGTGTAGTGGTGTGTCGCCGGACGCCCGCTCTGAGCCACTGCCGCCGCGCCGCGTCTCCTTATCACACCAGTTATTGCGTCGTTTTGTGTGTGATTATCCAATCAGCCGACCAGCCGCACATAATGTATTTTATGGAATGACAAAGCAAAACAATAACAATTGCCGTGTCGGTTACTACTAAACTTTACATTTGTGACACTATCAAACTGAGGAAATAACTCTACGATCTACGGATCTACACATGGTGTTGTAGAGAGACGAGGATAAATATACAATATAATATAAATTCACCGTGTACCAAAACCGGAGAAAACTGGAAATGAAAGAAATAAAGAAACCAACAAGTCGTGAAGCGTGAAGTCGTTGGACTCAAGCTGACTGCATTTCCACAGAGCATATAACTTTAGCATTTCCTTGTTCATGTTCTATGTTCTTAGAGTCGAGTAGTGTTGCCATTGCTACGGCAATTGCCGTGGGGCTGCTTGGCAAAAAAAACACGGTACACGGCAGAACATTCACTGTCGTATCATACGACACGGCAATCAGAGCAATCTCCTTTAAAATCGAACACAGTAAAGAACACAATCTATACACCTCGCATAGGTAATCGACTACACTTGACAAGTGGCATTTCAAGGACCAATGTTTCCACGTCACTAGTTGGGGCACCCCCGAAAGACTAACCAATAAAGCCCCGTGATATAACAAACGTCAAAACGCTCAAACTTACCGATCCTTATCGTAATGGCCGCCAGATTTATTGCCCTTGTCGCCAATGTAAACAAAAAACATCTCAAGCGATTTCTAAGAGCATAAACATCCTTTGTTTAAGCTGTTTGGGTTTTTGTAGTCACTGTAATTAACAATAAAAAAAATGGTCGTGGGAACTGTATTGTATTTAATAATTACCACTGATTACAGATAACAGCTGTATTGTTTAGGTCCAATGTTATGGCTATTTCTGATAAAACAACTGTATCAATTTACACTAAATTTTGCAAGTTACATTATGAATAGATAAGAAATCTAACAACAGCGTTTCATTGAGAGTTCTATGTAACATTGTTGTAATAATAAATCACAAAGTTTATGGCACTTGAGGCCGGCCTCATGAATTCTTTGAAAGTTTGAAAATTCACATCTGAGAAAATTTTGATAAGAAACTACTCGGTGTTACCGAGTAGTTTCTTATAAAAAAAATTAATAAAATACTACATAAAATTTTATTGACTGATAGCTACCTATATATTGTAAAAATATACCACCATAATTAATTAAAAAAATATTTTATTGAAGTGATTAATTGATTTATTTATTTATTAATTAATTCAAAAATAATAAAAACATTTTGTTTTTGAATATTAGTGAAAACTACACAAGTAGGAACTATATTTTCATATTAATTTAACACATACTCATTCTTGTGGAAAGAAATAAAGATATTTAACTTCAAAGTTGTACAATTTTGATGCAATTTTTGACATTTGATTTTTTGATACTAATCACAAGTATTTATGATATAATTAGTGCAAATATTCTCTAAAACTATGTATTATGCACTTATTTTTGATTATTCATCTATTTGCAGTCGATAAAACACAAAAGTAGTCCAAATTCGGATGATAGAACGGATTTTTTTCGTAACTTTTCTTTGTTCGAAAATTTGAATTTTATGATGCAATTTCGTGCAATATTATTATCTGAAATGTTGTATTAACAACATATAAATGAAAATGTATCCACTTACCCGTGTTTTTAACACTAAATTAAAAGAACACTTTGTAAACAAGCATATTACAAATTAGAGGATTATATACAAGGTAAGAATGCTTGGAAACATGCTGGTCCTGCTCCATAGGACAATCTACAGTCTAGACAAAATCAAACAGACATTTTTTTAAATTGTGTGATTACCTTAACTCACACTGATATTGTTATTTTTTAGGAAATCGTACCTATATATTTTTTACAATTTTTGTAAATATGTGAGCACCATGTATCTATCACATAATTAATTTATCTGTCATTGCTTCATTTTTAACTCTTTTTATTACCTATTGTGGTATAGTAATTTATTCTAGGAGAATCGTCTTCATATATAATTTATATAATTAATGTACCTATAAAAATATTTTTCTGGATTTTAAAAGAGTACCGGTGGAGTTTCTTGCCCATTCTTCTCCATACGAAACTACCTTTTGGAAGGGGCGACTAGAATCAATTCTATTTTTTTGTAAATATTGACGTTCAAAAGTGTCTTTTATGTGCCTATTTGAAATAAACAATTTGACTTTGACTTTCACTTTATAATTTAAGAAAAGGTATGAATGAGACACAGCATTTTCTCAAATTTTCCTCAAAACACGACAATTCGATATCCAAAACACAGCAATTTTTTTTTTTATGGCAACCCTGCCCGTTAGTAGTAATAGTGTTCTGTGCATAGATTACGGCCTGGGGCCACAGACTGATACACTTTAAATTATTACGTTCTGTTGATTTGACTATGCCATTTAATATTTATTTAATCATAGTAAGTAAGCTTGCTACATATAAGTAATAAACCACACCAGTAGTACCACCGGTAGTGAAACCATATAAAAAATTCACCATATACAATGTACCTATATTCTGGCAAATAAAGAATTCATTCATTCTGTATTCAAGTAACAAGACTGATTCGCAGACAGCAGTACAGCACCGACGTACTACTTCTTAGTCTGTGGCACTGACACTCCGACATCGACAGGCATTGACATAGTTTTCCTAACTCAATGCCGACAGGCGACAGACCACATCATCACACACAGAGTACATTTGGGCTGCATTCCGTATATGCATTCCGTATTTATAATCACTGTAATCGATTTTAGCGCGGTAAACGGTAATAGGGAACGCGCGCTAAAATCAATTACAGATATATATATATATTATATATATATATATCTATATCTGTAATTGATATATATATTATATATATATATATATATCTGTAATTGATATATATATTATATATATATCATTACGGTCTTAATTCGGAATGCAGCCTTGTTTATCGAATCGACACGACAGATGACAGACGACGAGACTCTAGGAGTATGCACAGATTAAGTAGTACTTGTGTTCTGCGCGACGAGACACGAG
This sequence comes from Tiliacea aurago, assembly GCA_948098905.1. Classification (NCBI taxonomy): domain Eukaryota; kingdom Metazoa; phylum Arthropoda; class Insecta; order Lepidoptera; family Noctuidae; genus Tiliacea; species Tiliacea aurago. The sequence continues at coordinate 23,230,444 of OX402599.1, forward strand.
ACGACAGGCAGTACTACATAATCTGTGCGACAGGCTGAGTAATCCGCTCTCCGCTAGGAGTAATAGTGTTCTGTGGGCTGAGGCCATAGAGTATAGTAATAGATGCTGAGGCGCTCTCGGTGACGGGAGATTACCATCTGAGTACTACTTAATCTGTGCGCTCTCGTGTCTCTCATTGCAAGCGCGTGTTTTTAAATCAACTACAAATACTACAATCTACATTTTTAATGGGATTTGAACATTCCGGATTCCGGGGTCGTTCTTCTTGTGAAACTTAGACTACCTGATACACCTACTATTCCCGCATATCTCGTCAATTTAGCTGTTATGATCTAGAAGTGATAATGAAGAGCGTAAAGGCGCCAGTGGCGTGGGGCTGGAGCCGTGCGGCGGGAGCGCGAGCGTGGCGCGGCGCGCGGCGACGCTGGCTGGTGGGCGGCGTACTGGCGGCGGTGGTGGCGGCGGTGCTGGCGCCGCGGTTGGGCGCGCCCGGAGGCAACTACCGCATGCTAAGAGCTCACTAACTAGACATCATACACCGCATTGCACCTCATGTAATTACATACATTTTATTATTTGTTTAGGTTTGTCGTGACATGCTGTCTGCTTATATTAATACATTATAATTATTCTTACTGCAGGTTTACTTCAACTGTAATGTTTTGTTTTGTGAACTAATATTTTGTCTCTTGTTTGTGAACACTGGCAGGCAGGCAGCAGTTACCGTGCATCCTACATTGTGTAGACAGCTTGTGGCACTAATCTAAGTAATTGTATTGGTATAAACACACAATGTGTGTTGGAACTGTCTGAAGTAGCGCAAGGACATGATAGAACATCCACTATGAGACATAACTTGATTTGTATGGCTATTGCTCCAATATAAGAATAGTGCCATAAAAACGATACATTTACTTTGACATTGTAGTGTACGGCATCAGTATTAATATTTAGTAGGATGCACAAAGAGTTTGTTCTTATCCCTGAGCAAAGCATGTAGGTAATTCTTTACAACTCTGAAATATTCAAATTCAAATCCAGTTCATTATTTTATTACTAAAATGGATAGCTTTGTAAGTATTAATTACTCCAGAAATTGCACCTCAAAACCTGATGTTTCAGGACTGAATCAAAATCATGACACTGCATAAAGATGATGTGAAATAAATCTAGAGATGGTTCACGGCTTGGTATCACTACTGACTGCAGAGGGATGGGGCTGCCACCTAGCACTTAACATTGTGTCTGCTACACGGACTCTTGCTAGTCAGATAGGTATATACAGCGTGTGTCAATGGCTAAAGACCGACCTTCTTATCGCCCCCTTTTACGCACTCAAACATTATCCTTATCCTTATATCCTTTTAAACACTATGTCTTTTCACCCATTTTTAAGACATTTTTAAAAAACCTGATACAAGTTATTCTTTATTTTCAGTATAAATACTGAGTTTCAAGTTAATCGGACCACGTGTTACAAGTCTTCCATACAAACCTTGATATCCCCAATCCTCTCAATCTCTGCAATCAATAATGGGGGGGGGGGGTATTAAATAAAAATACAAACTTTATAATTTACTAAGGTTAGTATTTCTGCCAAGTTTCAGGTTTATTAACGCAAGGAGTAAGATGTTTCATACAAACAAAATCACCCCTTTTTCACCCCCTTGATTGTCGAATTTCCAAAAACCCCTTCTTAGCTGATGCCTACGTCATAATTTGGAGTTAATCAAGCCACACAGTAGAATCCTCCCTTGCAAAATTGACTACCCCTTTTCACCTCGTTAGGGGTAAATTTTCTAAAAACTCCGATACATTTTATTCTTTATTTTTGGTTTTCAGTATAAATACTGAGTTTTGAGTTTAGTTTGAGTTTATTAACTCAAGGAATAAGATTTATCCCCCTTTTTCACCCCTTAAAGGTAGAATTTCGAAAAATCCATTTTAGCGGATGCCTATAGTTTCTAACCAAAAGCCGAAATATTAGTGATTTTAACTTAAAAAGAACTTAGCTAAAAATAAAATTTCATCCCCCTTTTCACCCCTTAAAAGTTGAAATTGTAACAAAAACGTTGCGTTAGCTTCTAACCATAATCCTAGATATTAAATTTAGTTATTTTTAGATACGTATAAATTAATTTTCAATCGTCAGCCTATATACAAAACTTGAAGATCCTAACTTCAAAACTGACGGACTTTCATATAAACTTCCATCCCCTATTTTAACCCCTTAGGGGTGGAACTCCCAAAAATCCTTTCTTAGTGGATACTTGCTCTTCACAAAGAACACACCCTCCAAGTTTCGTGTCTCTAGGACCAGCGGTTTAGGCTGTGCGTTAATATATCAGTGAGTCATTCAGGACTTTGAATTTTATTTATACAGGGTGTAAAAAGACATCACAAAGCCGTCAACTACGCATACTGTACATCTAACTAAGTAGTTTTGCGCAAAAATTATTGCTGGGAACCGATTTTTATTTTTATAATTTTTATAAAAAATTGCAATTTTTTTTTTGTTTTTTATTCTTTATTTATTTACAGGGTTTTTTCTATACAGAATATGTCACCCCGATTATTGAATACAATATTATGTATGACTAGCCTACCCGCAACCTTGTACCCACAATAATAATATGATAAAGTGTTCTGGCCTCATCTGACAATGGTGAGGCCAAAACGCTATTATAGAAGTCTACATTAGACCCACTGCGCGCAATGTAACGCGAACGCAGGCAAACGGACTCAGTGCTGTTGTGTGAGTTAAGCCCCGCCCCTTCGTTCTACGCGGTACACGTAGGTTCTTGTCGAATAATCGCGGCTATGAACGAAATTAATGTAAGAAACATCGAAAATTCAGGTAATGTTTGCTTGAAAAAAAGTTTTTGGGTAGAATATGTAGCTTTCGGCTTCGGAAAGGGTCTTTTTACACCCGATATAGATTAATTTGCAAAACACAATCACTGGAGCATGGTCCGTTGTAGTACTTGTAGTAGAATCAAGGACTAAGGTTATAGCAGGTTTGTTTGATTTGATAACTACATGGTCCAGATCCAGACAGGCGCTGTTACGAGTGGGAAACAAATGTGCAGGAAGCATTGCATGGGATGCTACAGTGTTTAGAACTTTAGATACGTGTCAGAATTTATATCATTAGTATTTTGGGAGATATTGATATTGATATCGCCAATTAACACAATAGTCTTAAACGACATTGAACGTCTGGATGTAACTCTGCACTCGGCAGAGTTACATCCAGACGTTCAATAAAGTATAGTAGTAGTGTAGTATTACGGAACGACGGAGATCGGTATACTTATTGCCAAAAGGGTTGCCAAATTTTAAAATCACAAAATTCGCATCAGTAAATATCGGTATTTCGACAGTGACTCGTAGGTTACCGGTGCCATAACATACACAACAATACCGTCGTTTTGGTTCGCGTCATCAGGCTGGAATTCCCATTCATCATCATTCACGTTCTTTGATGAGAGTAGTTGTGTTATATGCGATCGCGCCCGTACCACAGTGTAAAAGTGCCTACGCATCAAAACAACGCCGTCGAGTCGGCTGCACCGCAATGACCTAGTTATTGCGTAATGCTGACGGCTGTCAGCGAATATTATTGTTAAGGCGAAGTTAATACTCGCTAACTTCTATAATGGGTTCGGAAAAGCCATCACCGAACATTATTAGCGTAAACTTAAAAACAGAAACTGAACATCTGTTGTACAAGCACCTTTGTGAAGAACAAAAACAGCGTGAAGAGCTGCAAAAAAACCTAAATGACTTAAAAAGTCAAATAAAAAACCTACAGCAACAGCTGAAACTTCAAGCGGAAAACCCACCGAAATCAGCTACAACTGCCACTGAGACTTCTCCTCCGCGTGTTGAATATGCCACGGATGAAGAAGAACTAGCTCGAGAAACAGGATGGATACGGCAAAAAAGCAGGAAGAAAAGAAGATTGAACACCTCTCCCGCCCAACCCACTCTGAATGAAGAGAATAAAGGTAAGGAAAAAACAATTAAAACTCCTTTGCCACCACCTATTGTAGTAGATGGTATTCAGAACTACCAGAAATTTTATGATTTTTTATCTGAGAGTATTGACCGTTCATCATTTTGATACTAAACGCGTCAGCTGATTGCAGCTGACGCGTTTAGTATCAAAATGATGAACGATGATACAGTTAAAGTAAATGCCAAAAACGAAGATTCGTACAGGGCAATAACAAAGGCTCTCTCACTCAACAACTGCCTTTGGCACTCCTATGAGAACAAGCAAGAGAGACAAATTAGAGTAATGGCCAAAAAATTGCATTTCTCATGTATTCCGGAGAGAATTGTTGAAGACTTGCGTAGCAAAGGCTACAAAATACTAGAAGCAGTCAACAAATTGAGTTGGAAAACCAAAGAGCCACTCAATATGTTCATGCTAGCATTTTCAAATGATGAAGAAACTAGCAAAATATATAGCATGAAAACTGTGTTAGGATGTAATGTGGAAATACAACCGCTGAAATCCACAAAACTAGTACCTCAGTGTAAAAGATGCCAGGCGTACCGGCCATACTCAAAAGTACTGCTCCAAAGAACCGAGGTGTGTAAAGTGCACAGGTAAACATCTCACTAAGGATTGCAGAAAATCAAAAGAAGAAAAGCCAAAGTGTGTCCATTGTGGAGCTCCACATCCGGCGAACTACAGGGGATGTATCGTAGCTAAAGAAATACAGCAGATTCGAAACAATAAACCGAAAGGCAATAATACAACCCCTCAACAAAACACACCTACTGGAAGAGTTGAAATCACCAGCCAGTATAAAGGAAGTCAAAGCACAATAAAAACTACAGCTAAAAACGTCTCTTATGCCAAAGTAGCTACAAGCGGCATAGCGAAGACGCCTTTGGCTGATATGGACAGTGACAAAAAGTTGAATGAAATCTTAAAGTTCATGTCATCATTTGACGAGAGATTGAAAAAAATTGAAAATAGCAACAAAGGTGCTACTTCTAAGCCAAAAAAATGAATACTACACTGAAACTTATGGCGTGGAACTCAAATGGGTTACAAAAACATCAGAATGAGTTGCAAGTAATATTAGACATAGAAAAAATTGATGTGTGCCTGATATCATTAACTCACTACACAAAGCAATCTCACATTAAGTTTAAAGGGTACAAAGTATACCATGCACTACACCCAGACAATTCTGCAAGAGGCGGTAGTCAATTATTATAAAAGAAAACCTTCAGCACTATGAAGAGTTTAAATACGAAGAGAAAGAGATCCAAGCAGTCGCTATTTGTCTACAAACCAAAAAATATCCTGTTACAGTATCTGCCATCTACTGTCCACCACGGTATACGATAAAAAAAGACCACTTTATGAGCTTTCTAACCCGCCTTGGAAGTAGATTCATCTTAGGAGGTGACTTCAATGCTAAAAATACGTATTGGGGCTCCAGACTAACAACTACGAAAGGCAAAGAACTACTTAGTGCCATAAAACAGCTTAAATGTGATGTCATGTCAACTGGAAAGCCCACCTATTGGCCAACAGATCCAAATAAAATCCCGGACTTAATAGATTTTTTCGTAACCAAGGATCTAGCAACCGGTTATACAACGTGTCCCAGAAATCAACGTCGAGCCGAAAACGGTCAATAGGCCAAGTCGTGACAGTTCTTAGAAAAATATAAAAAAAAATCTTAGTCATGTACTTTTCAAATTTTATGGATTCAAAAATAAATCTCAAAAAGTGACACCCTGTGATGATCCTTCAAGTCCTGTGACTACAAATGTTAACTTTTCGTCAGTTTTTTTTCTGTGACGTAACCATGAATAACCCTTCTGTAAATGACAGTTAAAAGTTAAAACATAACTACCTCAGTTTTAAATAAAATGTTAGATTTTTGCCCAACATTGAATTCAAAATTATTACATCACCCAACTTTAACCGCGTGTAGTGTAAAAAAAATATACTACACTATTTTGGCAAGTAACTTTAAAAGATGGCGTGTTTAGTCTGGATTCCAAAATGGTAAGCCACTTACTAATTGCTACTTCTTAATTGAGGAAAACAAAATTATTTGTTAGTTTCAGGTGCGTTTGAAATAAAATTCAGTTGTTAGATTTCTTTAGTTATAATTTTTATTAAATCAGATTTTCCATGTTTATAAATGTTCGAACTGTTCGCCTTCAGTTGCAATGCAAGCTCTACATCTCTTTAAAAATGATCGCGTAATAAGACGGGCGTGTCTTCTCGAGTTGATGGATTCAGCGGCTTCTGCAATTCTTTGGCGCAGCTCGTCTAAATTTTGGATTGGTTTAGAGTACACGATATCCTTTATCGTACCCCAGTAAAAGAAATCTAAGGGGTTTAAATCGGGTGAACGGGCAGGCCACGACATTGTACCACCGCGCCCAATCCACCTATCGGGGTATTCCCGATTGAGAAACTCACGTACTGTTAGAGCATAATGCGCTGGGCAGCCATCGTGTTGGTACCACATCCTGCCGTAAATGTTCAGTGGTACTTCTTCCAACAATTCTTGTAATTGGTTTTGTAGAAAGTCCAAATACCCCTGGGCATTTAAGTTCTCCGGCAGCTCGATTGGACCAATAACTTTACCATTCAAAATTCCCGTCCACATGTTCACTTTAAACTGGTACTGCGATCTGTCTTCCCGCATCAAATTTGGATTTTCCACGTGCCATTCGTGCAAATTGTGGAGGTTCATGTAACCGTCCTTTTTAAATGTTGATTCATCTGACCATAGAATTTTTTCAAAGAATCGCGGATCCTCTCGGTGCTTCTGCAACATCGTTTGACAAAATCGCACTCTCTCTGGGTAGTCTCGGGGTAGCAGACTTTGTACTCGTCGTACATGGTATGGGTGAAACCGGTTTTTTTTTTAAATACGCTGTGCAGTACTTTTGGGGACTCCTATGCTCTGTTGAATTCCACGTACTGAGATACTTGGGTCTTCTTCAACTGCTTGCAGGACTTCGGCCTCGTAGGGCAATACGGGTCTACCCTCGCTAACCATTTGACTAGGGAATCGACCCTCTGATAGTGACCGATGCACATTGATAAATACTCGATGATCGGGATAACGCACAGCATTTGGGTATCTCTCACGATACATTCTTGCTGCAGCATTGGCGTTGTATAAGCATTCTCCATAAATGAGATGCATGTTGGCGTATTCCTGTGCGGTGTATCGAGATGGCATGATAACACACTTCACAAAACACGGGATTACGATAACAGTGCAGATAAATCCAAATCACAATGCAAATCAAGTCCAATAAACAAAGTCACAGTGAAGTCAATACAAATTATACGGAAAGATGCGTAGTAAACGAAAGAGCGTAACGTACTGCAGTATTGCACAATTTACCCCTAACGCATCCCTGTTTCGCCAGAGTGGCGTCTCTATCTGTTTCACTCACACAGACGAAATAATGTGTCAATCCGTCTCGCTCTTAGATAAAAGTAGCGTCACTATCTATCTCGCTCACACTCAACAAAGTAGCGTCACCATTTATCTCGCTCGCACTAGTCAAATAACGTCACTCTTTGTCTCAATCGAACTTGTATGAAATCCGACTTCATTAAAAAAAATGTTTTTCCTCAATTAAGAAGTAGCAATTAGTAAGTGGCATACCATTTTGGAATCCAGACTAAACACGCCATCTTTTAAAGTTACTTGCCAAAATAATGTAGTACATTTTTTTTACACTACACGCGGTTAAAGTTGGGTGATGTAATAATTTTGAATTCAATGTTGGGCAAAAATCTAACATTTTATTTAAAACTGAGGTAGTTATGTTTTAACTTTTAACTGTCATTTACAGAAGGGTTATTCATGGTTACGTCACAGAAAAAAAACTGACGAAAAGTTAATATTTGTAGTCACAGGACTTGAAAGATCATCACAGGGTGTCACTTTTTGAGATTTATTTTTGAATCCATAAAATTTGAAAAGTACATGACTAAGATTTTTTTTTATATTTTTCTAAGAACTGTCACGACTTGGCCTATTGACCGTTTTCGGCTTGACGTTGATTTCTGGGACACGTTGTATAAAATTGGAACAAAGCTATGACATGAACTCGGATCACTCTGCAATTTATCTAGAAATTAGCGAGACCATTTTGTTTAAAGACAATAGTCCCACTCTTGTCAATAAGTGTACAGACTGGGAGGGCTTCAAGATCAGATTGAATGATCAAATAGACCTTAAAGTCCCATTAAAAACACCCGAAAACCTAAACATTGAAGTAGAGAATTTCATAATGCACATCCAGCAAGCAGCGTGGGAAAATACACCTGACTTCAACAAGAGGACGAAGGGAAATACATACGCCTTCAGAATCAAGCAGCTCATTATGGAAAAAAGAAGTCAGAGAAAAACATGGCATCAATCTAGGTGCCCTGATGACAAACGAAAACTCAATAACCTGACGAAAAAAATAAGAAGACTTATCCAGAACTTTAAAGACGAATCAACCAACACCTATATCCAGAATCTAAGTAACAACCAAAAGACAGACTATTCCTTATGGAAGGCTACTGAGTACCTAAAAAGGCCGGTTACCCAAGTCCCACCTATTAATTGTGAAAACGGGCATTGGGCCATTAGTAATGAGCAAAAAGCTAAGAGGTTTGCAGAGCATCTAGAAAATATATTTCAACCAACCGACGAGGAACTCATTGAAGATCACACTTTGGCTAATATGGTGACATCTGAAAATGAAGTAACTATAAAACTAGTAACACCGAGAGAAGTTGCACGAGAAATAAAACGTAATATAAATACACGAAAATCACCAGGTTACGATTTAATAACAGGAGAAATACTACATAACCTACCAAGAAAGGGTCTGGTTAAGTTAACAACCCTTATCAATGCTGCACTAAGGCTAAAATTTGTACCAGACGTATGGAAGGTGGCTGAAGTAATAATGATAGCCAAGCCAGGAAAACCGGCTCAAGAAACATCATCATATAGGCCCATTTCCTTACTACCAATCATGTCCAAGCTGTTTGAAAAGCTGTTACTCAAACAGCTTAATCCAATAATAGATAATAAAAACATCATACCAGAGCACCAATTTGGTTTTCGAGAAAAACACTCTGCCATCGATCAAGTGCATAGGATCACAAACGTAATAGAAAACGCCCTTGAAGACAAGAAAGTATGTGATACTGTATTCTTAGACGTGGCACAAGCGTTTGACAAAGTATGGCATGAAGGCCTTATACATAAATTGAAAAGTCTGTTACCAAAGCAGTTTGCAGATATATTAGAATCCTACATTCTGAACAGAGCCTTTAGAATAAGACAAGAAGACGCCTACTCAGAACTGAAACAAATTAATGCTGGCACACCGCAAGGAAGTGTGTTAGGTCCGATCCCGTACCTACTATACACTTGCGATATTCCTGAATTAGAGCAAAACACGATTGGGACCTTTGCTGATGATACAGCCATAATGGCTGTGGGAAACAGCCACGAAGAAGCAGTGGAAAAGGTCCAAATGGCTGTAAATCAAGTTTATAACTGGACCAAAAATTGGAAGATTAAACTAAATGAATCCAAATCTGTTCACATAGACTTTTCCAACAAAAAACATCAGTATTCTCCAGTTTACATTAACAATAAACTAGTCCCATACGAGAATACAGCTAAGTATCTCGGGATGACCCTTGACGCAAAGTTACGCTGGAAAGCCCACGTTAAGAAGAAAAAAGATGAACTCGACAACCGATTCAAAAGAATGTATTGGCTGCTTGGAAGAAACTCCATGCTGTCCGTGCAAAACAAATTGTTGCTATACAGACAAGTCCAGATGCCAGTTTGGACTTATGGTATTCAGCTGTGGGGCTGCACCAAACAGACCAATATATTAACTATACGACGATTCCAGAACAAAGTGCTAAGGGAAATTGTAAATGCACCTTGGTACATACGAAATGATGACCTCCATCGGGATCTAAAAGTTGAGTTCATCGATAAAGTGATCCAGAAATTTGCAGAAGCTCACGAACAGAGGCTTCATCAGCATGTGAACGTCGAAGCAATCCAGCTTCTCGATCACACAAATATAGTAAGAAGACTAAAAAGAACAAAACCGTTCGAGTTAGTGTTTAGTGTTAGTGAATAGTGTAAAGTACATAAGTGCCAAACAAACACAAGAATGAAGTGTATTCGCCTTAATAGAGACAATAAGAAAAGTGCTATTGGACACATTCTTAGTAAAGACAATTTAGTAGTTTAGGTTATAATTCAATTACTTATTAGTCTATTTAAAAGGCTAGATTGTAATAAGATTAGGGTTCATTCTATTGATGAACCCTAGGACAAGGGAAAAAAAAAAAAAAAAAACTGGCTGGAATGCTTCGAATACCGGTATAGTAGGAAGGCAAGGGCATTTGCGTAACCAACACTCGGATAAAACAATAGCATCAAAATGCACCTTAATTCTGTTTAGTAGTTTAAGGAGATTATTAAAATTAGTACTATTGCCTATACTTCTAATATTTAATTAAGTGAAATATATTTAGACCGTTCACAACATTATTTATGTAAGACTAGCTGACCCGTGCCCACTCTGTTGGGCGGTAAACATTTTTACTCTATGACACTCACAAATAACGTGGCTTTCTATGGGTAAAAGAATACCTACCCTACCTACCTCCCTAAAAAAAAAAAAACTTTACATAAACCATCTACTAACTAAATAGTACAAACAAAGCCTAAACCTTTTTTTTTGATAGATGAGCCCGTTCTTGAGTTATAAAATTACAACGAAAAGTGGCATTGATTTTTATAGATATAGATAGTGACGGTAGTGCCCCCGCCAAGACGAGCCAAGCGATCCGCAAGGGCACTTCCTACCTTTTCTCGAAGTGTTTCGTCGTTTTTTTGAACCCTCATAGAGTTGGTTTTCGATGTACCAGATAGTTCATATTCTCAGGATATGATGTCAATAATAGACTAATTAAACATACACCGCCTTATTACAAAACAAGATTTATATTTTGACATGGCTTAAACCATGGAGCTAGTTTTTGTAATAAGAACGTAACAGTGATTGAAATACCGTTCTTTATACAAAACTGAAAACGTAGTTCGGTACTAAGTTGTACGTTTTGTGTTTATGAATTGTCGGAATAAAGTTCGAAATTCAATAATGGCTCCATGTTTTAATCCTGGGTCTGAATATAAACGTTGTTTTGTAATAAGGGGGTGTAAGTCTTAATTGAATAGCTCTAATACTTTAGATTTTATTGGTATTTAAAATACACCGATTTCGTCACTGACACACTGATGATCATCAAAATGTTTGGCTACTTCCTGAAGTGCTAGAAAGCTGAAATTTGGTATGTAATCTAAGTTTAGTATACAACCAATTAAAAAAATCATAAACATAACTTTCGCCCCCATCCCCTAAAATGGGGGGGGTGGAAGTTTGTATGAGACTTCAAAATGTTAGGGTACTTCCTGAAGTGCTAGAAAGCCGAAATTTGGTATGTAAACAAAGTTCAGTATACAAAAAAACACTACCGTGCCCCCAGATAAACTAACTAGGGCATGAGGGGGCAAAAGTTATCTTTCGCCCCCTCATCCCCTAATATTGGGGGGAGGGGGGGGGTGGAAGTTTAAATGAGACTCACTAATTTTATGAATTAGGACATGAAAGTTTACACGGGAATGTAGACAGTAACTAAAAAACCTACCCAAAAAATAAAGAAAAAAATAAACACTAAAAAGACTGCCTAGCAACTTACAAAAAGAACTGAAATCCCACCAAAAACATTTCATGTAAAATGTCGCCAAATGTTGCCAAGACGACCACATAAGGTTTGCCCTGTGAAAAAGATATCAGATCTCATATAGAGCCAAGCTTCTGAATTTAACTTCACAAATTCTACATATCAGTAAGAATGTATGGCGCCAAGCCATACATTTTTACTGATTCGTTGTTTCGTTGCTTACTTCAGAAACTAAATATTCGCATCACCTCTACGACGGTAGCGAAACGGCGAAGCCATACCAACGCTGGGGCTCTGTCTCGAATAGGGTCGCAGCATTATGCTGAGCGGTGGCCGGTTTGCGTGGATGTGACGCATATTTTCCCCCTACTTGTTCTTTTTGTATCTGTATCTATGTTCTTTCTTTGCGTCATGTTTACCACAAATAAACGTATTTTCTTTCTTTCTTTCATACATTTTTACTGATAAACCTTATGTGGTCGTCTTGGCAACATTTTACATGAAATGTTTTTGGTGGGTTGAATCTATACAATGCAAAGATAGTTTTTGAAATCCTCAGCAGCTCCAACAGTATTTCCAAATGCTAATTAATTAGTTGTCCACTGTAGCGGCACGCTGCGCTGCGCTGTATTTATAGCATTTTGATAGCCACTAGTTTCAAACATTTTATTCATAAATCAACATGTAGTATTTTTTTTTATTTCTTTGGATTAAAACTCAATTTAGACATTAATTTATGACACTCTAGTAGAAGTTTATTTACACTGTAAGTAGGTACCTACTTACATATTTACAATATTATTTTTTGCCCTAGTGCAAGTGAGTAATGAAAAGATATTTTCCTCCTTGGTGGAGCAGCAGGCTGCCCACTGCCTGGTGGTGGTGGTGGTGGATGAACCAGCTTCTCTGCACACAACCTCCAACTTCTCATTGCTCAAGGAAAACAGAATAACTTAGTATAATGGATCATACAAAACACATTGTGTTCGGTAGTTTGATGTGCTGGTGTGTGTACAGGAGGCCTGCGAGCAGAGTACACGTCGTGGGCGCTGGTGTCTTACGTGCACTTCAGCGCGGGGTGGCGGGCGAGGGGCGCGCGGTGCGGCGGGCTGCGCGTGCGGGCGCGCGCGCTCGCGGCTTGCGTCGCGCACGCGCACCTCGTGGCGCCCGCGCTCGCCGCCGCGCTCGTCAGCGCTCTCACCGACGGCGTCGACTACCGGATCGTGCAGGGGTGAGCGTCTGACTCGACGGTCGCAACGTGTTGCGGAGTCGTGTAGCGTGTAGTGACGCGTGTGCCGTGCGCAGCGTGATGCTGTGGTCCCTGGGCGGGGGCTGCGCGTGGCTGCCGCTGGCGCTGAGCGCGCGCGGCGCGGCGCCGGGCGGCTGCGCGCTCGTGTATGCTGCCTCGCTGCTCGCCACGCCGCTGCACACTGCACTACTGGTGAGCTCACTACTCACTAGTGCTATACCATCTATTACTGGCCGCGGAATGCAGATGTCGAAATGGCTGAGCCATGACAGGTACCAACTTATCTATGAAATGGAGAAAATTGGAACTACGAAATTGAGCTAGCTTAATTTAATTTTATCTATGAAAATTAGCAACACTGAATCGACGGTGCCGTCCTCTTTCAGTTCACAGATAAGTTGGTAGGACTGTGCTTGGGTTAGGGGCAGGTAGGTTCAGGCTTCCACGGCCTACCACCGGCCTCGTCACCACCGCGGCGGTCCGGCCGGTACTCGAGCTCTGGCTCGGGAGGAGTCACGGCTCCCTGTCGTTTCGGGTGACGCAGGTGCTCTCGGGCAGTCTCGGGGCATGGCTCCATCAAATCAAATCAAAAATATTTTTATTTCACGTATGCCTACATGGGCACTTACGAGGGTGGCACTGAAAATTTCGGGAATCAAGGAAGTGACACAACATTACTATTTAAAAATGTATTTATTGCTTTTCGAAGTATTCTCCGCGAAATTTGACACATTTTTCCATACGATGGAACCAATCATAGAAGCAACCATTCCATTCGGAAGTTGGGGTCTCCGAAATGGCCGTTTTGTAGGCGTCCACAGCTTCTTCAGGTGATGAAAATCTCTATCCACACAATTTATTCTTTATTTTAGGGAAAGTATAGAAATCATTAGGGCTTAGGTCGGGGCTGCACGGCGGATGGTCTAATAATTCTATGTTTTCTTGCTCTAAAAACTCTTTTGTTCTGTTCGCGGTGTGAGAACTCGCATTGTCGTGATGGAGGATGATGCGGCGGTTGCAGTTCTCTTTACGGAGTTCAGAAACGACCTGTGGCAAACAAATGCTAGCATACCATTCTGCATTAACCGTTCTTTGTCCCTCAAGAGGAATAGTCGTAACATGGCCGGTTTTGGAGAAAAACGTGGCCACCATTTTTTTTGCAACACTCCGTGAACGAACAATTTTTGTTAGCTTTAACTCATTTTCGAACACCCAAACTCGTGACTGGTTTTTTGTTTCGGGTTCGTACGCGTATATCCAGGATTCGTCACCTGATACAATGTTGTATACAGCATTTGAGGATCCTGCGTGGAATCTTTCGAGAGTTCTGACGCACCAAGTAACGCGAGCCGCTTTTTGCTCTTCACAGAGCGAATGCGGTATCCATCGGGAAAACAACTTTTTTACACCTAATTGTTCATGCAAGATTATTTGTATTTGACTCATGCCAATGTCTAAAGTTGCCTGAATTTCGCGGTATGTCACATGTCGATCTTCCTCAATCAGCTTACGCACAGCATCAACGTTTTCTTGGGTGACTGCAGTTTTTGGACGACCTTGACGGGGATCATCACTGAGCTTGACACGTCCACGTTGAAATTCAGCAAACCAGCGATAAATTGTGGTTTTGGATGGGGCTTCATCACCAAATGCAGAAATCATCCGGTCAACACACTGTTTTTGTGTTAAACCACTTCGAAAGTCATAATAAATCATCGCTCTTGAATTTTCTCGAGTCAATTCCATTTTCTCAACGACTAAACAAGTTTGACAAAACCTTGTGACAAGACCGAGAATCTTTTTTTAAATAAATAAATGGTATTCGATTTTTAAAACCAAGGAGTTTTCAATCAAAAAGATTTTAATATGACAGGAACAGTGGAAATATTCCATTCCCGATACTTTTAGTGCAGCCCTCGTATGAAACGTCAGAAGCTAGGTGCACGGTTCCAATTGGTTGTTTCCTATGGAGAAGACCCGGCAAGAAACTCCACGGCTACTCTTTAGAAAAAAAAAATCATTCATTTTCTCAATAACTTAATATGTGAATATTTTAGATTATGTTTATATTACATAGTGAAATTAATTTGTAAAGTTATGTCTAACGCGGATAAAAACCTGAGAATGGCGCAAAATCTACTAAGCGTATTTTTCTGAACCTTCAGCAATTGAAAGATAATTTTATTAAAATACCTTTTGTTTTCAAAATCAAAATCAAATCAAAAATATTTTTATTTCACATAAGCCTACATGAGCACTTATGAAACGTCAGAAGCTAGGTGCACTGTTCCAATTGGTCGTTTCCTATGGAGAAGAGCCGGCAAGAAACTCCACGGTCACTCTTTAAAAAAAATAAAATTGGCTTTTACAATGTTTTCAAATTACAGTGTTAATAGGTATGAGAGGACAGCGTAGGCCCATCAAAAGTACCAGGTACTTAACAAAATAGAAAATGGTCTACAGATCTACAGTCTAATAAGCCTACAACGTCCTCACATTGACAAAAAAAAACAATATAAAATATGATTAAAATAATAAAAGTTAGAACCTTGTGGAAATTTAAATTGTAGGTATAATAATGTCAAATAAGAAAAACATTATGTCAGTGAAGTTTGTAAAAAAAGATAAAATTAAATTAAAAAATAACTTCGTAATTTGGGAGCTGTTAATAGACATTTACATAGTTTTGCCGTTAATGAGGTACCAGGGAGGCCACATGTACAGAAGGAATTAATGCCAAACTTCCTTGTCTTCAACGTAGTCCTTAATCTTATAATATGCTTTAATGTGCGTTTTGAATTTTCCATCACTAAGTTCTGTAACCGATTGTGGCAACTTGTTATAAAAGCGGATACTGTTTACAAGAAATGACTTGCTTGTTTTAGTTAATCTAAATTTGGGTAACACAATTTCATGTTTACTTCGTGTATTTATATTATGGAAATCACTTCTTATTTCTTGTTTTGTGTATAATAAATTAATAATGCGTCAAATTGGGGACAGCGCTCCTTGGTGGGCGAGTCCTACAGAACGTAAGACGCGTTGCGTGGGCTCAGTGTACTGAGCTCACGCAACGCGTCGTACGTTCTGTAGAACACGCAAGCTAACCACTCAAGGTCACTGGCATATATGTGAGTCTTAAGCCTACAACGTCCTCACATTAACAAAAAGACAATATAAAAAAATAACAGACTTCCAAAATAACAGTACAAAGTGAAAAATAACTTTAAAGTAAAAGTAAAGTAAAGTAAAGTAAAATTTTATTTCGGAAGTCGGTGTCTTCTCTCTGTAAGCTTTATAGTTTTTGCCACCGACTTCTGAAATTAAAGTTATTTTTCACTTTGTAGTGTTTTTTTTGGAAGACGGGTATTTTTTTTTTGTAAAATGTTTTTTAACTCACTTTTTAGTGGGTCAGTTTTTAATTTATCTAAATTACAATAGCCTAATATTAACTGCTCATCACCTTTTACAAAATATTGCTTTTCCCGATGCTGGGACGTTGATTGTTGAGGAGTTCTTCTGGTAAGAACCAGGAGAACTGCCACTCGCCATATGCATAGTGACGAGCTTAAATTGCTTAGCAACCACATTTAAGTATGTACCTAATCGATTCGCAACCCGTTAAATACTTATTATGTGGTTTCGTCGTAAAAAAAGGGTAAGTAGTTGAGATGCGTTCAAAACCTGATAATACGTTTACCCTCGACGTAGAATAAACAAAGAAATTAAAAAAAAAACCTGCGTTTCTTTTAACATTGTGATAAGCGTAATTAATATACAATTAAATTTGCTGAATTTAAGATTTATTTCAAGTCATGGTCAGGTGAAAACAGAACATTCTTCTTTGAGAAGAATATTCGAGATGAGGACTACAGTCTGGCATCTATTTTTCAACATATGATACAAAAGCTACCCCTCACACCAATCATTAGCAATTTGCGCATTAAAAGCGCATGATCTATCTATTCGATCAAAACATTTGCTGTAGTCAGTGTAACGTGGACCTGAGATCTCCATGCTCTGAAAGATAGTCACTGCAGACAACGAGGTTGGACCCTTCGTGCTCGAGGCTGACTCGCACTTGGCCGGTTTTTTTGTATTTGTTGTTATAGCGGCAACAGAAATACATCATCTGTGATTTCAACTGTCTAACTATCACGGTTCATGAGATACAGCCTGGTGACAGACGGACAGACAGACAGACGGCGGACCCTTAGTAATAGGGTTCCCGTTTTACCCTTTGGGTACGCAACACTAAAAGTGGACTAGTAGGTGGACGACACGTTAATAGTGAGATGCTGTCTTGTTGAGCTGGAGGTGGCGGCTAGTGTAGTGTGTGTGCGTAGTGCGGGCGCGCGGCGCTGCCCGTGCTGGCCGGCGTGCTGGTGACTCTGTGCACGGCGGCGGCGCCGTTCGCGGCGGCCGCGTGGCTGCCGGCCGCGTGGCTGCCGGCCGCGTGGCTGCCGGCCGCGTGGCTGCCGGCCGCGTGGCTGCCGGCCGCGTGGCTG
This sequence comes from Tiliacea aurago, assembly GCA_948098905.1. Classification (NCBI taxonomy): domain Eukaryota; kingdom Metazoa; phylum Arthropoda; class Insecta; order Lepidoptera; family Noctuidae; genus Tiliacea; species Tiliacea aurago. The sequence goes on from OX402599.1 coordinate 23,247,986, forward strand.
CCGGCCGCGTGGCTGCCGGCCGCGCTGCCGCCCGCGCCGCGCTCGCCGCCGCGCGGGGTGCAGCTGGCGGCGCTGGCGCTGCTGTACGCAGAGTGCTGTGAGCGGCTGTGCGACGCGGAGGCCATCCTTTACCTCGGCGATGTGCTGGTGGCGTTCGCGCTCGGTGAGTGTCCGCCTGGCTCGTGAGCGCGTGTCACAGCCGCGCGTTGCTCACGCGTGTGTCCACACTCCACAGAGGTGTGCTGCGTGCTGCTGTCGGCGGCGTGGTGCGCGCTGTACGCGCGTGTCGGCGTGCTGTCGCGCTCGGAGGCGCGTCTCGTGGCGCTGTGTGCGCTGCCGCGCTCGCTGGACACTCGTGAGTGTTGTACCCGTATACGTCGGCGTGCTGTCGCGCTCGGAGGCGCGCCTCGTGGCGCTGTGTGCTCGCTGGACACAAGTGAGCCGCAGGCGCTGCTGGTGGCGGCGCTGGCGCCAGAACATGATTTGTGACAGACAGCGTGTGTTGGCAGGCTGGTCGATGTCGTGCGCGGCGCGCGGCATGAGCCGGCTGCCGGGCGTGTTCGTGGCGCCCACGCAGGCGCTGCTGGTGGCGGCGCTGGCGCCAGAAAATGATTTGTGACAGACAGCGTGTGTTGGCAGGCTGGTCGATGTCGTGCGCGGCGCGCGGCATGAGCCGGCTGCCGGGCGTGTTCGTGGCGCCCACGCAGGCGCTGCTGGTGGCGGCGCTGGCGCCAGAAAATGATTTGTGACAGACAGCGTGTGTTGGCAGGCTGGTCGATGTCGTGCGCGGCGCGCGGCATGAGCCGGCTGCCGGGCGTGTTCGTGGCGCCCACGCAGGCGCTGCTGGTGGCGGCGCTGGCGCCAGAACATGATTTGTGACAGACAGCGTGTGTTGGCAGGCTGGTCGATGTCGTGCGCGGCGCGCGGCATGAGCCGGCTGCCGGGCGTGTTCGTGGCGCCCACGCAGGCGCTGCTGGTGGCGGCGCTGGCGCCAGAACATGATTTGTGACAGACAGCGTGTGTTGGCAGGCTGGTCGATGTCGTGCGCGGCGCGCGGCATGAGCCGGCTGCCGGGCGTGTTCGTGGCGCCCACGCAGGCGCTGCTGGTGGCGGCGCTGGCGCCAGAAAATGATTTGTGACAGACAGCGTGTGTTGGCAGGCTGGTCGATGTCGTGCGCGGCGCGCGGCATGAGCCGGCTGCCGGGCGTGTTCGTGGCGCCCACGCAGGCGCTGCTGGTGGCGGCGCTGGCGCCAGAACATGATTTGTGACAGACAGCGTGTGTTGGCAGGCTGGTCGATGTCGTGCGCGGCGCGCGGCATGAGCCGGCTGCCGGGCGTGTTCGTGGCGCCCACGCAGGCGCTGCTGGTGGCGGCGCTGGCGCCAGAAAATGATTTGTGACAGACAGCGTGTGTTGGCAGGCTGGTCGATGTCGTGCGCGGCGCGCGGCATGAGCCGGCTGCCGGGCGTGTTCGTGGCGCCCACGCAGGCGCTGCTGGTGGCGGCGCTGGCGCCAGAACATGATTTGTGACAGACAGCGTGTGTTGGCAGGCTGGTCGATGTCGTGCGCGGCGCGCGGCATGAGCCGGCTGCCGGGCGTGTTCGTGGCGCCCACGCAGGCGCTGCTGGTGGCGGCGCTGGCGCCAGAACATGATTTGTGACAGACAGCGTGTGTTGGCAGGCTGGTCGATGTCGTGCGCGGCGCGCGGCATGAGCCGGCTGCCGGGCGTGTTCGTGGCGCCCACGCAGGCGCTGCTGGTGGCGGCGCTGGCGCCAGAACATGATTTGTGACAGACAGCGTGTGTTGGCAGGCTGGTCGATGTCGTGCGCGGCGCGCGGCATGAGCCGGCTGCCGGGCGTGTTCGTGGCGCCCACGCAGGCGCTGCTGGTGGCGGCGCTGGCGCCAGAAAATGATTTGTGACAGACAGCGTGTGTTGGCAGGCTGGTCGATGTCGTGCGCGGCGCGCGGCATGAGCCGGCTGCCGGGCGTGTTCGTGGCGCCCACGCAGGCGCTGCTGGTGGCGGCGCTGGCGCCAGAACATGATTTGTGACAGACAGCGTGTGTTGGCAGGCTGGTCGATGTCGTGCGCGGCGCGCGGCATGAGCCGGCTGCCGGGCGTGTTCGTGGCGCCCACGCAGGCGCTGCTGGTGGCGGCGCTGGCGCCAGAACATGATTTGTGACAGACAGCGTGTGTTGGCAGGCTGGTCGATGTCGTGCGCGGCGCGCGGCATGAGCCGGCTGCCGGGCGTGTTCGTGGCGCCCACGCAGGCGCTGCTGGTGGCGGCGCTGGCGCCAGAAAATGATTTGTGACAGACAGCGTGTGTTGGCAGGCTGGTCGATGTCGTGCGCGGCGCGCGGCATGAGCCGGCTGCCGGGCGTGTTCGTGGCGCCCACGCAGGCGCTGCTGGTGGCGGCGCTGGCGCCAGAACATGATTTGTGACAGACAGCGTGTGTTGGCAGGCTGGTCGATGTCGTGCGCGGCGCGCGGCATGAGCCGGCTGCCGGGCGTGTTCGTGGCGCCCACGCAGGCGCTGCTGGTGGCGGCGCTGGCGCCAGAAAATGATTTGTGACAGACAGCGTGTGTTGGCAGGCTGGTCGATGTCGTGCGCGGCGCGCGGCATGAGCCGGCTGCCGGGCGTGTTCGTGGCGCCCACGCAGGCGCTGCTGGTGGCGGCGCTGGCGCCAGAACATGATTTGTGACAGACAGCGTGTGTTGGCAGGCTGGTCGATGTCGTGCGCGGCGCGCGGCATGAGCCGGCTGCCGGGCGTGTTCGTGGCGCCCACGCAGGCGCTGCTGGTGGCGGCGCTGGCGCCAGAACATGATTTGTGACAGACAGCGTGTGTTGGCAGGCTGGTCGATGTCGTGCGCGGCGCGCGGCATGAGCCGGCTGCCGGGCGTGTTCGTGGCGCCCACGCAGGCGCTGCTGGTGGCGGCGCTGGCGCCAGAACATGATTTGTGACAGACAGCGTGTGTTGGCAGGCTGGTCGATGTCGTGCGCGGCGCGCGGCATGAGCCGGCTGCCGGGCGTGTTCGTGGCGCCCACGCAGGCGCTGCTGGTGGCGGCGCTGGCGCCAGAACATGATTTGTGACAGACAGCGTGTGTTGGCAGGCTGGTCGATGTCGTGCGCGGCGCGCGGCATGAGCCGGCTGCCGGGCGTGTTCGTGGCGCCCACGCAGGCGCTGCTGGTGGCGGCGCTGGCGCCAGAACATGATTTGTGACAGACAGCGTGTGTTGGCAGGCTGGTCGATGTCGTGCGCGGCGCGCGGCATGAGCCGGCTGCCGGGCGTGTTCGTGGCGCCCACGCAGGCGCTGCTGCTGGCGGCGCTGGCGCCCGGCGCGGCCAGTGACGGTGACGAGCTGCCGCGCGACACCGGCGAGCTGCTCAGTGTGGCCTCATGAAGCGCCACACGACACACTTCAGACGAATCGCTGCCGTTCTCGCGTTACAAGTTTATAATAATACCTAATAATATAATCACACAAATAAATGAATTTGAATAATAAATTCATTTATTTTAAAACAACACCCATTGCCAAACTAATTAATAGAAATCAAATAAGATCAAATAAAATCAGATAAAATTTAATAAAATCCTTATAATTTGCTAGCATTTCCGACCAACTTGCTTCGATACGATCATATTTTTGTTGCAAATCTAGTTCCCTTGGGTGTTAAATTGTTAAATGATTTTGCAATCACCCTATTTTAGCTATTTAGTTATTGCTCTAAACTTATCGGTTCCCCGCCGCGACATTGTAGCGCCATTTCAACCTGCTCCCCCCTGTCTTTCTCATCCGTTGAGGTGACCACCACTGAGTGCATAGCCGTTGGCTCTGGGTGTTGGTCCTTGGAGAACCGGCCGCCACACTAGCGTAAGTCACTCTTCCCTCTCTCGTTTTCCTCAAGCTGCCTTCCATGCTCTTCTATTTTCTTTACCAGTTCGCTATCTGCCCTATGTTCTTTATTACGTCCTTTTCCAAGCTTTTGTACCTTTGTCAGAGCTCCTTTCCACTTCTCCTTCTTTCACCAGTTGTAAAAACAAAATATCTTTATTGTGGGCATGTTGGTTAAAGGTGTTATCAATAAATGAGTTCCAATATGTCCGGCCTAATAGGCATACAATCATTAAAAGCCGGCCGAGTGCGCGTCGGACCACGCACAATGAAGGGTTCCGTAGTTGGGATCAATTTATCCCAAAACAAACTTAACATTGTAGTTGAAAAACATGCTCTCCCATACATCGATATACGTTACGGTCAATTCTCCAACTGCAAATTTAAGTTGGTCGACTATTACTCGATAACTTGTGAAGCCTACTTAGCTGTGATAGTTTTCCTTTTAATTTCGTTATATATACTATTGCCATGAATTTTTTCACATATCCAAAACCAACCATTTAGCTGGCAGAGGGGGGGGACACTTGACTCTAACAAAAAATAGCACTTTAAAGCTTAATATTACGCATACGGATCCCTTAATTGAAAAATGGTTATGCCAAACCCACAATATTTTTGAACGGCCTATCCAACGATACCCCACACCATGGAATAGACGAGAAAAAAAAATATCAGCCCCATTTCACGTGTAAGGGAGGTACCCTAAAAAAAAATGTTTTTCATAATTTTATTTTACCATTTTTTCGGCATGATTAATATGTATACCCATGTCAAATTACAGCTTTCTAGGACTAAGCGTATCTGAGCTAAGCTGGGGACAGACGGACGGACGGACAGACAGACAGACAGACAGACAGACGGACATGGCGAAACTATAAGGGTTCCTTGTTTACTACGGAACCCTAAAAAGGCGTTCTATGTAGTCATGGGTAGCTCGTGAGCGAGTGATAGAAAAGAGCTAGCTCTTTTCGATTGACGTCGCTCTCGCTCACTCACTTGCTCGTTAAATAGCTCACTAGCTCAGTTAGCTCCCTCGGATTCACTAACTCAGCTCAGGGGGTCTACTCCGAAGCGTTAATCCGATGTATCGGCCGAATGTTCCCAAAGGCAAAGTCATGATGTGGCCCCATAGGCGATGTCATTATATGGCCCCATAGGAAAAGTCACAATGTGGCCCCGTAGGCGATGTCATTGTATGGCCCCGTAGGCTAAGACGTAATATGGCCCCGTAGGCAAAGTCATAATGTGGCCCCGTAAGCAATGACATAATATGGCCCCATAGGCAGTCATAATGTGGCCCCGTAGGCGATGTCAATATATGGTCCCATAGGCAATGACGTATTATGGCCACGTAGGCAATGTCATAATATGGCCCCGTAGGTAATGTCATAATATGGCCCTTTAGGCAATGACGTAATATGACCCTGTAGGCAATGACATAATATGGCCCCGTACGCAATGTTATAATATGGCTTCGTAGGCAATGACGTAATGAGGCCCCGTAGGCGTTGTCATTATATGGCCCCGGCAATGACGTAATATAGGGCCGTTCACGCAATAATGTGTCTTTTGTGTATAGACGTAAGGATGAACAGCGCGAACTAGTCAAAAGAAATTATAAAGTTCTATACAGATTTCATTTCATGCACTCGGACAACTTCGGAATATTTCGAACACGGCAACCAAGCACCGAACTTGCTTCGCCTTCGGGGCGCCCAGAGCTCAAAATACTTGCATAGGAAATCGGTCTATGTCACTATATAAATAAAAAGCAGAATTGTAAAAGCAAATAAAAAAATAAAGTATTTTTTTGTTGATACGATTATGCTAAAAAATATTATATATAAAAATACACGAATCAGTTTCCTATGCAAGTATTTTCAACTCGGATGCTAAGGGCGCGACCGCGGGCAGCGAGGGTCTCGCGGCGTTGGCATAGCCGCCAAAATACTAAAACACTTGCATAGGAAATTGATTCGTATTTCTATACGTGTAAGAAGCATAATCGTATCAGCGAAAAAAATACTTGGAAGCATAAAGTATTTTTATTTGTAAATACGATTGTGCTCCTTATTTATATAAAGACATGGATCGATTTCGTATGCAAGTATTTTCCAGCACTGCCTGCGCCCGATAGCATACCAAATACTTTCACACTTGCAAGTATTTAACGTCCGCACCAGGGCGCCCTATTTCGAAGCGAAACCCTGGTTTTAAAACCTGGTAGCGTAAATACGTCTCATCTCTAGAAGCCGCCCCCATGCTGCTCGGTGAGCAATCACCGCAGCGGTCGGACTTCTTGGCGGGAAAGTGAAGCGTCATGTTCAGAAGTTTTGTTTTATTTTCAAAAATTTGTGTTTAGCCGAATATTAATGTGTAATAATTGTGGATTATTAACCATTAAGTGTTTGTGAACGTGCATGAGTGTAGGCAAATGAAACAAAACAGTGCAACTTCGCTTCAAGTTCTATCAAGAAGTCGCGTGAGGTCTCAGTAAAGTGCCACATCTTTACTGAACTGGGAATATCATCATCATGCATTGAATAAAATTAATTTCATCAATATATAAACAAGTTTTCTAACTAAATAAAGACTTGGCTAAAAGGTCCTAGCAACCAGGCCATTCGAATATTATAAAAAAAAAATAAAAATAAAAAAAACCTAGTGGTCGCGGAGGCCACGCCCAACAAGATGCCGAAACCCCGGCACGCGCGGCTCGTTGGGCCGCGATGCAGGGAACAGGATCGGCAACAAGCCCGTCCGGCGTGGGACCGGACCACGTCTATGCCGAATATCGGTGACGCGTCGTCCGGTGCGCCGCCAGCCGGCCTATCACTGCAGCAGCCTCGTAGTGAGGAAAGAAGGAGGAGAGAGGGAGGGGGAGGGGGTGCGAGCGCCGCTATAGCTGCCGGCCCACCGACGTCATCGGCGCCTGCGCGCGTTGCGCCTACGCCGTCGTCGGGCCGGCCGCATGCGGTGGCGCTGCGCCCCGCCGCCTTCCGCCCGGTGCCCATCCAGGCTCCGGGACCAGCCGCGACCCAGTTCGGCCGCGCGACGCCCATGCGCGCACCTGCACGACTGTGCGGCCTGCCACGGCTGCTACGCAGCAAGCGCCCTCCGCGCTGGCCGCGCTCGCCGCCGCGCAGCACACGCCCCTGCGCATCAAGTGCCTCCCGCGCCTACAGCGCGCGCCATACTGAGTTTCGAGTTGATCGGACCGCGCGTTAAAATTCTTGTATACAAGCTTTGACATCCCATCCATTGAAGTTAAGATAACAAAAAAAATACAAACTTTATAATTTACTTACGTAAGTATTCGTCCAAGTTTTAAGTTAATTAACTCTAGGAATAAGATTTTTCATGCAAACAAAACCCCCCGTTTTCCCCCCTTATAGGTCAAATTTCCAAAAACCCCTTAACGGATGCCTACGTGCTAAATTTCAGCCCAATCGGTTCAGTGGTTTGAGCTGTGTTGGTAGACCAATCAGTTACGGTTTCCTTTTATATGTATATATGGCTAGATATATATATATTGAGAACCTCCTCCTTTTTTGAAGTCGGTTAAAAATAATTTAAAGCCAGAGTACATCTCATGACAATTCCAATAAGACCAAACACGGGTAGGATACATTGTTTTATTACGGAGTTCCAGTGCCTACCTTCGGCTACATCATCAGACCAGTTTGATAGTACCGTTTTGATCAGAACTATTTATTTAAATTTGCTTCGCTTAACTATCTTAATCCAGAGATCTCATCACCACCCGTGAAATACTTATCATTGAGAAGTTCCGGTGGCCATCTGTGGCCTTCTTCATCAGTTCCGCTTCACCAAATTATACTTTCTGAATGCACATGATTGATTTGTTGATGAAAATATAAAAATCGCTATATAGATGCCTATAATATTTGAGGAGTTCGCTCAATTACTCATGGATCCCAACATCAGAACTGGATTTTAATAAAAATGGGACCAAACTGGAAGTATATCCTTTCAAATAAAAAAAAAGAATTTTCCAAATCGGTTCATAAACGACGGAGTTCTGACGTAACAAACATTAAAAAAAAATACAGACGACTTGAGAACCTCCTCCTTTTTGTGAAGTCGGTTAAAAATACTTTGGCACATTATAAAAAGAGGAACTGCATTTTATATTTTTTTTCAATACACTGCCTCGAAAACAGGTGTATAAAGGCCCTTCTCAGGGCCAATCAAAAGGCCCTTTCCAGGGCCAATCCGAGCGCGCTTCGGCGTCGGAGGCTAGCCACGCGCCGTGTGCGGCTAGCGTCTATTGTGAGTTGCCGGACTCTGACAATGAGTCCATTTTCTTTGAGGCCACCAAAATCAGGCATAGCTAGGCGGCCGGGAAATGGGGGCCGTGGTTTATTTTGGCTTGCCATTTGGAGGTTTTGCCTATAATCGCCACGCTGGGCATGCGGGTTGGCGATCGCAGATCGCAGCTTCTTGCACTAGTGACGCTGCTGCCCGTTACTAGTCTGCACCATTTAGCTGCGAAGTTTTTATTAAGAATGGTTATTGCCATTTGTCGGTTGTCAGAACCTCGTTTGTTATTCAGCAGGGTGCACCACAAGCAGGTGAGGTTGACTTGGAGCACTGAGATGTTAAGTGTGCCCCCTTACACCCCGCATCGTGGTCGGGGGGGCTTAAATCGCTGCACATAGGAATATTTTAATTATCTAGGCGGCCAAAAGTCAAAATAATGTTACGAGCTTGGGGTTCGTGACAATAAAAACTGCCGATTTAATAACTAAAAAACAGACACTTTAATTAAGAACATCAATTTAAACACACTCCTACTTTAAACACAATTAAAACACAATCACTTAATGACACTCTCAAATATCGTTCAGTTGTTCTCGCTTGTCTCGTTTTCAAAAGTAAACTAACTCCGTCGCGGCCCATACCGGCCTTATATAGGGCCTCGGATAGTTCCCGAAACATCTAGAATATTCGAGTACATACCGGCCCCGACTGACCGGGTGTCGATAGTTCTAGAATCGAACTTTCTAGAATCATCTTGACTGTACTGGTTCTGCCACTCGATACTAGATGGTGCTAGTAGTAGGCTTTTTAGTTGTGCGCGCAACACTGCCCCCTCCTAAGACATGCTCGTCCCGAGCATTATCGGCCTCATGATAACGCGCCAGTCGATCCACATGGACGATCTTAGGAGTACCTCTTGCCCCTTTCTGTATCCGGTAGGTTACGTCATTGATCTTTGTCACAATCCGGTACGGTCCGTCCCATTTAGCTTGAAGCTTAGGAGATTTCCCTTTGCTGCGGACTGGGTTGTGCAACCACACTAGTGAACCTTCGTCGAACCCTTTATTGTTCATTTTGCGGTCATAACGGGTTTTCATCTTTTCAGACATTTGCTGGCCTGATTGTCTGACGTGCTCATAGATGTCATTCATTTTGTTCCGCAAGTCATTCGCATAATCGGTAATACTGCGTGGGGCATCAGGTGGTATTCCGGTGATCAGGTCTGCAGGCAGCCGTAATTCCCTTCCAAAATTTGCGAAAGCTGGTGTCACCGATGTACTTTCGTGAACAGCACTTCGATATGACAACAAAAACGGTTGTATGTGTTTGTCCCAATCTCGTTGCCGATTTTCCACAACTTTTGCCAGGTATCGCTCCAATGTCTGATTAAATCGCTCCACCATTCCATCCGATTGTGGGTGGTAAGAAGTTGTTCTCGTTTTATGAGTACCCATTACTCGGCAAGTTTCCTGAAATATTTGGGACTCAAAATTCCTTCCCTGATCGCTGTGAATTTCCAAGGGTACTCCAAAACGGCAGAAGACTTCATGAACCAGTTTATCTGCAACTGTTGAAGCTTCTTGGTTTGGAATGGCGAAGACTTCCGGCCACTTAGTGAAGTAATCCATCACAACCATGAAATACTTGTTACCACTTTCACTCTCCGGAAATGGCCCCGCAACGTCAAGGGCTATCCTTTCCCATGGTGCACCAACATTGTACAATTTCAATGCACCTCTACTACGAATCTGAGGTCCCTTTACAGCTGCACAACTTGTACATTTGCGACACCAGTCCTCGACATCGTCTCGACAGTGGACCCAGTAAAACCGCTCTCGTATCTTCAGTAGAGTCCGTTTTACTCCCAGATGACCTCCTGAACAACCATTATGGTACAGCTGTAAAACGTCCGGTACTTGAGCTTTAGGGACAACCATTTGCAAATGACAGCTGTCTCCCCGAGCATTTTCCCATTTACGGCACAGGACTCCATCCTGAATCGCCAAGCTGTCCCATTGGGCCCAATAGCTTTTTGTGATCGAACTCTTCGCTGAGACGTCGCTCCACCTGGGCTTGGGAGCTCTGGCCTTTATCCACTCCAGAATCGGCTTGATGTCCGAATCTTCCTGCTGTGTACGTTGTAGGCTTTCCTTCCACTCGTTGCTGAGGTCTGTCCTGAGCATTCTCACAGGTACCACTTCCTTACCCTCTTGCCTCGTACAATGCTTGCAGTCTTCAGGACAAGGTCTTCTTGACAATGCATCTGCGTTGCCATGAGATTTCCCGCTGCGATGTTCGACCACAAAGTCGTATTCCTGCAGTAGCTCAATCCATCTCGCAACTTGTCCTTCTGGATTTTTGAACTGCAATAGCCATTTCAGTGCAGCATGGTCAGTTCGTAAGTGGAATTTCCGCCCCAGAAGATATTTGCTAAAATGTTGCAATGACTTTACCACAGCAAGCAATTCCCGTCTCGTGACACAATAGTTCCTTTCCGGCTTTGACAACGACTTGCTGAAGTACGCTATCACAACTTCTTGATCACCATTCCGTTGAGACAGCACACTACCAAGTCCTATGTCACTTGCGTCTGTGTCAACTATAAATTCCTTGCCTGCATCAGGATACCCCAAAATAGGCGTTTTGCACAGTCAGTCCTTTAACTCCTGGAATGCGATATCGCAACTTTCATCCCAGCAGAAATGTCGCTTCTCCTCGGTTAGCTTGTGCAGGGGTTTGGCTATATCCGCAAAGTTCTTAACGAATCGCCGATAATAAGAGCACAAACCCAAAAATGCTCTGACCTGCGTCTTGTCCTTTGGAACTGGCCAATCCTTGACTGCGGCGATTTTCTCTGGATCCGTGCGGATACCTTCTTCCGACACTACATACCCCAAAAAGCTAACTTGCCGTTTGAACAGTGAACACTTCCTTGGACTCAACTTCAGGTTGGCACTCTGGATCTTCATAAGCACGCGTTCCAGGTTTTGAAGATGTTCTTCAAACGTACGGCCTACGATGATGATGTCATCCAAGTAGACCAGGCAGGCATCGCCAATTAACCCGGTTAGTAAAAGTTCCATCAGTCTTTCAAACGTTGCCGGAGCGTTGCACAATCCAAACGGCATAACTTTAAATTGCCACAGACCCTTTCCTGTCGAGAATGCTGTTTTCTCCTTGTCCTTAGGGTCAATCTCAACTTGCCAGTAGCCACTTTTAAGGTCCAGCGTGCTAAACCACTTAACTCCAGCAAGCATGTCCAGCGTGTCATCTATTCTTGGCAAAGGATAGCTGTCCTTCTTCGTGACATCATTCAAACGACGATAGTCAACACAAAACCGCATGCTGCCGTCCTTCTTCCTTACGAGCACTACAGGTGAACACCATGGACTAGATGAAGGTTCAATAACACCATCCTTCACCATTCCTTCAATCATGGTTTCCACTTCCTTTTCACGTGCTACCGGCAATCTCCTTGGCCGCTGACGTATAGGCAATCCTTCTCCTGTGTTCATTTTGTGTTGAACTAAGCCAGTCTTCCCGATGTCACCATCATTTGACGAGAAAACATCAGCGTACTTGAGTAACATCTTCTTTGCCTTGAACATTTCATCTTGGGACAAAGTGCTGCGGCAGTCTTCTAAAAGTGTGGACACTTTCGTTTGTGCATCCTTGCTGAGGGTGGGTCCCAGTCGGTAGATATTGGCATCGACGCAACCAATCCACTTCCTCGCAAGTACCAACTAGTGTGCCTTTTTCTATAATCTGTTCCTGATCACAAAGGTTCAGCACGCGTACCCCTGAGATGTCTGTGGCTCTGACCAAAGTTCGTGCCACTTTCCATGGAAGGACATTGTCCACCCTTTCCACGAGTACACAACGATGGATTTGCCCAGGATTCCGATGAAGACTTATCGGCACAATCGTTTCCGATCTCGGCGGAAGAACAATCTTCTTAAGGCTGTACACATTCCCTGGTAACGCCCCTTCCATGAAAAGTTCCTCTTGTCCACATTTCAAAACACCTTGCTTGACGTCAATCTCACAACAATTCTTCCTCATAAAGTCAAGGCCCAAGATGCAATCGTCCATTATATCAGCCACGATAACATTATGCAGGTAGATTCTGTTACCTAGCTTCAACTCCATCTTCTTTTCTCCATGGACGGGTATGCGCTGACCGGTGGCTGTTAACAAATTAATGCGGTCTCGGTTGTATGCGGAGTCCCCAAGGAACCGGCTTATAAGTTGGGACCGTACGAGAGGCTCCAGTATCTATGGTCAGCTTACAAGGCGTTCCGTTGACCTCGCCCTTGATGACTAAGGTGTTCCCGTCATGGGTTTGTGTGATCGAAATCCTTGGGGCTCTTTAAACATCAGCCAGCACCCGCCCCGCAGTCCTGGCTATTACTCGTTTTCCCTGCTGCTGGTGGGTGGTGCTGTTAGCCGCACTACCCTCTGGAGACCGGCCATCTTCCTTTTCTGTAGTTCGCTTAGGGCAACTAGATCGAAGGTGGCCCCTTTCCCCACAGCCGTAGCACCTAGGGATGTATCCTTTACGATCGCGAACTGTAGACGCTGCAACCTCCCTGACGCGATGGGAACGATGATCCTGCCGCACAGCTTCCACCTCCAGTGCATGGGCCAAGGCGTCCTTAAGCGTCCCGTGGTGACCAAGCCTCACAGTCAAAGTCGTGGATGCCGTCGATGAATGCCTGCACCAGGTTCCCATCAATAAGCGCAGGTACGGACTGGTAAGCTTTACGAACCAGCTTCTCCACTTCAAGAGCCCACTGCTGCAGGTTTTCGTTACTGCGTTGCACACGATCCTTGAGCTGCGCACGAAACACGTGTTCCAGGTGAGCATCGCCATACCGAGCCTCTAATGCCTCAAGGAGTTGTTCGTAAGTCACTTCCTTACCAAGAGCTTCCAGGACAGTTAAGGCCTGGTCGCGCAGGCCTAGGGTGAGGGCAGTCATGGCCTGACTGTTATTCCACCCGTTCGCCTTCATGACAGCCTCAAACTAGATTTTGTAGGCTGACCAGGAAGAAGTTCCGTCGAACGGTGGCACTTTGAATCCACGTAGCGAAGGTGTTGTAGCTACGGGAGCTGCGATTCCATCCCCAAGTTTAAGGTTACCCAACTCCCGCTTCACATCAGCAATGACGTTGTTAAACTTGCTGATCTGAGTTTCAGCTTCTGACAGGCGGTTGTCATGCTGGGCAACCTTCTCCTTCACCTCCTTCACGTCTTTCCTGAAGGTTGCGTGAAGGTCCTTTATGAGGAGCATCTGCTCTTCCTGGCGGCGAGCCTGTTCCTCCTGACGGCGGGACTGCTCCTCCTTATCGCGCTGGAGCTGTTCTTCCAGCCGACGAGCCTGATCCTCCTGACGGCGAGACTGTTCCTCCTGACGGCGGGACTGTTCCTGCAGCATCATCACTAGGGCAGCAAAGTCTGGTTCTGCTGATGCTGGAGCTGCTTCGGACGGGTCGGCCTCCGTGGTCGGTAACTGGCCCTCCGACCTCTGTGGCGTAGCTCCACCAAAACGTCTCTGGTCCGTCTCCTGTTGGCGTTGACTCCGGGTACGGATACCCTCCGTGTCGTCTTTAGGTAAAATCGGCATGATTTTAATCCCACTTCTGACACCAATTGTTACGAGCTTGGGGTTCGTGACAATAAAAACTGCCGATTTAATAACTAAAAAACAGACACTTTAATTAAGAACATCAATTTAAACACACTACTACTTTAAACACAATTAAAACACAATCACTTAATGACACTCTCAAATATCGTTCAGTTGTTCTCGCTTGTCTCGTTTTCAAAGTAAACTAACTCCGTCGCGGCCCATACCGGCCTTATATAGGGCCTCGGATAGTTCCCGAAACATCTAGAATATTCGAGTACATACCGGCCCCGACTGACCGGGTGTCGATAGTTCTAGAATCGAACTTTCTAGAATCATCTTGACTGTACTGGTTCTGCCACTCGATTCTAGATGGCGCTAGTAGTAGGCTTTTTAGTTGTGCGCGCAACAATAACAAAGTTTAAGGAATGCTAATTACATTGCCTGGCTAATACGCGACACTTGCAGCGAACAGACGAGTTCATTAGCAATATTTAATAAATAATTGATTTGCCGGCCAGATCGCTCAAATACCCCTATGTGCGCTGGCGAGTCCACCATGAACTACCTAGGATTGGTGCTCGACAGCCGGTGGGATTTTGGCCCCAACTTCCGGCGGCTTGTTGGTCGCGGCTGGAGCGTTATCAACGCTGCTTCCCAATCTGGGGGGCCCGAGCACCGCCTGTAGGCGGCTCTACGTGGGGATCGCGTTCGCGGTTAGGTTCACTCAGGTTAGGTTTTTTTTTTTTTTTTTTTTCCTGTCCGGGCGCCAAGGCCCGGCCCGCGAGCTACACCTCTAACATAATTAGAGTCCTTAATTAACGAGGAATTAAAACATGTTCTTACTGATTTATTATGAAAACAACATTACTTTACATCTACGACTACATACATAATTTTCTTACTTTACTAACACTTGTTTTAGTCTGTTCACACATTTATTTTCTATAACTAATCAATATAAATGTAGTACTATTTTAACATTTACATATAACTTATTTTTCTAACACCCTATTCTAAATTTATTTATACATTCATTCCTTATAATGCTAGTTGATATACAGGGTGTTTGGTGCATCGTGTGCCAAATTAAAATGGTCGACTGAAGGGGTCATCCGCTAGCCTTTCAGACCCCTTAACACCTCATGCTCTGTGGATTTTTTTTTATCGACTTTTTATTGTTTTCCAAAAAAAAGACCCAAATTTTACATTCAAATACAGATTTAAAAAAAAAATGTAAGGCGTAGACTCTGAATTTTAATTTTATTTCGATGTGTATTGTTTAAGAATACTTTTAAATACAAAATTAGTGATATTAGTCACCTAGTTTTTTTTTTAATTCACTCGCAAAGGTAAAACTTTAATTAAAGCTGTACATGTTACAGCTATTTATAAGGCTACAAAAAAAAAAACCAAAAGCGACCGGGATCTTCCAACTCCCTCATTAATTTTCCAGTCTATCCTCTTTCTAATGATGTGCCACATGCCATAAAAGTATTTTAACAACTTTGTGAATTCGCTAGAATTGTGAATCAAGTCACATAAAACTACATTCCAAATTCTAATGAAAAAATATTTATTGCGGAACTGTTACTTGAGAAAGAGGTAAAATTTGTTTTCTCACTCTTTCACAGTAAAATCTATCTTCTATCTCTTTCTTGCATACCTTAAATCAGTTTGAACAAATCGCGCCGCCCGACCCGCCATTTTTTTAATCGAGACATGACTGCCTCTGCTACCTAACGTGTGTGCTAGTTCACCATACTCCGCGATTCTTTTATTACTTTGTTATCGTTAAGTTTTGCTGGTTCTTGTTACATTTGTTTAATTTTTGTTGTTATTGTTAAACTTTGAGTTTTTTGTTATTGCAATGGCGACATTCTCTAACGAAGAATATGCGGACATCATGATGGCTTACGGAGCCGCTAATGGCGTCGCTCGTGCAGCGCAACGACTTTACCAGGAACGCTTTCCTGGTAGACGATTACCTGGCCGCAGAGTCTTCCAAGACACATACCGACGCATACGCGAGACTGGCAGTGTTACTTTTAATGAACCAAGGGGCCATATTGTGCGACATAATGTTGAAGTAGACGAGAGAATACTGGCACTTTTTGAGGAAGACCCTACAAAAAGCATTAGAAATGTGGCATCACATCTTGATATTTCAATATGGAAAGTGTGGAAAGTACTTCGTCAAAACAAAAAGCATCCATTCCACTACACTCCGGTGCAAGGTACGTAATTTTAAACTAACTTTAAACCCGTGCAAGCTTTGTTTGACCTTGCCTTTGTTTAGCAGGTAATGGGTATGGTATGGCGTCACTTTCAGGTAGTGAATCTATTAGCACGAACAGCGGGTCCTTTCTTGTGCAATTACTTATTGCCCAAGAGAAATTTAAAAGAGTTTTTTGTTTGTTGCAGGTCTTGAGGGTGGCGACTTTGAGAGACGAGTGGCTTTTTGTCGGTTTCTTTTACACACGGATGTGGATGATCCTGATTTTTTAAAAAGAATACTGTGGACGGATGAATCCAAATTTACCAAGGATGGGATCCTCAATTTACACAATTTGCACCACTGGACAACGAAAACGCAAAACCCACGTGTTAAAAGACAGAAATCTTCTCAAAGAAGGTTTAGTGTAAACGTTTGGGCAGGAGTGATTGGGAATCAGGTAATTGGACCGCATTACCTGCCCGATAATCTCAATGGCGAAGACTACCTGGAATTCCTACAAAATGACCTGCCCGAATTAGTGACCGATGTGCCCGTATTTAATGAACGTGTGCCCATTGTATTTCAAAATGACGGCTGTCCCGCGCATTGGCGATTGACTGTGAGGGAATATCTCGACAATGTGTTCCCCAATGCATGGATTGGACGCGATGGCCCTATTCCATGGCCGCCACGTTCCCCAGATCTAACTCCGTTAGACTTTTATGTCTGGGGACGTGCCAAAGAGTTGGTATATGCCACGGAGGTTCCAACTAGGGAGGTATTAGTCCAACGCATAGAAGCGGCATTCAATACTATTAAGGAGGAAATACGACTTCGTACAACAACTGTTGAAATACGAAACAGGTGTCGGGCCTGCATTCGCAACAGAGGCTAACAATTTGAGCAAGATTTGTAACAATGATTAAATAAATGTTAAAAATGCAATTTTGTTTTTTTATTTCAAGTAAATCCCACGAAAGATACAGATATGAGACACGAATTTACCTAACCATAAGAATGAGATAGCAGATTTATAGGTTTGACAGGTATCATTTAAGAGATTTTTTTTTAAATCATAATTTTGAATATTAGCCTTAGGTGACTCGATTCACAATTCTAGCGAATTCACAAAGTTGTTAAAATACTTTTATGGCATGTGGCACATCATTAGAAAGAGGATAGACTGGAGAATTAATGAGGGAGTTGGAAGATCCCGGTCGCTATTGATTTTTTTTTTGTAGCCTTATAAACAGCTTTAATTTAAGTTTTACCTTTGCGAGTGAATTAAAAAAGAACTAGGTGACTAATATCACTAATTTTGTATTTAAAAGTATTCTTAAACAATACACATCGAAATAAAAATAAAATTCAGAGTCTACGCCTTATATTTTTTTTTAAATCTGTATTTGAATGTAAAATTTGGGTCTTTTTTTTGGAAAACAATAAAAAGTCGATAAAAAAAAATCCACAGAGCATGAGGGGTGTTAAAGGGTCTAAAAGGCTAGCGGATGACTCCTTCAGTCGACCATTTCAATTTGGCACACGATGCACCAAACACCCTGTATTTATACATATGTTACTTTCTAACACCTTATTTCTATTTATTTATACATTTATTCCTTGTATGCTAGTCAATATATTTTAGTAATATATTTATAACATAAATCTTTTATTCTATTTACTTATTTCTATATATAACTTGTTCAGCGATTTCTTTACAATATTGAATAAACTTTTCCCTTTGCTTTTTATTACCTAACATTAGTATCGAGAAATTTTCTACTTTCATCCCGCATTCTAGTTCGTTTTCGATCTCGAGTCTCTTTAAAGCGTGAACTGGGCAGTAAATTAAAATATGTTCAACCGTTTCGGGGGTCCCGGGCTGGCAGATGCACGATGAGTTCTCTTTGCACTTGAATCGGTTCAAGTACTCCGAGAACCCACCGTTCCCCGTCAGTACTTGGGTGGTTGTCCTGGTTGGAATAATTTGCCGGACTATCTTGTAGCTAGTGGCTACTTCGGGAAAGAAAAGTTTTGTAACACCCGCCGTGGTACCCTCCCTATACCTCTTGCTCCATTCATCAAGCGACTCGGATCAGTCGCTTGATGAAGGAAACCGGGCAAAGATCGTAGTCGGGTTTGGTCTTCGAATACAGAGCGGCTTCCTTCGCCAGCTCATCCGCCCTCTCATTTCCCGCGAGAACCCGCGTGCGCCTTGATCCAGAACAAACACACAGTTTTGCTCTGATATTCAATGGCCCTTAGGTTCTCGCGGGTGTCAACTGCCAGGGGATGTGTTGTGCTGAGGTTCGCTATGGTCTTCACCTCCGCTACACTTTCCCATAGGGTTAGTGCAGCTCCAACCTTATCCTCAATCCGGCTGCCGTCGGTTAATATCCGGATAGCCTGGGTGTTGTGGCTATCTACCGACTCCTGGTCTACCAGACTCACGAACTTTATTGCGGTATGTTTCCCCGGGTGAGGTGTACAAGAGTATGGAGCTCTCCGCTCGACCTCTCTATCTACTAGCTCTGGCCGGGATGCGCCTCTCCTCGCCTCATACAGAGCAGCTGCCTCTTGTATGCGGAGGTCTAGTGGCATTATTCCGGCCAGTACCAGCGCAGAGTGAAGAGAGACCGTGCGGTAAGCCCCACACAATTTGTGGGCAAATCCCCTCTGGACCGCATTAAGGTGACGCTGGACTCCCAACTTCTTAGCCGCCGAAGACCAGGCGCTGGCCGCGTAGGTGATTATGGGCTCTACCGTAGCCGTGTATATAGTACGGACTATTTCCGGGTGGAGACCCCAACTGACTCTGGCAGCTCTCGACAGCTGTTTGTAGACTCCAAGTGCCTTTTTACAGACGTTAGACGTATGGCTATTGAAGGTCAACTTGGAGTCCACTGTGAGTCCCAAGATCTTCATTTCGGAGGACATTCCAATGTCGATCCCTCCCATGGTCAGCCGTGGCGTGTCATATTTCAGCTTCCTGGTGACTACCATGGCGCAAGTTTTGTGTGGCGCGAACTTGAGCTTATTCATGACACCCCACTTCCGAACATGTTCGAGAGCGGCATTGGCCTGTCCCTCGATTTCCAGGGCTGTCTCACCCGAAAACACGAGCACCACATCATCCGCGAAAGCCTGGCAATAGTCACCTCGTTCCGTGAGGCTCTCCAGCAATGGATTCAACACGAGGTTCCACATGATGGGGCCGCCTATCGATCCCTGGACACATCCTTTGCTGGTGCTTTTTGCGAACTCCTGGCCTGCATACCGTACCCGGACCTTGCGGTCGCTCAGGTAGCTGGCCAACATCCTCCTGAGGTTCGCTGGGCACTTTTCTTCCGCCAGTCTGACCTTTATAGCTGGCCACCAAGCACTGTCGAAGGCTCCCTCTATATTCAGTGAGACCATCGCGATGAGCTTCCTCTCTTGGAGTTTGCCTCTCACGTGGGCTACCAGGTCATAGAGGGAGTCTTCCGTACTCCGCTGTGGCATGAAGCCATACTGACGAGGACTTATTTGCGGTGCCAAGTGCCAAACCAGCCTTCTAACCACCATCTTCTCCAGTATTTTCCCCATTACTGGCAATAGTCCAATAGGCCTATAGGACTTGGACTGGTGTAATTGTCCTTGCCAGGCTTCCTCAGCACCACCACGGTGGCCTCTTTCCACGCTGTGGGGAAGTGCGTTAGATGCCAGCACCTGTTGAACACTGCCAGGTGCAGCTCCATATCCCGCAATATTAGACGCTGGCAAATGTCGGCTATGAAGCCGTCTACTCCGGGTGCCTTCTTCGGATTGAAGCTCTCCGTCGCGAATCTGAGCTCCTCCGTCGTAAACTCTGGGTCATGGATCTCACAATGGCTCCAGTCGTTTACGCGGTCAGCAAGAGCTCTGATCCGACGATGGTCTGTGCTATCCTCCTCCTCTACATCCTCCGGGTAGAAAGTTTCCGCCAGTAGCCTCGCAGAACCCTCCTGCCCCACTTCCCTTCCGTTCCATACCAGCGGCAGATCCTCTTGCCTTCGTTCTGTGCCTTTTATAACCCTATAAATACCCTCCCTAACCCCTTCCCTGTTTTTCGCAGTACCCCTTCCAACTTTCAGTGGAACGCTTCATAACCTCTAGTTCGTACTTTTCTTTTGCCTGCAGGTACAACGCTACCACACCTTCTCTACGCGACGGCGCAGCGCACCGGATTCTTCTCTTCCTGGTAGCGACGTCGTGCTTCATTGCTTCGAGTTCTTCGGACCACCACGGCATGGTAAGAGTTTGGTTCTCTCTTTTTATTGGCATAGATGCCTTGCATGCTTCTGTTATTATTTCAGTGTATTTGCCAATTGTGTAATCTAAATTTTCTCTACTATTAATCTGCTCTATATTTACTATGTTACTTCCCTTTTCTATTTTCAATTGGTCAATTTTTTCATTAAAATGTTCCCAATTGGCTTTCTTAGTATTGTATTTCCTAGTTGTTCTTTTAATATTAATACCCTTCCCCTTTTTGAATTTAATTTTAACTAGTATGCCGTTGTGGTCCGAGCTCGTCAGGTCTTCAGCCACCGTCCATTCCTCTACCAGGTCGAGCAAGTCCTCCGTACACAAGGTCACGTCAACGTGACTCGTGATTCTGCGGCCTCCTCTGATGGTGTCAAAAGTGGGTTTGTTACCGCAATTCAGTACCTGCAGGTTAAGTTCACCTATCGTCCCGACCAGTTCTTCCCCTCTGTTATCTTGGACGCCGCTTCCCCACCACACACTTTTGGCGTTCGCGTCCCCTCCAACGATGGCTTTGCTAGGTTTTAGCTCTGTCATAGCGGATGTTAGGTGGTCCAAGTATGGCCCGATGGGTAGGTTAGGCTCGAAGTAGTACGAGACGGCGAGCATCTCCCAGGCGCTCGTTCGCAGCTTCACCACCACGATGTTGTTGGTGGTGAATTTGGGGCACTGTATGACGTCGATGTCATGATTGAACACGACTATCGCCGCCTTTTCAGTGCCCTCTCCACGGTCCGAGTTCTGGTAGACCCTCGCCCCCCCGTACGACTTCATTGCCTTTATGCTACCCACATACGGCTCCTGGACCAGTGCGAAGGCTATTTTCCGCTTCTTTGCCTCGAGCATAAGCTCGTTAGTCGCCAGTTGTTTTCGTTGGAGGTTAGCTTGCGCCGCGGAGTAAAAGTGAGCAGCTGCCGCGTGTGCAACCCCCGTGGCCACCTTAGCAATATGCTATTGCGGCCCGGGCCAACGCATCCCACTTCCTGCGCACCAGGCAGTCCTGATTGAAGACCATGTGGCCTGAAAAAAATTTAAAAAGGGGGGCAAGCTATAGGGGGTGGGCGGTGGAGTGTTGCTGCACAACACCAAAACCAAAAACAAAAAAAACAACCACAACCAACCAACCAACGGGCTATCTCGCTCCGTTTCCGAGATACGGGCGTCTCCCGTTTTTTAAAAGTCCCGGTCTAGATAACAGTTAGTGAAGCTAACTTTGTCGGCCAAGTTTTCTTACAGTTCGCGCCAACGACTTATTTCCCACCAGGGGATGTAGCCCGTCTCCTATTGATGGCGCGTGGGTTTTGTTGATGTAAGCTGAAAGAGGAAGAGGTGTTCTTTCCCTCCACTTGAATTTTAGAATTTTCGGTCAAGGGGTTTGCGTGTGGGGTGGCCGCCAACATAAGAGTTGGGGTTTCAGAGCCGCAAATCAGGTGGTTTTTGACTTTCCCCTGCCCCGAAAAATCCAAAACTCGACTGTAGTGGTAGGTCCAACTGACTCCAATATCTGGGCAAAAAATTTTTGGGCGTTTTCTTCCCCCTTCAACCCTTAAAAACCGGGCAAAGATAACTTAGCTAATATTTATGGCTAATAATCCTATTTTAAAATAACGCCTAGTCTAAAAATATGAGTTTCGCGTGGGTTTAAATTAGATCACTGGGTAGGGGACAAAAATCCCTATCCATAGGTATCAAACACAGAATTATATTATACCCTGATGGGGCGAATTTGATTATTTAAAAGTATAGTATCAAAACAAAAAATTTATAAACCTAGTTTTTAGACACAGATGTAAGTGTAATACCAATAAAACTATATATTTCCAAAGATAAACGCCGAGTACATTTAATAATAATATAAACTTATAGATTTAAGGGGTTGAAAAGCTATCCCTCGGTTTTTTAAAAACTTACACTAATAATAACTTTTGAACGGCGAGTCTGATTTGACCCAAATTTAATTTGGGATTTGATACCAATATGCCAAATTTTTTGAAAAAATAAAACTATATGTAGTGTATCCTGCTTCCCGGGGAATAATGATGTAAGATTTCCAGAACATAAAAACCTTGTTTTCGGTTGATTTCCGAAGACTTTCTTCGATGTCGGTTCGCCTCCCGGCTCCTCGTTTGTGATGTCTTCGATGTATTATCACCGATGCAGTGAAATCCCTCGGGATCCCCCACCACGCGCCACGAGGTTTTTGGTTTTTAGGAGCTATCTCCGGAACCGTAAGTCGGAAAATTCCAAACTTGGTATCCAGAGACAGGTCTTCTTAAGCCGCAGACAGCTGCAGTTGTCGATTTCTAACATCCCGCGCAAAATCGCGCGGCGTTGAGCCAAGTTTTGGAGATGTAGTTTTTCACTTGTAACTTTCACAATTTTCCACTTTTCACAATAAAATGTTCACCATTGGCTGCGTCTCAGCAGCGCGCTTCTAATGATGTATAACACTTGTATATAGTCGCGAAAAAACCTATTTTTTAGATTTTTCGAGCGCGGAGCGACTTAAAAATGATCTGCTCGCGGCTAGGGGTGCCGCGCGACTGCTCAGGTTAGGTTCGCTCAGGTTAGGTTCGCTCAGGTTAGGTTCGCTCAGGTAAGGTTCGCTCAGGTTAGGTTCGCTCAGGTTAGGTTCGCTCAGGTTAGGTTCGCTCAGGTTAGGTTCGCTCAGGTTAGGTTCGCTCAGGTTAGGTTCGCTCAGGTTAGGTTCGCTCAGGTTAGGTTCGCTCAGGTTAGGTTTTTTTTTTTTTTTTTTTTTTTTTTTTTTTTGGCAGGAGTGGGAAATCCTCATGGACGCCCAGACTGAACCACTGGTGACCCAGTCTGGGCAGTGCCGGACTCTTACCGGCTAAAACCACACTCCTGCCTTTCCAGTGTCCCTCTGACATTATCAGAGCCCTTTTTTGCGGATTGGGGATTTTTATACACTTTTCTTAATTTTTTACATTTCTTTTTATGATAAACTGATTTAAAAACAGTAATATAATACAAATACAAGTATCAAAGACAATCTAACACGATGCTACTACACACTTATTCTAAGGGAGTCGTATACTTTGCTTTCTTTCTTAGGTCTAACACTTTTTATACACACGCATGCACACCTTACATTATATTTTCTTATTTTTAACTTATTTCAGATTACATAATAACTATCTCTTTTCTATTTTATATCTCTCTTATCAGACATGATATTCATTATATACTACATTATATATTGATATCATGAATTCTTACACTATTTATTTCTTTTTATAACTATGTTTCCTATTACTATGCAATATTCTAAGAACTTTTTAATATTATTTTTCTGCATTAGTTGTGCCATATTATCAGCCTCAACCTTTATGCCAATACTCTGCTCCACCTCATAGCGCAATCTGGCAAAGATGGGGCATTCTAATAGCACATGTGGAACAGTTTCGTCCACGCCCGGCTCACAGGGGCACGATGGATCCTCCTTACACTTGAAACGGTACAGGTATGCAGAGAACCCACCGTGCCCCGTGAGAATTTGTGTTGAAACCTTTGTGTGTTCCAACTTTCTTACCGCTTTGTACGCTGCGGTTGCGTCAGGGAAGAACATTTTTGTTATTTTTGCGGTCTCCCCAGATCTATATCTCCTGTCCCATTCGTCAAGCGTTTCCAACCGGATTCTGCGTTTGGCGAATGAGACCGGAGCAAGATCATAGTCCGGTCTCTTCTTCAACCGCAATGCCGCCTCCTTTGCCAGTTGGTCGGCCCTCTCATTACCTTCCAATCCTGCGTGTGCTTTAATCCAAAACAGAGAGACGCTCTTGTTTTGGAGGCTACAGCTGCGTATGGCATCTCTTGTTTCTACTGCCAGGGGATGAAAGGCCTTAGGATTAGTCACCGTCTGGAGGGCCGCCATAGAGTCGCTATATACGGCGAAAGATGTTTCGCTACGTCGGAGGGCAACCTTCAGTGCTTCGCGAATGGCCAGCAGCTCGGCTTGGTAGACGGTACAGTAGGTCGGCAAGGCAAGTTTGAGGGCTTTAGTTTCGGCCTGGCTATTCCATATGGATAGCGCAGCACCAACTTTACCCTCAATCTTGCTGCCGTCCGTAAAGATGCGCACTGCATAATCGCTGTGGTTGTGATATTGATCCTCGTCTACCAAGTGTCCGAGTTTAATTTCGTGCTCCTCCGCAGGATGGGGGGCTTCGATTGCCGATGCCATTCGCTCTATCTCTATGGCTGCAGGCTGGGGTACCCCCCGCTTGGCCTCGTACAGTGAGGATACTTCTCGGATTCGAAGATCAAGGGGGAGTATCCCAGCCAGCACAAGTGCTGAATTCAGAGACACCGTACGGTATGCGCGGCACAGTTTTTGGGCGAAGCTTCTCTGAATAGCATTTAGTTGCTTCTGTACACACACTTTATTGGATGCAGGCGCCCAAGCACATGCCGCATACAGAATAATGGGTTCGACTGCGGCGGTGTATATGCATCTTATGACCTCCGGATGAAGTCCCCAGTTGACTCGAGCAGCCCTCGACAGCTGTTTATATATAGCGACCGCCTTGGAGCATACGTTGGTGACGTGGGTATTAAAGGTGAGCTTATGGTCCAGCGTGAGTCCCAGTATTTTAATCTCACTAGACAGGCCAATGTCGGTGCCACCCATGCTCAGCCGTGGAGTATCGTGTTTCAGCTTTCGCGTTATGAGCATGGCTTTAGTCTTATGCGGTGCAAATTTAAGCTTGTTCGTGACACCCCACGCCTGAACATAATCTAGGGCGGCATTTGCCTGTCTCTCTATAGCAAGGGCTGTGTCTCCATCAAACATCAACACGACGTCATCCGCAAATGCCTGGCAGTGGTACCCTCTCTGTTCCAGGCCCTTCAGCAAGGAATCCAATAAAAGGTTCCACAAGATGGGGCCGCTAATAGACCCCTGTACGCATCCTTTTTCGGGTACTTTTTTGTATTCAGCGCCCGCATATCTGACCGCCACAACCCTTCCGCTCAAGTAGCTGTCCATGACCCTTCTCAAGTTGCCAGGACAACACTCCTCAGACAGTCGCACCCGGATTGCTGGCCACCATGCGTTGTCGAAGGCTCCCTCTATGTCCAAAGACACAATTGTTACGAGTTTTTTCTCATCTAGTTTTGCCCGAATATGCTGCATTAGGACATAGAGGGAGTCCTCGGTACCCCTCTGGGGCATAAAACCGAACTGCTGAATGCTCATCCTGGGTAGCAAATGGTACTTGAGTCGGGCCACCAACATCTTTTCAAACACCTTCCCCATGACAGGCAGTAGACCAATCGGCCTGTAAGATTTGGGTGTGGTGTAATCTTCCTTCCCATGCTTGCGGAGAATCACCACGGCGGCCTCCTTCCACATCCGAGGGAAGTAGCAGTGTGCCAAGCACTTGTTCAACAGGGTTAGGAAAAAGAGTGAGTCCACCGCTATTGCGCGCTCACATATGTCCGCCGTTAGTCCATCGGGGCCTGGGGCCTTTTTTGGGTTAAATGATTTTACTGCCCAACTTAATTCATTAGTGCTAAACGGTGGATCAAGACGTTCGTCCTGGTGCTCCTCACTCTCTTTCCCCGCTCTGTGACGAATGTGTCGGTGCTCTTCGGTATCCTCCTCTCCTCGGTCCTCCGGGTAAAAGGTCTCCGCCAGCAGTCTAGCCGAATCCTCGGCATTCAGCGTATCGCCGTTCCTCTGCATCGGCAGATCCTCCTCTCTCCTAGCCGTCCTACTGATTACGCGGTATATCCCCTCCCATAATCCCTCGGTGTCCTGCTTTTCGCAGAAACCCTTCCAACTCCCGACATGTGCTTTAATTGCTTCGTTCTCATATTTTTCTTTCTGTTTCAGATAATCTTCGACGACCTTCGCTCTACGGACCGGTGCTGCACATCGGATCCTCCTTTTCTTCGTAGCAACCTCCATCTTCATCCTGGCGAGTTCATCGGACCACCACGGCAAGGCGAGTTTTTCTATAGTTTTCTTTTTTGGTATAGTTTGTGTACATGTGTCTACTATTGCTTTGGTAAATGTTTCTATTGCTGTATTTATTTCTTCCGTATTCTTAATTTGACTTATTTCTTCTATTGTAAGTTTATTTTGCTGCATAAGTTGGGTCAGTTTCTCATGAAACTGACTCCAATTAGCTTTCTTAGTATTGTATACTCTAGTGGTTCTATTTACTTGAATTCCTGATGATTTCTCTAGCTTTACTATAAACTCGATGCCGTTGTGATCCGATCCCGTCAGGTCTTCCACGACTCTCCAGTTGTCCACCGTCGCCAACAGATCCGGTGTGCAGGCAGTTACATCGACGCAACTTGTGTAACGCTGCTGCCCTCTTATAACGTCGAAGGTCGGAGTTTTGCCTCTGTTGAGAATTTGCATTCCAAGCTGGTCGAGAGCTGCAAGCATTTCATCTCCTCTGCTGTCGGTCCTACTGCTCCCCCACCAAATGCTCCAGGCGTTGGCGTCCCCTCCAATAAGGAGTCTTGTAGGCAGCTTGCTTTCTATGTTTTCGAGGCACTCCAGGTATGGTCCAATGGGCTGGTCTGGCTCGAAATAGAACGATACTACGGTGATCTTCCAAGCACTTGTTTGGATTCCTACCACAACGATGTTATTAGTGGTCAGTTCTGGGTACTGTATAACGTTTATGGTAGGATCATAGACAACTATTGCCGCTTTAACAGTCCCTTCTCCTTGCTTCGTGTTTTGGAAGATCCTCGCACCTCGGTATCCTTTCATCCTCTTCAACGCTCCAACATACGGCTCCTGGATAAGCGCCACCATTGCCTTCCGTTTTTCCGCCTCAATCATGAGCTCGCAAGTTGCCAACTTTTTTCGCTGCAGATTAGCCTGGAGCATTCGGCATGGTTCTCTTAATGGGCCCTTAGCAGTACGCCACGGCTGACCGGGCTATCGCATCCCATTTTCTTCGCACCGGACAATCCTGACTGAAGGTGTTGTGTGCAACGTTATCCAATTTGGCATGCGTGCAATTACGACAGGACGGCATACCATGGGCAAGCCAGTCGGCACATCCATTCTTGAGGTGGGGACCTCCACAGTGGCTGCACAGGTCCACAGCTTCCTTGCAGTATCGCCTACCATGACCGTAGCCCAGGCAGCGCGTACATTGCACCAGCGGTGACTGGTCTGCAACTCTTACGCGCTGAAGGTCAATGTGCAGAGCCCCCGCATCAGTCGCTCTTTTCCAGATGGTGGGGGAGGTACTTATGACTATATGGCAAGTAAGTGGGTTCCTTGTTTTCTTCCGGTATTTGATCAGAATTCGGTTATCCTTTTCGTCAAGGCCCTGAAAAACGCCTCGATTCTGGTTATGTAACGCCTTTAGTAAGTCGTCGTCACTATGTACAACCAAGACGTCCCTAAGAATCAAGAGTGGGTCTTTGTTTTCCATTTCCTCGACGATGAGATGCCCTCCTAAGCTTTCGATCCTTTCTTTGACCTTTCTTCGGTCCTCTTCCGTACTGCAACCCATTATTACCTTCCTATCTTTAGCCTTCCTCACCCTTTCCACCCGGATCCAGCCCTCTTTCGCATCTACCACCTTCCTTATTTTTTCCAGGACATCATCACCCGTTTCATCCTGGTCCTTAGAGGTGACCACAACTGAGTGTAAGGCAGTACGCTCACAAACTGGTACTACAGTTTGATTTGCGGCCACCACGCTGGCGTAAGTCACTTTCTCGAACGTCTCTTTGTGACTCTCTACGACATTCTTTAATTCCTCTATCCTTTTCCCATTTTCTATTAGCAGTCGTGTATTCTCATCTATTTTTGCCAATAAGCGGCTGTCTTCTCTGTCTCTGTCTCTGTCTTGCTCCGTCACTTTCGGGGAGTCTTTTCCTAAATGTTTATCCTCTTCTGGATCGTTTCCCTTTACCATCCGTTTCTTTGCGAGAGGAAGGTCTTTTTCTTTATCCGCCTCTTTCACCAGCAGATATAGTCGGTCGATTAGTGCTACGACTTCACTTTTTATATCCGTCTTTAAATTGCGCGAGCTGTTGAGGTGGAACTTCGCCTTACTCAGGCAGACTCTAGCCTCCGCAACTCGCGACGGGTATTTCCTATTCGTAATCGGACTTTTGGTCGTCCCCGTGGCCAGAAAACCGGATACACCGGCTTTGCCCTCCTGAGTGAGAGCAATTTTGGCCATTGTTTTCGATGGATCCCGGGTATTTGTTTCGGCATTTGGTTGGGTGGCGCTCGCGCCAGCCTCCCATTCCCCTATGCTTTTTCTGACGGCAAACGTCCTGTCGGACACTGACCCTGCCTGGTCAGTTTTTGCCGTTTCTCCGCTGCTTCGCGGCACACAGGGAAGCGAGGGGCCAGCCTTCTCCATTGAGCGTGGCGAGCCTCTAGAGGCCGGCGAGATCGCGTCTGTCTTCGCCGGTGTGCGCATCATGGTGGTTGATGCAGTGAAAGTGAGTTTCATGAACTAAGAAGGACACTGGTAATTACTTCTGTGTCCCTGTAAAGCGGGATAAGCACAGAAGTAACTTAAGCTTATACTAAATATAAATGTAGTACGGCCTTAAGGCCGTAAGGTCAAATTACTAAGTTTAAAACATCAATTTCGTAACTACAAACACTACTAAATACCTAAACGCGAATAAAGTGATTTTAAAATTTTCGACAAAAACCCAAAGTTTACCTGGCCAGTGACAACAGGGAGGGTGGGCGGACAATTTTTTGAAGTTCTATATTCGCCAGACGCACGTGCGAGGTGTCAAAAGACGCGTCTCCGCGCGAGCTAGCGAGCTATGAAATTACTAGAATTATGTGCGATACAAAATTTTTGAGTTTTGGTCAAAAAACTGGTTTTTTGACTGAAAAATGTGAAAAAACCTGGAATAACCACTACCAAACAGGACTCGGGGTGGCTGAGCGCGCACCGGAATACAGGTAAGGCAGGTAGGTATCTATTGAAACTACTATTAACGATGGTTCGGATAAGAATTTTGAGATAAAATTAGTTTTTGAAAATTCCTTCAAAAAATCTCACAAAAATTGCTAAGTCGATATACGAAAATATTTTTTCGCGTAATTGTCAATTTTTATTAGTCAAACCGTTGTACGGAACCTATTTAAGATTGATTTGGCTGAAAACAGCTTCAAAATGCGTCACCTGGATGCAAAGTTATAACCGGTTAGGTTAGGTTAGGTTAGGTTTTTTTTTTTTTTTTTTTTTTTTTTTTCCTGTCCGGGCGCCAAGGCCCGGCCCGCGAGCTACTCCTCTAACATAATTAGAGTCCTTAGTTAACGGGGAATTAAAACATGTTCTTACTTATTTATTATGAAAACAACATTACTTTACATCTACGACTACATACAAAATTTTCTTACTTTTCTAACACTTATTTTAGTCTGTCTACACATTTATTTTTCTATATCTAATCAATATGTATAGTAGTACTATTATACCATTTGCTTATAACTTATTTTTCTAACACACTATTCTACATTTATTTATACATTCATTCCTTATAGCGCTAGTTGATATATTTATACATATCTTACTTTCTAACACCTTATATCTATTTATTTATACATTTAGTCCTTATATGCTAGTCAATATATTTTACTAATATATTTATAACATAAATCTTTTATTCTATTTACTTATTTCTATATATAACTTGTTCAGCGATTTCTTTACAATATTGGATAAACTTTTCCCTTTGCTTTTTATTACCCAACATTAGTTTCGACAAATTTTCTACTGTCATCCCGCATTCTAGTTGATTTTCGACCTCGAGTCTCTTTAAAGCGTGAACTGGGCAGTAAATTAAAATGTGTTCAACCGTTTCGGGGGTCCCGGGCTGGCAGATGCACGATGAGTTCTCTTTGCACTTGAATCGGTTCAAGTACTCCGAGAACCCACCGTGCCCCGTCAGTACTTGGGTGGTTGTCCTGGTCGGAACAATTTGCCGGACTATCTTGTAGCTAGTGGCTACTTCGGGAAAAAACAGTTTAGTAACACCCGCCGTGGTACCCTCCCTATACCTCTTGCTCCATTCATCAATCGACTCTTTGCAGATCAGTCGCTTGATGAAGGAAACCGGGCAAAGATCGTAGTCGGGTTTGGTCTTCGAATGCAGAGCGGCTTCCTTCGCCAGCTCATCCGCCCTCTCATTTCCCGCGAGACCCGCGTGTGCCTTGATCCAGAACAAACACACAGTTTTGCTCTGATGTTCAATGGCCCTTAGGTTCTCGCGGGTGTCAACTGCCAGGGGATGTGTTGTGCTGAGGTTTACTATGGTCTCCAGGGCCGATCTACAGTCGCTGTAGATGCCATAGCTCACCTCGCTTCGCCTTTTTATTTCCTCGGTGGCTCGGCATATCGCGAG
Source organism: Tiliacea aurago (assembly GCA_948098905.1). Classification (NCBI taxonomy): domain Eukaryota; kingdom Metazoa; phylum Arthropoda; class Insecta; order Lepidoptera; family Noctuidae; genus Tiliacea; species Tiliacea aurago. Next base: position 23,278,677 of record OX402599.1, read on the forward strand.
GAGTTCCGCCTGGTATACCGTACAGTAAGGGGCCAGCTTGAGTTTTACGGTCTTCACCTCCGCTACACTATCCCATAGGGTTAGTGCAGCTCCAACCTTATCCTCAATCCGGCTGCCGTCGGTAAATATCCGGATAGCCTGGGTGTTGTGGCTATCTACCGACTCCTGGTCTACCAGACTCACGAACCCCATCGCGGTATGCTTCCCCGGGTGAGGTGTACAAGAGTATGGAGCTCTCCGCTCGACCTCTCTATCTACTAGCTCTGGCCGGGATGCGCCTCTCCTCGCCTCATACAGAGCAGCTGCCTCTTGTATGCGGAGGTCTAGTGGCAATATTCCGGCCAGTACCAGCGAAGAGTGAAGAGAGACCGTGCGGTAAGCCCCACACAATTTTTGGGCAAATCCCCTCTGGACCGCATTAAGGTGACGCTGGACTCCCAACTTCTTAGCCGCCGAAGACCAGGCGCTGGCCGCGTAGGTGATTATGGGCTCTACCGTAGCCGTGTATATAGTACGGACTATTTCCGGGTGGAGACCCCAACTGACTCTGGCAGCTCTCGATAGCTGTTTGTAGACTCCAAGTGCCTTTTTGCAGACGTTAGCCGTATGGCTGTTGAAGGTCAACTTGGAGTCCACTGTGAGTCCCAAGATCTTCATTTCGGAGGACATTCCAATGTCGATCCCTCCCATGGTCAGCCGTGGCGTGTCATATTTCAGCTTTCTGGTGACTACCATGGCGCAAGTTTTGTGTGGCGCGAACTTGAGCTTATTCATGACACCCCACTTCCGAACATGTTCGAGAGCGGCATTGGCCTGTCCCTCGATTTCCAGGGCAGTCTCCCCCGAAAACACGAGCACCACATCATCCGCGAAAGCCTGGCAATAGTCACCTCGTTCCGTGAGGCTCTCCAGCAATGGATTCAATACAAGGTTCCACATGATGGGGCCGCCTATCGATCCCTGGACACATCCTTTGCTGGTGCTTTTTGCGAACTCCTGGCCTGCATACCGTACCCGGACCTTGCGGTCGCTCAGGTAGCTGGCCAAAATCCTCCTGAGGTTCGCTGGGCACTTTTCCTCCGCCAGTCTGACCTTTATAGCTGGCCACCAAGCACTGTCGAAGGCTCCCTCTATATCCAGTGAGACCATCGTGATGAGCTTCCTCTCTTGGAGTTTGCCTCTCACGTGGGCTACCAGGTCATAGAGGGAGTCTTCCGTACTCCGCTGTGGCATGAAGCCATACTGACGAGGACTTATTTGCGGTGCCAAGTGCCAAACCAGCCTTCTAACCACCATCTTCTCCAGTATTTTCCCCATTACTGGCAATAGTCCAATAGGCCTATAGGACTTGGGACTGGTGTAATTGTCCTTGCCAGGCTTCCTCAGCACCACCACGGTGGCCTCTTTCCACGCTGTGGGGAAGTGCGTCAGATGCCAGCACCTGTTGAACACTGCCAGGTGCAGCTCCATGTCCCGCGCTATTAGACGCTGGCAGATGTCGGCTGTGAAGCCGTCTACTCCGGGTGCCTTCTTCGGATTGAAGCTCTCCGTCGCGAATCTGAGCTCCTCCGTCGTAAACTCTGGATCATGAATCTCATGATGGCTCCAGTCATTTACCCGGTCAGCAAGAGCTCTGATCCGACGATGGTCTGTGCTATCCTCCTCCTCTACATCCTCCGGGTAGAACGTTTCTGCGAGTAGCCTCGCAGATCCTTCCTGCCCCACTTCCTTTCCGTTCCATACCAGCGGCAGATCCTCTTGCCTTCGTTCTGTGCCCTTTATAACCCTATAAATACCCTCCCAAACCCCTTCCCTGGTCTGTTTTTCGCAGTACCCCTTCCAACTTTCAGTGGAACGCTTCATAACCTCTAGTTCGTACTTTTCTTTTGCCTGCAGGTACAACGCTACCACACCTTCTCTACGCGACGGCGCAGCGCACCGGATTCTTCTCTTCCTGGTAGCGACGTCGTGCTTCATTGCCTCGAGTTCTTCGGACCACCACGGCATGGTAAGTGTTTGGTTCTCCGTTTTTATTGGCATAGATGCCTTGCATGCTTCTGTTATTATGTCAGTGTATTTGCCAATTGTGTTATCCAAATTTTCTTTGCTATTAATCTGCTCTATATTTACTATGTTAATTCTATTTTCTATTTTCAATTGGTCAATTTTTTCATTAAAAAGTTCCCAATTGGCTTTCTTTGTATTGTATTTCCTAGTCGTTCTTTTAATGTTAATACCCTTCCCCTTTTTGAATTTAATTTTAACTAGTATGCCGTTGTGGTCCGAGCTCGTCAGGTCTTCAGCCACCGTCCATTCCTCTACCAGGTCGAGCAAGTCCTCCGTACACAAGGTCACGTCAACGTGACTCGTGATTCTGCGGCCTCCTCTGATGGTGTCAAAAGTGGGTTTGTTACCGCAATTCAGTACCTGCAGGTTGAGCTCTCCTATCGTCCCGACCAGTTCGTCCCCTCTGTTGTCTTGGGCACCGCTTCCCCACCACACGCTTTTGGCGTTCGCGTCCCCTCCAACGATGGCTTTGCTAGGCTTTAGCTCTTTCATAGCGGTCGTTAAGTGGTCCAAGTATGGCCCGATGGGTAGGTCAGGCTCGAAGTAGTACGAGACGGCGAGCATCTCCCAGGCGCTCGTTCGCAGCTTCACCACCACGATGTTGTTGGTGGTGAATTTGGGGCACTGTATGACATCGATGTCATGATTGAACACGACTATCGCCGCCTTAACAGTGCCCCCTCCACGGTCCGAGTTCTGGTAGACCCTCGCCCCCCCGTACGACCTCATTGCCTTTATGCTACCCACATACGGCTCCTGGACCAGTGCGAAGGCTATTTTCCGCTTCTTTGCCTCGAGCATAAGCTCGTTAGTCGCCAGTTGTTTTCGTTGGAGGTTAGCTTGCGCCGCGGAGTAAAAGTGAGCAGCTGCCGCGTGTGCAACCCCCGTGGCCACCTTAGCAATATGCTATTGCGGCCCGGGCCAACGCATCCCACTTCCTGCGCACAGGGCAGTCCTGACTGAAGACCATGTGGCCTGTATCATCGTGTTTGTCTCTGGCGCAGTTTTTACAAGTGGGTCTATCGCCCGCGGCCAGCCTGGTGCATTCAGCCCTGAGATGCGGCCCCCCGCAGTAGTTGCAGAGATCGGCAGGCTCTGTACATAACTTTCGGCCATGACCGTATGCTAAGCACCTCGTGCACTGTATCAGGGGGGTTTGGTCCAGGACCCTGACGCACTGCAGGTCGATGAAGACCCTACCGGCCGCAGTAAGCCTCTGCCACAGCTTCGGTGACACCTGAAGGACGACATGGTTCTCCAAAGAGTTCCGTGCCCTCCTCCGGTACCTCACTGTGGCAGTCGCTTCCTCGGCCGTCAGGTCCTCCAGCAGGCGGGCGTTCTGAGTCTTGAGTGCAGCTAAGATGTCCTCGTCACTGTTGTAGGACAAGAGGTCCTTGATAATCACCAGTGGGTCTCTGTTTTTCGCTTCTTCCACTTTAAGGTGTTTGTCATTCTTGAGATGGACTGTTGTTTTTGCCATCTCTTCCTTGTTTGTGAAGCTAAGTATGACCCTCTTGTCCTTGACTTTTCGGACCCTCTCGATCTGCACTCCGCTCTTCTTCGCGTCCAGGACCTCCTTTACTCGCCCCACCACTTCCGTGCTGGTATCCATCACGATGTCTGAGGATACGATGATGGAATGCTTAGGCCTTTGGCCCCAGGTGTTTTGGGGCGCGGTCAGGGCCTCCGCATAAGTCGGGGCTCTCTCTTTGATTTCGGAGACCATTCTGCCCATTTCCTTTGTGGTCTCCTCGAGCGCCCTAATCTCATTTAATATGGCGTTGTTTTCTGCGCCACACGGTTTCTGCGCCGCCCTTTGCTCCCTTATCTCCGCCTGCAGCTGCCTGATCATCTGGTTGCCCTCCTTCACTATTAGAGCTTGCTCTTCTAGTGCGGAGCGCAACCAAACGAGACTCCCCAGGTCTTCCCCTTCCCTCCTAGTTGTATGAGGTTCTAGTTCCTCACGCTTGTCCCCCGCATCCGCATTCCTCCCCTTGTCTGTCAGCTTTACCAGTTGATATAGTCTTTCCAGTGCCGCCGTAACTTCGCTCTTTATTTCAGCCTTTAAGTTCCTTGAGTTTTTAAGGTGGAGCTTACCCTTTTCCAGGCAAGCTCTCGCCTCTGCCGTGACGCTAGGGTAGCCTAGAACTGGTTTTTTAGGCGGCACTGCGGTGGCCGCCAGGACACGGCCCGTCGCCTGATTGCCGGTGGACTGCTGAGAGGTACTGGGAGTCGGGGACTTAGTCTGAGGCTGAGACTCAGCATGCCCGGCCTCCCATACCCCGATGCTTCGCCTCACATTGGGAGGCAAGGGACCAGCCTTCTCAATTGAACGCGGCGAACCTCCGACAACCGGCAAGCTCGCGTCTTTTTTGGGTGGTGTACGACGCATTGCGGTGGATTGCGTGAACGTTAAGTTCATAAAAATGACGACCGGAAAAAACTAAAGATGCTGAAGATACTTCTGTATCCCTGTAAAGGGGGGATAGGCACAGAAGTATCCCAGAAAACGCAAAAATAAAATAAAACAAAACGAAACAAGATAATACAAGACAATGCCAAAACAAAAACGAAGAGACAAACCCCACAAATCCGGTACCGTCAAACAATACGCAAACAAAATGCAATTGTTCCAACCAGGAATGCGAAAAGAAACCCGAGTTCACGGACGCTAAGGACTCGAGCTCGCGGTAATTGCAATAAATATAACGGAAAACCGTTTTAGTCAGCTTCGACGAAAATTGTTTTTAATAGTCTCAATAGAGATCTGGTTATGGTTTTCCTATCCTAATTGCCAATAAAGCTAGAATAAAAATTTAAATTAAAGCTAATAAAAATGGGTCCCGGACCCTTGGTCTATTTTAAACTAAAAACTACAAACTATGTAGGTGTTACTGTGTGAGTTAACTCCTGTCAAGTGAGTGGACACGTCACCCACACTGCCTACACCGCAACACTACACCGATACCAAAAAATAAAAATATAAGAATATATAAATAAATACTTTAACAACTTTTATTTTGAAAGGGAGACTTTATTTAATAATTTTGACGGAGCCAATAGAAAGCTCTTTTCCTCCCGGTTCCGGAGACTCCAAACTTGGTATGTCTATGACCTCCGGTTCAATAGTTAAGGCCCGGGGGGGTGAGGTAACCCTGAAGGGGCAGAGGGGCTAGTCAAAAAGAGGGGTGGTGTAGCAGGGTATCCCGGGGGCAAATATAAGTGGGAGTAACCTGGATATAATAAATATACTTAAACTTACTATGAGGGTCAAATTTGGGAGGGGGTCAAAAAAGGGGGGTCTTGGGGGTCTTATCAGTAAGTATGTCCTAGCTGGGAGGGGGATTATAGGGGGGGGGAAAATTTGGTCAGAATTTTGATATTCCCAGCCGTTTCCGAGATATTGGGTTTTTGGGTTTTTGAATGGTGATAATAAATTAGTGTTGGCCAATTTATTAATTAATTGTTAATTAATTATAACAATTAATCAATGATCAACCAATAATTAATCCGAGTGGTTATGAGAGTGGTTATGGTAAGTGGTATTGAAATAAATAAATAAATGAGAATAAGTGTGAATAAAATATTTTGTGCTGTTTATAGGCGAGGGATTACGAACAAATAACGATTAAATTATAAAATTTCAAAAAAAATTAAAAAAGGGGGGGGCAAGCAATAGGGGGTGGCCGGTGAAGTGTTGCTGCATATACTATACTACGTATAGTATATACAGGGTTTCGTCAAAAACGGGCTATCTCGCTCCGTTTCCGAGATACGGGCGTTTCCCGTTATTAAGAATCCCGGGTTCGATTCTCGGTTAGCGAATCTACCTTTGTCGGCCACGTTATGTTTTCAGTTCGCGACAAAGACTTATTTCCCACCAGGGGATGTTTCCCGTATCCTATTGATGGCGCGTGGGTTTTGTTATGGTAGGCTGAAAGAGGAAGAGATGATCTTTCCATCCACTTGAATATTAAACTTTTCGGTCAAGGGGTTTGCGTGTGGGGAGGCCGCTAAAATAGGGGCTGCGGTTTCAGAGCCGCAAAACCGATGGTTCCTGGCTTTCCCTTGGCCCGAAAAATCCAAAAATCGGCTTAAGTGTAGGTCGAGTAAAGTCCTGTGTCTTCCCAAAAAATTTTTGGGAGTATACTTCCCCTTTCAACCCTTAACCAGGCGAAGATGATGCCAACGGAATATTTTTAAGCTAATATTCCTAATATTATGATAAATCCACAATCTAAAATTATTTACTATAAGTAAGTTTTGAGACCATATGTTATTGTGTTTTACTGTGCTTTAAAATCTAATTTTTATCAATTAATTGTGTCCCTAGGGGAGGTTTATTATTTACCGGCCTAGCAATTTGGCCTAATTATGTTATAATTACTTTAATATAATGTTTCGCGTGGTTTGAAACAGATCACTGGATATGGGACAATATTCCCTATCCAGTGGTGTCAAAAAATGTAATTTTATTTAACCCTGAAGGGGTGAATTTAATTATCTAAAAGTATGTTTCAAAAATAAAAATTTAAAAACCTGGTTTTTAGACTCAGGTAAGAATATTACACTAATAAAACTATAAAATGTTAAAAATTTGCGTCGAGTACATATAATAATAAACTTATAGATTTTTAAGGGTTGAAATAGCCAACCCCCGGTTTTTTAAAAACTTGCACAGCGAATAACTTTCGAATGGCTAGTCCAATTTGACCCAAATTTATTTTGGGATTAGATATTCTTACGTCTAATTTTTAGATTAAATAAAAACTATATGTTATATATACTGTTTCCCAGGAAATAATGTTGAAAAATTTACAAAAAGTTAACCTTGTATAACCCGTGGTTTTTTGAAGGTTTTCTTCGATGTCTTTTTGCCTCCCGGCTCCTCGTCTGCGTTGCCTTCGATGTGTTTTCACCAATCCAGTCCAATCCCTCGGGATCTGTCACCGCGTGCCACGCGGTTTTTTGTTTTTCGGAGCTATCTCCGGAACCGTAAGTCGGAAAATTCCAAACTCGGTGTCCAGAGATAGGTCTTTGTCAGCCGCACAAGGCTGCAGTTGCCGATTTTCCAACTCACGCGCAAAATCGCGCGGCGTTTGGCTCCAAAGTTTTGGAGATGTCGTTTTCCACTTATAACTTTCACAATTTTCCACTTTTCACAATAAAAATTTCACTATTGGCTGCGTCTCAGCAGCGCGCTTCTAATGATGTATAACACTTGTATATACTCGCGAAAAAACCTATTTTTTAGATTTTTCGAGCGCGGAGCGACTTAAAAATGATCTGCTCGCGGCTAGGGGTGCCGCGCGACTGGTTAGGTTAGGTTAGGTTAGGTTAGGTTTCCTGCGCAAACCGCAGAGAGCGATGGCCGTCAGAGTCATCAGGGGTTATCGCACGATCTCCTACGAGGCGGCTTGCGTACTGGCCGGATCCCCGCCATGGGACCTCGAGGCGAAAGTACTCGCGTCACTGTATCGGTGGCGCGAGGAAGCGAGGGCGCGGGGCGAGTGGCTGATGCAGCGACATGTGGAGTTGCGTCGGTCACAGCTTCGCGCAGCCCTGGTGGCGGAATGGCGGGACAGGCTTTCACGCCCTACCGCCGGCCTCGCCACCATCGAGGCGGTCCGGCCAGTACTCGAACCCTGGCTCGGGAGGAGGCACGGCTCCCTGTCGTTTCGGGTGACGCAGGTGCTCTCGGGGCATGGTTGCTTCGGGAAGTACCTGTGTCGCATAAACAGGGAGCCGGACGCCCGGTGTCACCACTGCGTCGACTGCCGGGAGGACACGGCGCGGCATACGCTGGCAGAGTGTGCCGCTTGGGAGGAGCCACGCCGTGCCCTCAGCTCAGGAGTAGGCAGTGACCTATCGCTGCCGGCCGTGGTCGAGTCGATGGCCGGCAGCGAGGAGTCCTGGGACGCGGTGGTGTCCTTCTGCGAAACAGTCGTGTCGCAGAAGGAGGCTGCGGAAAGGGAGCGGGAGATCTCGTCCGCTCACCCGGCCCGCAGCAGGCGCACCGGGCGTCGGCGGAGGGCCGATAACGCCCTCTTCCAGCCCCCATAAATGGGTCCAGGGACGGCGGACTTGGGGACGTCCGCCGCCCCCTATCACATTGGACCCGAGGTGGCGGCGCGTAGTGTTCCACGCGCGCCCCTAGCAGACGTCGCGGGGGGGGGTCAGACACCTCAACCCCCCCCAGACTTGAGGTGGCCCGCAGAGGCGGGCCGGCACTAGCCGGGGATTGCGGAAGGAATAACAGATCCCAAGATCCCCGGTGCAAGTGTGGGAGGGGAACACTGGGGTGGTTTTTAGTCAGTAAGAGTCTGACAGACCCCTCCGCCCGCCCCAGGGCGGAGGACATCCATGAGGATTTTCCACCCCGTGAACAAAAAAAAAAAAAAAAAAGGTTAGGTTAGGTTAGGTTAGGTTGGGGGACCACCCCACAGTGCTTGCGTCCACGTCGCGTCCCCTGGGCAACGACCCGGTTCTGACCACCGTAACGAAGTGGCAGACCGGGCTCGGCTAAAGTGCACTGTGCAGTCGTAGCATATTTTAATCGATTTTATGATATTTTATTTTATTGCGGGAAAGTACGACATCTGAGGAGGCTATGCCTAAACCAGCGAGGGACGTCTCCGGACGATTTAGAAAAGGCCCTTCTCAGGGCCAACCAAAAGGCCCTTCTCAGGGCCAATCCGAGGGCGCTTCGGCGTCGGAGGCTAGCCGCGCGCCGTCTGCGGCCAGCTTCTTTTGTGAGGTGCGTGAGGACTCTGATAATGAGTCCGTTTTGTTTGAGTCGGACGCTAGTTCGATGACTGGTCGCCGGGAGCCGGGGAAGCGGACCCGTCAGAGAGATGGGTCCGGGGGTTCCTCGGACTCGAGGAGACCACACGCGAAGGCCAAGAAGCCGGTGTCTGATACCCACGACGTGGGTCTAGCCGAGGCCAGATGCCAGTTGGACCTAACTAGGCGGGCGCAGCTGCAGCAAGACCTAGAGGAGCGGGTAGCGGCCAAGGAGCAACGGACGCGCGTCGCCCGGGCCAAGTCCGGGTACGGCGCGTCCCGCGTCCTGTATGCGGACCACTCCCTTGCGGAGCTGCAGCTGATGGCTGAGGAGGACGAAGAGGAGATAGTGGTAATCGCCTCTAAGTCCTCCAATTTGAAAGGGACTTTCCAAAAGTCCCTTAAATGCAGGGCCGCGAGCATGCGTGGCATCGTCGGGGAGCTGGTGCAACGCACGGCGACCGACGAAACTCGGCAACTGCAGGCGAGAGTTGATCGCCTGCAGTCAGAGGTCAGCCAGCTGCATCAGAAGCTGGCTGAAGCTACGGCCCGGCCAAACAAAGGCGAGCCGAGACCGGCAGCTGAGGTTCCCTCCTCCAACCTTGAGGATATCATCCGCAAGGTCGTCACGGAGGAGAGGAACTTCACTAGAGCCTGTATTGCGGGCATAGAGGACAGGCTCCTGCCTGAGAAGCGCCTCCGACCGCCGCTCGCGGCGGACAACAGGCGACGCGAGTCGGAGCTGCCATCCCAGGTGGAAGACGCCGGTCTTCCGTCCACCACCCCATCCAACCAGCAAGGGTGGACGAAGGTGGCCAAAAAGGGAAAGGGCAAGAAGAAGAAGAAGTCGAGGACGGAGGCTGCCCATGCCGCCACCACCACCACCCCTCCCGGCCCGTCCCAGACAACGGGCAAGGGAAAGGGAAAAGGAAAGGGGAAGAGGTCGGCCCCCAGGCCCACCACTGGTGCTCCCGCTGCAGCCAATGGAGCCCCCGCCAGGAATGACAAGAGGAAGTTGGTTCCCCCCAAGACCGCAGCCGTAGTGGTGACGCTCACCGCTGAGGCTGCGGGGCGGGGGGAGACGTACGCGTCGATAATGACGCGGGCGCGTACCAACGCCGATCCCCAAAAACTGGGGATTGGCACAGTGTCGTGCCGCCGGACCCAGGCCGGGGCTCGAATTTTCGAGTTCCCGGGGGCTCAGGGCAGCGCCAACGCCGACCTCTTCGCAACCAAGTTGGAAGAGGTCATCGCAGACGCGGCCAATGTCGCTAGGCCCGTGAAGACCGTGGCCTTGGAGGTGACCGACCTCGACGACTCGGTCACCAAGGAGGAGGTGGTGGCGGCGATCGCAGCAATGGGGGGCTGTGGCGTCACAGAGGTGCAAGGTCGGGCCATCAGGCCCGGTCGCAGCGGCATGGGCACCATTCGCCTCGATTGCCCAGTCGCCGCAGCCATAGCCGTCCTCGCCAAAGGACGACTTGCAGTCGGGTTCAGCTCGGGTGTAGTCCGGGCACTTGAAGCCAAGCCCCTGCGCTGCTACAAGTGTTTTGGAGTCGGACACACCCGGCCCCTTTGCCCGTCCAAGGTCGACAGGGGGAGCAACTGCTACCGCTGTGGCAAGGACGGGCACAAGTCCGCCTCCTGCGAGGCCGCCACGCCGCACTGTGCGGTGTGTGCCGCCAGTGGCTGCCCGGCGGGCCACGTGATGTTGGGGAGGAAGTGCAATCCTCCCCCCAAGAAGGGCAAGGAGCAGGCGCCGATCCGGCCTGTCGCTGCCACCGCCGTCCCTGAGGCTGGGACTTTGGCGGCTGTGGAGGGGGGTGCGATGTCCGATTAATGGATAGTCAGGTCAAGCATCGTATCCTCCAGGCGAACACCAACCACTGCAGGGCGGCCCAGGATCTGCTGATGCAGACAATGGCCGAGTGGTTGGTGGACGTGGCGGTGGTTGCCGAGCCGTATTCGGTGCCTGGCCGTTGGCTGGGTGATCGGGACGGCTCGGTGGCATTGGTGTCGCGGTCTTCCACGGACTCCCCTCCCCTCTCGCTCTTAGAGAGGGGACCGGGATACGTGGCCGCCGCGTGGGGAGACTTGGCCTTTGTAGGCGTATACTTCTCCCCAAACCGCCCTCTCTCGGATTTCGAGAATTATCTCGAAATCCTCACCGCAGTGGTCGGGAGGGCGGCGCCACGGCAGGTCGCCATATTGGGCGACCTGAACGCCAAGGCGACGGCCTGGGGCAACCCGGCCCGCTCTTGCAACGTCCGGGGACGCGCCGCAGAATTCTGGGCGGCGTCATGCGGTGTGTCCCTCCTAAACAGAGGGGCTGTCCACACGTGTGTGCGGCAACGGGGAGGATCGGTGGTCGACGTCTCGTTTGCCACCCCCGTGCTAGCCGCCCGCGTCGTGAACTGGCGGGTGGAGATGGCGGAGACCTTTTCGGACCACCGATATGTGCGCTTCGACATCTCCACCCAGAGCCCCCAGGGGGTCCGCTCGGGCCAGTCTCCGTTCCCACGGTGGGCTCTCACCCGCCTGGACCGAGAGGCTGCGGAGGAGGCGGCGTTCGTCCAGGACTGGCTCGCTCCTCCTGTCGACGTCCTGGACGTGGACGCCGCAGCGCTCCAGCTGAGGGGGTCCCTGACCGAGGTGTGCAACTCCAGCATGCCCCGGTCTCGCCACCCACCTCCCCGCCGCGCCGTCTATTGGTGGTCGGAGGAACTGGCGGAGCTCCGAACCGCCTGCGTAGCGGCCAGGAGGGCCTACACGCGGAGCCGAAGGCGCAGGCCCCGAGACCCAGCCAGCGAGGAGGGCCTCTATGCGTCGTACATCGACGCAAAGACGGTCCTCAAGCTGGCGATGTGCGCGGCCGAAGATTCGGCGAGAGCCGACATGCTGGAGGGTCTCGATAGGGACCCGTTTGGAAGACCTTACAAGGCGGCGCGGAATAAACTGCGCCCCTGTGGTCCTCCACTGACGGAGACCCTCGAGCCGGCATTGCTGGATGGGGTGGTCCGGTCCCTGTTTCCGTCCAGAACCGACTTCACCCCACCAGTGATGGACCCTCCGCGGGAGGCGGTTCCGCCGGATGAGGAGATCCTCCCGGTGACGGCGTCGGAACTTTACGCAGGGACTCTTCGCCTTCGCGGGAAGAACACGGCCCCAGGGCCGGACGGCGTCCCCGCACGGGTGGTGGCCATAGCCGCCTCACAGATGGAGGAGAGGCTTCGGGACCTCTTCAGCGCGTGTTTTACGACTGGAAGGTTCCCGAAACCTTGGAAGGAGGGGCGGCTATGCCTCCTCCGGAAGGAGGGACGCCCGGCGGACTCCCCCTCGGCTTACCGGCCCATCGTTTTGCTCGATGAGGTCGGTAAGATGTTCGAGGGGATAATCGCCAACCGGCTAGAAAGCCTGCTGGTGACGGTGGGGCCGGACCTGTCCGACGCCCAATTCGGGTTCCGACGGGGTCGTTCGACCGTGGACGCATTGGCCCTACTGAAGGGCCAGGTGAGGGAGGCCGTGGAGGCGGGGGACGGAGTGCTGGCAGTGTCATTCGACATTGCCAACGCCTTCAACTCTGTCCCCCACTCGACCATCTTGGAGGCGCTCCGGTACCACGGAGTGCCTCAGTACTTGCGCCAACTCTTGGCCAGCTACTTGGAGGACCGGGTGGTCCTCCTTGCAGACAAGACGGCCAGAGTTAGGCAATATGGCGCAGAGTCCGGTGTTCCACAGGGGTCGGTCCTAGGACCACCGCTGTGGAACATTGGATTCGACTGGCTCCTGCGGGGGACCCTCCTCCGTGGCACGAGCATCATTTGCTACGCAGATGATACTCTCCTCATTGCCCGGGGGAGGGACTTCAGAGAGGCGGCCAGTCTGGCCTCTGCTGGCGGATCCTTAGTGGCAGGAAGGATCCGCCGCCTAGGGTTGAAGGTGGCGCTACATAAAACCGAGGCCGTGTATTTCCACGGGCCTCGGCAGCGCATCCCCCCAGACGGCCACATTGACGTAGAGGGCGTCCGGATCGGAGTCAAGGCCCAAATGAAGTACCTGGGCCTTGTACTCGACAGCAGGTGGCGCTTCGGCCCACACTTTAGCGGGCTGTCGACGCGCCTGCTGAAGGCCGCGAACGCCCTGTCGTGGCTCCTCCCGAACCTGGGGGGTCCGAAGGCGCGATGCCGGCGCTTGTATGCCGGCATCCTAAGAAGCATGGCCCTTTACGGGGCCCCAATCTGGGCGGACGCCCTCAACAGGAGGGAGAACGCCACTGCCATCCGCAGGCCCCAAAGGGCCATTGCACTGCGGGTGGCGAGGGCCTACCGTTCGGTGGGATTCTCGGCGGCGTGCGCTCTGGCCGGCACCCCTCCTTGGGAGCTCGAGGCATGGGTGCTGACCAGAGTGTACGAGTGGACGGCACGGCGGAAGGCGCTCGGGGAGCTCCCCGCCGCAGAAGAGCGGGAGGCCGTGCGGCGGGAGGCGAAGGAGGCAATCGTCCATCACTGGACGGAGGACCTCGCCTCTGCCGCCTTCGGCCGCCGGACGCTGGACGCGCTCGGGCCAGTCTTGAAGGATTGGCTCGAGCGGTCTCATGGTTTCCTCTCTTTCCGTCTGGTGCAGGTGTTGTCCGGCCATGGGTGCTTCGGATCGCACCTGCACCGGATCCAAAGAGAGGAGACCCCGTCGTGCCACGATTGCGGCGCGGCGGAGGACACGGCACAGCACACCCTAGAGGTGTGCCCGGCCTGGTCCGAGCTGCGCCGTAGTCTGGTCGCAGCGGTCGGGCCGGACCTCTCGCTTCCCAGTGTCGTCAACTCGATGCTGGAAAGCGAGGAGGCCTGGGCAACAGTCGCCTCCTTCTGTGAGGAAGTAATGTCACAGAAGGAGGACGCGGAGCGCGCGCGGGAGGACGACCCTCTCGCGGCGCCGCTCCGCAGGCGGAGGAGGGGTCGAAGAAGACGTCAATATGAAAGTCATCTTCAACTCCTCCCAGGTGGAGGCCAGCAGGCAACGGGTGCGGGGGCACCCTTGCCTGTATTGCACGGGCCTCCACCAGTGTCGGATGGGAATGACCAGGTGTTCCCGGTCATTCCCATAGCCCCCCAGTAACTGGGGGGCATGCGGGGCCCGCCAACAAGGCGGGCATGCGCCGGGAGGGTTTTGGATGTAAAGGCTGCGCCGGTTTCCCATGCCCTCCCATCACGGCGTTGCGGGAACACCGCTGAGTTTTAGTGGGTATACTGTATGTGTAACAGGAGTCCCACATACCCCGTCTCGTCCCCCACGAGCGGGCATGCGTAACGCATTTCTCAGCGTAAAAAAAAAAAAAAAAAAAAAAAAAAAAAAAAAAAAAAAAAAAAAAAAAAAAAAAGGTTAGGTTAGGTTAGGTTAGGTTGGGGGACCACCCCACAGTGCTTGCGTCCACGTCGCGTCCCCTGGGCAACGACCCGGTTCTGACCACCGTAACGGAGTGGCAGACCGGGCTCGGCTAAAGTGCACTGTGCAGTCGTAGCATATTTTAATCGATTTTATGATATTTTATTTTATTGCGGGAAAGTACGACATCTGAGGAGGCTATGCCTAAACCAGCGAGGGACGTCTCCGGACGATTTAGAAAAGGCCCTTCTCAGGGCCAACCAAAAGGCCCTTCTCAGGGCCAATCCGAGGGCGCTTCGGCGTCGGAGGCTAGCCGCGCGCCGTCTGCGGCCAGCTTCTTTTGTGAGGTGCGTGAGGACTCTGATAATGAGTCCGTTTTGTTTGAGTCGGACGCTAGTTCGATGACTGGTCGCCGGGAGCCGGGGAAGCGGACCCGTCAGAGAGATGGGTCCGGGGGTTCCTCGGACTCGAGGAGACCACACGCGAAGGCCAAGAAGCCCGTGTCTGATACCCACGACGTGGGTCTAGCTGAGGCCAGATGCCAGTTGGACCTAACTAGGCGGGCGCAGCTGCAGCAAGACCTAGAGGAGCGGGTTGCGGCCAAGGAGCAACGGACGCGCGTCGCCCGGGCCAAGTCCGGGTACGGCGCGTCCCGCGTCCTGTATGCGGACCACTCCCTTGCGGAGCTGCAGCTGATGGCTGAGGAGGACGAAGAGGAGATAGTGGTAATCGCCTCTAAGTCCTCCAATTTGAAAGGGACTTTCCAAAAGTCCCTTAAATGCAGGGCCGCGAGCATGCGTGGCATCGTCGGGGAGCTGGTGCAACGCACGGCGACCGACGAAACTCGGCAACTGCAGGCGAGAGTTGATCGCCTGCAGTCAGAGGTCAGCCAGCTGCATCAGAAGCTGGCTGAAGCCACGGCCCGGCCAAACAAAGGCGAGCCGAGACCGGCAGCTGAGGTTCCCTCCTCCAACCTTGAGGATATCATCCGCAAGGTCGTCACGGAGGAGAGGAACTTCACTAGAGCCTGTATTGCGGGCATAGAGGACAGGCTCCTGCCTGAGAAGCGCCTCCGACCGCCGCTCGCGGCGGACAACAGGCGACGCGAGTCGGAGCTGCCATCCCAGGTGGAAGACGCCGGTCTTCCGTCCACCACCCCATCCAACCAGCAAGGGTGGACGAAGGTGGCCAAAAAGGGAAAGGGCAAGAAGAAGAAGAAGTCGAGGACGGAGGCTGCCCATGCCGCCACCACCACCACCCCTCCCGGCCCGTCCCAGACAACGGGCAAGGGAAAGGGAAAAGGAAAGGGAAAGGGGAAGAGGTCGGCCCCCAGGCCCACCACTGGTGCTCCCGCTGCAGCCAATGGAGCCCCCGCCAGGAATGACAAGAGGAAGTTGGTTCCCCCCAAGACCGCAGCCGTAGTGGTGACGCTCACCGCTGAGGCTGCGGGGCGGGGGGAGACGTACGCGTCGATAATGACGCGGGCGCGTACCAACGCCGATCCCCAAAAACTGGGGATTGGCACAGTGTCGTGCCGCCGGACCCAGGCCGGGGCTCGAATTTTCGAGTTCCCGGGGGCTCAGGGCAGCGCCAACGCCGACCTCTTCGCAACCAAGTTGGAAGAGGTCATCGCAGACGCGGCCAATGTCGCTAGGCCCGTGAAGACCGTGGCCTTGGAGGTGACCGACCTCGACGACTCGGTCACCAAGGAGGAGGTGGTGGCGGCGATCGCAGCAATGGGGGGCTGTGGCGTCACAGAGGTGCAAGGTCGGGCCATCAGGCCCGGTCGCAGCGGCATGGGCACCATTCGCCTCGATTGCCCAGTCGCCGCAGCCATAGCCGTCCTCGCCAAAGGACGACTTGCAGTCGGGTTCAGCTCGGGTGTAGTCCGGGCACTTGAAGCCAAGCCCCTGCGCTGCTACAAGTGTTTTGGAGTCGGACACACCCGGCCCCTTTGCCCGTCCAAGGTCGACAGGGGGAGCAACTGCTACCGCTGTGGCAAGGACGGGCACAAGTCCGCCTCCTGCGAGGCCGCCACGCCGCACTGTGCGGTGTGTGCCGCCAGTGGCTGCCCGGCGGGCCACGTGATGTTGGGGAGGAAGTGCAATCCTCCCCCCAAGAAGGGCAAGGAGCAGGCGCCGATCCGGCCTGTCGCTGCCACCGCCGTCCCTGAGGCTGGGACTTTGGCGGCTGTGGAGGGGGGTGCGATGTCTGATTAATGGATAGTCAGGTCAAGCATCGTATCCTCCAGGCGAACACCAACCACTGCAGGGCGGCCCAGGATCTGCTGATGCAGACAATGGCCGAGTGGTTGGTGGACGTGGCGGTGGTTGCCGAGCCGTACTCGGTGCCTGGCCGTTGGCTGGGTGATCGGGACGGCTCGGTGGCATTGGTGTCGCGGTCTTCCACGGACTCCCCTCCCCTCTCGCTCTTAGAGAGGGGACCGGGATACGTGGCCGCCGCGTGGGGAGACTTGGCCTTTGTAGGCGTATACTTCTCCCCAAACCGCCCTCTCTCGGATTTCGAGAATTATCTCGAAATCCTCACCGCAGTGGTCGGGAGGGCGGCGCCACGGCAGGTCGCCATATTGGGCGACCTGAACGCCAAGGCGACGGCCTGGGGCAACCCGGCCCGCTCTTGCAACGTCCGGGGACGCGCCGCAGAATTCTGGGCGGCGTCATGCGGTGTGTCCCTCCTAAACAGAGGGGCTGTCCACACGTGTGTGCGGCAACGGGGAGGATCGGTGGTCGACGTCTCGTTTGCCACCCCCGGGCTAGCCGCCCGCGTCGTGAACTGGCGGGTGGAGATGGCGGAGACCTTTTCGGACCACCGATATGTGCGCTTCGACATCTCCAACCAGAGCCCCCAGGGGGTCCGCTCGGGCCAGTCTCCGTTCCCACGGTGGGCTCTCACCCGCCTGGACCGAGAGGCTGCGGAGGAGGCAGCGTTCGTCCAGGACTGGCTCGCTCCTCCTGTCGACGTCCTGGACGTGGACGCCGCAGCGCTCCGGCTGAGGGTGTCCCTGACCGAGGTGTGCAACTCCAGCATGCCCCGGTCTCGCCACCCACCTCCCCGCCGCGCCGTCTATTGGTGGTCGGAGGAACTGGCGGAGCTCCGAACCGCCTGCGTAGCAGCCAGGAGGGCCTACACGCGGAGCCGAAGGCGCAGGCCCCGAGACCCAGCCAGCGAGGAGGGCCTCTATGCGTCATACATCGACACAAAGACGGTCCTCAAGCTGGCGATGTGCGCGGCCGAAGATTCGGCGAGAGCCGACATGCTGGAGGGTCTCGATAGGGACCCGTTTGGAAGACCTTACAAGGCGGCGCGGAATAAACTGCGCCCCTGTGGTCCTCCACTGACGGAGACCCTCGAGCCGGCATTGCTGGATGGGGTGGTCCGGTCCCTGTTTCCGTCAAGAACCGACTTCACCCCACCAGTGATGGACCCTCCGCGGGAGGCGGTTCCGCCGGATGAGGAGATCCTCCCGGTGACGGCGTCGGAACTTTACGCAGGGACTCTTCGCCTTCGCGGGAAGAACACGGCCCCAGGGCCGGACGGCGTCCCCGCACGGGTGGTGGCCATAGCCGCCTCACAGATGGAGGAGAGGCTTCGGGACCTCTTCAGCGCGTGTTTTACGACTGGAAGGTTCCCGAAACCTTGGAAGGAGGGGCGGCTATGCCTCCTCCGGAAGGAGGGACGCCCGGCGGACTCCCCCTCGGCTTACCGGCCCATCGTTTTGCTCGATGAGGTCGGTAAGATGTTCGAGGGGATAATCGCCAACCGGCTAGAAAGCCTGCTGGTGACGGTGGGGCCGGACCTGTCCGACGCCCAATTCGGGTTCCGACGGGGTCGTTCGACCGTGGACGCATTGGCCCTACTGAAGGGCCAGGTGAGGGAGGCCGTGGAGGCGGGGGACGGAGTGCTGGCGGTGTCATTCGACATTGCCAACGCCTTCAACTCTGTCCCCCACTCGACCATCTTGGAGGCGCTCCGGTACCACGGAGTGCCTCAGTACTTGCGCCAACTCTTGGCCAGCTACTTGGAGGACCGGGTGGTACTCCTTGCAGACAAGACGGCCAGAGTTAGGCAATATGGCGCAGAGTCCGGTGTTCCACAGGGGTCGGTCCTAGGACCACCGCTGTGGAACATTGGATTCGACTGGCTCCTGCGGGGGACCCTCCTCCGTGGCACGAGCATCATTTGCTACGCAGATGATACTCTCCTCATTGCCCGGGGGAGGGACTTCAGGGAGGCGGCCAGTCTGGCCTCCGTTGGCGGATCCTTAGTGGCAGGAAGGATCCGCCGCCTAGGGTTGAAGGTGGCGCTACATAAAACCGAGGCCGTGTATTTCCACGGGCCTCGGCAGCGCATCCCCCCAGACGGCCACATTGACGTAGAGGGCGTCCGGATCGGAGTCAAGGCCCAAATGAAGTACCTGGGCCTTGTACTCGACAGCAGGTGGCGCTTCGGCCCACACTTTAGCGGGCTGTCGACGCGCCTGCTGAAGGCCGCGAACGCCCTGTCGTGGCTCCTCCCGAACCTGGGGGGTCCGAAGGCGCGATGCCGGCGCTTGTATGCCGGCATCCTAAGAAGCATGGCCCTTTACGGGGCCCCAATCTGGGCGGACGCCCTCCACCGGAGGGAGAACGCCACTGCTATCCGCAGGCCCCAAAGGGCCATTGCACTGCGGGTGGCGAGGGCCTACCGTTCGGTGGGATTCTCGGCGGCGTGCGCTCTGGCCGGCACCCCTCCTTGGGAGCTCGAGGCATGGGTGCTGACCAGAGTGTACGAGTGGACGGCACGGCGGAAGGCGCTCGGGGAGCTCCCCGCCGCAGAAGAGCGGGAGGCCGTGCGGCGGGAGGCGAAGGAGGCAATCGTCCATCACTGGACGGAGGACCTCGCCTCTGCCGCCTTCGGCCGCCGGACGCTGGACGCGCTCGGGCCGGTCTTGAAGGATTGGCTCGAGCGGTCCCATGGTTTCCTCTCTTTCCGTCTGGTGCAGGTGTTGTCTGGCCATGGGTGCTTCGGATCGCACCTGCACCGGATCCAAAGAGAGGAGACCCCGTCGTGCCACGATTGCGGCGCGGCGGAGGACACGGCACAGCACACCCTAGAGGTGTGCCCGGCCTGGTCCGAGCTGCGCTGTAGTCTGGCCGCAGCGGTCGGCCCGGATCTCTCGCTTCCCAGTGTCGTCAACTCGATGCTGGAAAGCGAGGAGGCCTGGGCAACAGTCGCCTCCTTCTGTGAGGAAGTAATGTCACAGAAGGAGGACGCGGAGCGAGCGCGGGAGGACGACCCTCTCGCAGCGCCGCTCCGCAGGCGGAGGAGGGGTCGAAGAAGACGTCAGTACGAAAGTCATCTTCGACTCCTCCCAGGTGGAGGCCAGCAGGCAACGGGTGCGGGGGCACCCTTGCCTGTATTGCACGGGCCTTCACCAGTGTCGGATGGGAATGACCAGGTGTTCCCGGTCATTCCCATAGCCCCCCAGTAACTGGGGGGCATGCGGGGCCCGCCAACAAGGCGGGCATGCGCCGGGAGGGTTTTGGATGTAAAGGCTGCGCCGGTTTCCCATGCCCTCCCATCACGGCGTTGCGGGAACACCGCTGAGTTTTAGTGGGTATACTGTATGTGTAACAGGAGTCCCACATACCCCGTCTCGTCCCCCACGAGCGGGCATGCGTAACGCATTTCTCAGCGTAAAAAAAAAAAAAAAAAAAGGTTAGGTTAGGTTAGGTTAGGTTAGGTTTTTTTTTTTTTTTTTTTTTTTCCTGTCCGGGCGCCAAGGCCCGGCCCGCGAGCTACACCTCTAACATAATTAGAGTCCTTAATTAACGGGGAATTAAAACATGTTCTTACTGATTTATTATTAAAACAACATTAATTTACATCTACGACTACATACATAATTTTCTTACTTTTCTAACACTTATTTTAGTCTGTCTACACATTTATTTTTCTATATCTAATCAATATGTATAGTAGTACTATTATAACATTTGCTTGTAACTTATTTTTCTAACACACTATTCTACATTTATTTATACATTAATTCCTTATAACGCTAGTTGATATATTTATACATATCTTACTTTCTAACACCTTATATCTATTTATTTATACATTTAGTCCTTATATGCTAGTCAATATATTTTACTAATATATTTATAACATAAATCTTTTATTCTATTTACTTATTTCTATATATAACCTGTTCAGCGATTTCTTTAAAATATTGAATAAACCTTTCCCTTTGCTTTCTATTACCTAACATTAGTTTCGAGAAATTTTCCACTTTCATTCCGCATTCTAGCTCGTTTTCGATCTCGAGTCTCTTTAAAGCGTGAACTGGGCAGTAAATTAAAATATGTTCAACCGTTTCGGGGGTCCCGGGCTGGCAGATGCACGATGAGTTCTCTTTGCACTTGAATCGGTTCAAGTACTCCGAGAACCCACCGTGCCCTGTCAGTACTTGGGTGGTTGTCCTGGTTGGAACCATTTGCCGGACTATCCTGTAGCTAGTGGCTACATCGGGAAAGAACAACTTAGTAACACCCGCCGTGGTACCCTCCCTATACCTCTTGCTCCATTCATCAATCGACTCTTTGCGGATCAGTCGCTTGATGAAGGAAACCGGGCAAAGATCGTAGTCGGGTTTGGTCTTCGAATACAGAGCGGCTTCCTTCGCCAGCTCATCCGCCCTCTCATTTCCCGCGAGACCCGCGTGTGCCTTGATCCAGAACAAACACACAGTTTTGCTCTGATGTTCAATGGCCCTTAGGTTCTCGCGGGTGTCAACTGCCAGGGGATGTGTTGTGCTGAGGTTCGCTATGGTCTCCAGGGCCGATCTACAGTCGCTGTAGATGCCATAGCTCACCTCGCTTCGCCTTTTTATTTCATCGGTGGCTCGGCATATCGCGAGGAGTTCCGCCTGGTATACCGTACAGTAAGGGGCCAGCTTGAGTTTTACGGTCTTCACCTCCGCTACACTATCCCATAGGGTTAGTGCAGCTCCAACCTTATCCTCAATCCGGCTGCCGTCGGTAAATATCCGGATAGCCTGGGTGTTGTGGCTATCTACCGACTCCTGGTCTACCAGACTCACGAACCCCATCGCGGTATGCTTCCCCGGGTGAGGTGTACAAGAGTATGGAGCTCTCCGCTCGACCTCTCTATCTACTAGCTCTGGCCGGGATGCGCCTCTCCTCGCCTCATACAGAGCAGCTGCCTCTTGTATGCGGAGGTCTAGTGGCAATATTCCGGCCAGTACCAGCGAAGAGTGGAGAGAGACCGTGCGGTAAGCCCCACACAATTTTTGGGCAAATCCCCTCTGGACCGCATTAAGGTGACGCTGGACTCCCAACTTTTTAGCCGCCGAAGACCAGGCGCTGGCCGCGTAGGTGATTATGGGCTCTACCGTAGCCGTGTATATAGTACGGACTATTTCCGGGTGGAGACCCCAACTGACTCTGGCAGCTCTCGACAGCTGTTTGTAGACTCCAAGTGCCTTTTTACAGACGTTAGCCGTATGGCTATTGAAGGTCAACTTGGAGTCCACTGTGAGTCCCAAGATCTTCATTTCGGAGGACATCCCAACGTCGATCCCTCCCATGGTCAGCCGTGGCGTGTCATATTTCAGCTTTCTGGTGACTACCATGGCGCAAGTTTTGTGTGGCGCGAACTTGAGCTTATTCATGACACCCCACTTCCGAACATGTTCGAGAGCGGCATTGGCCTGTCCCTCGATTTCCAGGGCAGTCTCCCCCGAAAACACGAGCACCACATCATCCGCGAAAGCCTGGCAATAGTCGCCTCGTTCCGAGAGACTCTCCAGCAATGGGTTCAGCAGGACATTCCACATTATGGGGCCGCCTATTGATCCCTGGACACATCCCTTGTTGGTGCTTTTTGCGAACTCATAGCCAGCATACCGTACCCGGACCTTGCGGTCGCTTAGGTAGCTGGCTAACATCCTCCTGAGGTTCGCTGGGCACTTTTCCTCCGCCAGTCTGACCTTTATGGCTGGCCACCAAGCACTGTCGAAGGCTCCCTCTATGTCCAGTGAGACCACCGTGATGAGCTTCCTCTCTTGGAGTTTGCCTCTCACGTGGGCCATCAGGTCATAGAGGGAGTCTTCCGTGCTCCGCTGTGGCATGAAGCCATACTGGCGAGGACTTATCCGGGGTGCCAGGTACCAAACCAGCCTTCTAACAACCATCTTCTCCAGGATTTTCCCCATTACTGGCAATAGTCCAATAGGCCTATAGGACTTGGGACTGGTGTAATTGTCTTTGCCAGGCTTCCTCAGCACCACCACGGTGGCCTCTTTCCACGCTGTGGGGAAGTGCGTCAGATGCCAGCACCTGTTGAACACTGCCAGGTGCAGCTCCATGTCCCGCGCTATTAGACGCTGGCAGATGTCGGCTGTGAAGCCGTCTACTCCGGGTGCCTTCTTCGGATTGAAGCTCTCCGTCGCGAATCTGAGCTCCTCCGTCGTAAACTCTGGATCATGAATCTCATGATGGCTCCAGTCATTTACCCGGTCAGCAAGAGCTCTGATCCGACGATGGTCTGTGCTATCCTCCTCCTCTACATCCTCCGGGTAGAACGTTTCTGCGAGTAGCCTCGCAGATCCTTCCTGCCCCACTTCCCTTCCGTTCCATACCAGCGGCAGATCCTCTTGCCTTCGTTCTGTACCTTTTATAACCCTATAAATACCCTCCCAAACCCCTTCCCTGGTTTGTTTTTCGCAGTACCCCTTCCAACTTTCAGTGGAACGCTTCACAACCTCTAGTTCATATTTTTCTTTTTCTTGCAGGTACAACGCTACCACACCTTCTCTACGCGACGGCGCAGCGCACAGGTTAGGTTAGGTTAGGTTAGGTTAGGTTAGGTTAGGTTAGGTTAGGTTAGGTTAGGTTAGGTTAGGTTAGGTTAGGTTAGGTTAGGTTAGGTTTTTTTTTTTTTTTTTTTAAATGAGTTATTTCCGCGGACATGGTCGTCCGCGCCTTTATTTATTATGTTTAATTGTTTATTGGTTGTTGTTTGATTACAATTGTCTTACTTCCTCTTCGGACAACATTACTCTATGTTTACTTAAACCTAAACTTAAGTCTACGTGAATCCATCTTTTTTTTTTTTTTTTTTTTTTTTTTTTTTTTTTTTTTTTTTTTTTTTTTTTTGTTAATAAACATACTCATGCGCATGCACATACATATATTTTTTATTTTCATAATTACTTTTTTAATGTTATTATACACAGGCTTACAGTTATTAATATATTAAATTTATTTTTTAAAAACTTTACAATGACAATTATTATTAGTTGTTCTTTATTTATATATGTTTTATGAAATTAATGAAAATCTATTACTTTATATTACACAATTTTATTCTTATTACTTACACAATTTTTCAACAGGGATAACTACGTGGCAGTGTGAGTCGACCAGCCCCGACCGACGGCGTCCGTTCACGGACATGACGTATACCTCCGCGCCGCTTAGGTCAACCATTTTTTAGGGAACCAAACGACCGGACGTACAGCGCCACCATCGGCAGGACATTTACGTGAGTATGACTGACTCACACCGCCATGCAGTTTTACATTTACATGATAACAATACAGGCTTTACATAGGAATTTTATTAGATTGGTTAGTTTATTTGATTTGGAGTTTGGATGGGGACTATTTAGGTGGTGTTTTAGTGGGGTCTTTTGACCAGGGATTTCGCTAGCCCCAGCAGGGCTTTCACGACAGTGGAGTCTCGATGCTGCATGGCCGTCCTCAAGTTGTACTCGACGACCATTTTAGTCGGCGCATCCATCGCCCTCTTTGCAAAGCGGCCCGTGGCGTCGTCGGCGTCGTCGGTGTAATAGACGCAACTGACTGTATGTCTGGACACCGCCACTACCGCGTGGGAGATGCTGTCGTGAACTTGGATCCTCCTGGACCTTGTGTTGATGATGATGACGCTGTCGTAGGTCAATCCCTGGGCTTCGTGTATGGTCAATAGGCGCGACCCTTCGCCAGACCCGTATCCCTGGCTCCCAAGAGAAGCTTTCTCCTCTTGTGTATGAACCAGGAACAGGGTGTTTAGGGCGGTGCTCGGTATTTGCGCTCCTGTATAACCTTTCACCTCCAGGGAGTGGACCCGTGACAGCGACGACTTGGAGGAGTATATACCGGAGTATATCTCGCTCAGTGCAAAGGCCACGTCCATTGGGTTGCGGTGTGTGCAGAGCAGTTCCTGGGTGATTCCAGCCACCAGGTTTGGACGGGTATACCTTAACTCGAAAAGGTTCTCTCTGTCCAAAAATGGAAGCTGGTTTACGTCTCCGATGAGGACAATCTCGCTTGCCCCAGACAACTTCACTGCCATGACTATGGCCCCAAAATGGTTCATAAGAGCCTCGTCTACCGTGAGGCGGTAGCACCGATCTTTCGGCTTGAACCCGTTGGCTAAAATTGAGGCCATAGTGCGCACCTTTGTCTTAGCTCGGTCTCCTAAGCGGTGCGCTAGCTTCTCCCGGAGATCTTTGGCAGCTTCAGTCGTCGTGGTGGCTACAACGTCCTTCTCCTCGTCGAAGTTCTTTACCACCCAGGTTGTTTTGCCACAACCCGGAACTCCGTTTACCCACCTGATACTGGGCACCGCCCAAATTTCCTGCGATGCTGGACTGTCTGAAGTCCCCAAAATGGATTGTGCCATTTCAAGGATCTTGTCGTCCAGCATGATTTTGGTACATTTGGCGGTGACCAGTATCGGGTCGTCGTCGGTGTTTTTGAATTTCAGTTTGCCTGAGCGCTCCGTTTCCTCCTCGTCCAGGGCCACGAACCCGCTCTTCGCGCTGTAGGCTGCCATGTACGACCCCGTCATATCCCCTGTGATGACTTGGGATCTGACGTTGTCGTACACTGCTGCCCCCGATTCCTCGAGCAGTACCCTTAGCAGACCTTCCGTGTTTCTCTGGAAGGTCTGCAGGATCTTACTGCATGTCATGAGATTGACCTCTCTGGTCGCTCTCACGATCGCTACGTACTCGAGGAAAGCGCTCTTCACGTGGTCCGTGGTGCCCAAGTTCGCCACGAGGGTCGGCGGGCTGACTTGCCCTTTGTCGGCTCTTGTAGGCATAGGCTTCTGCTGGGGCGGTTCTTTGGGCTTCTTGCTAAAGAACCTTGCCACGGCTGACTCCTGTTTGTGAGATGGTGATGGTGATGCACTGCTGGTGCTTGGGAGCAGTGCGTTGAGGAAAGTGCCTACAGCTTTAAGGCGACTCCTCAGCCGGACCCGGTCCTCCGGGTTATCGGCTTTTCCCTGCTCCTTTGCAGCTTTCTCGGCGGCTGCCTTTTGCTGGGCCCTCTCCGATCCGCTCTGACTGGTCGGGCTTGTTGTGGGGCTCGTCGCACCGGCTGTTGGCTGTCGGGGGGTTTTGAGGAAACTTAGAGTTTCCCCTCTGTCCTCGTAGACAACCACCTCATGATGTTCCGAGGCTTCCAAACAACCGAATCGGTCTGCAACGTCTCCTCTTTCTCCTCCGACCGTCATCGCGTCTACACTGATGGTGCGGGCTGTGGCTCCTGTGTAGTCTCCTGCCTCCCTGATCTTCTGAAGCAATGAGCATGCCTGAACAAATGGAGTCTCCTCTCCCCACTCGAATAATGCGATCGTTTTACCTTTGAATCGCATTAGACGGCATCGGTGAGTGGCTACTTCCATCTGAGGCAGTGCAGCATACTTGCTACCTTTCATGCTCGTTTTAGCAGTGCTTCCGTTGATCAAGGCGGCGAGGCCTGGGGAAATCGGTATTCGGGCCGCAGCTCGGCTTGAGCCTATGCAGAAACTTATGCCTAGCCTTTCGCCGTCCCTGTTCATGAAGAGGGCGACGCCTCGCAATCGGACACCTGGGACTCCGTCTCCTCCACATGCCAGGAATTGCGTGGTGGTCATGGTGCTAGGCGCTGCTGATGATGCTGTTGTTATTGTGGGTGTCGTTAATTGTGCTAAGGTTGGTGGTGTGATTGTTATTGTCGTTTGTGTGTTTGTTGGTGTAGTTGTTGATGCTTGTGTGGATGGTGGTCGGTTTCGACTACGCAAGGTATCGTCTGTTTTGTTCGCCCCTGCTGCGACCGTGGCGACTTTGCTCGCAAATGCCAAGAATGGTTTCCTGGTAGCCGGTCTCTCCATGATGGTGTGGAGTGTGGACTGGCTTAGCTGGATTTCAAAAAGTACTTCCAGCTCCATTCTGTCTTGGCTGAATCTTGGGCATTCAAAGAGCAGGTGCCAGACTGTTTCTTCGCAGCTGGGGTCACAGACGCACGAGGGACTATCTTTAAGGTGGAATCGGTGGAGATACGCTGAGAATCCTCCGTGTCCTGTTAGAATTTGTACATGGACCGGTGTGAGAACTGCATCTCTGAGTGTTCTTTTCGCCGCTAGGACGTCTGGGAAGAACACTTTTGTGACCGCTCCTGTACTGGAGGACTCGTACCGCGCTTGCCACTTCTTTATAGTCCCCTCCCGTATCTTCCTCCTCACGAACGATACGGGGACCTTGCTGTAGTCTGCTGTGTCCTTTGTTAACGCTGCCTCCTTGGCTAGCTCGTCCGCTCTCTCATTCCCGGCGGTTCCCACGTGGGCCCTTAGCCAGAAGAGCCTCACCTCTCTGCCTTCTTCTCTTAGCTCTCGGACGCTTCTCTTGATTTGGAGTGCCAGGTGGTGAGTGACAGACGGACTCCTCAGCAGGTCAAGCGACGATCTTGAGTCGCTTAAGATGCTTACGGAGGCCGCCCTAGATTCTCTTGCCATCCTGACAGCTCTGAAGAGAGCGTACATTTCCGATTGGAAGACAGTGTTGTGAGGCTCCAGGCCGAAGGTGCTGGACTCTGACTCCTGCCCGTTTTCCCACCAAGTTAGGGCAGCTCCTACTTTCCCCTCTATCTTGCTGCCGTCGGTGTAGATTTGGGGACCGATTACTTGATGGGTTTCCAGGGTTTCGGGAGTCAAGTCCTCCAGGCGTGCATACTCGGTTGTTATGAGTTGCGCTGGGTGGGGATACTCGGAGTGGTGCACGTTGCACTCCAGCTCGCGGCCCGGCGGTATGAACTCTTGGGAATGGCCCTTCTTGATCTTAAAGAGGGTTGCGGCCTCGATTACCCGGAGATCTAGGGGGAGTTGGCCTGACAGAATAAGTGCCGATGTTAGAGACACCGTGCGGTAAGCTTTGCAGATCTTCTGCGCGAAGCCCCTTTGCAGTGAGTCAAACTGATTCCTTGTCATCAGTTTCTCAGCTGCGGGGGCCCACGCACTCGCTGCATACATCACGATGGGCTCTATCACCGACACATATATCGTCCTGATTATCTCTCTGCTTAGACCCCAAGTCACCTTTGCCGCGCATGCCAACTGCTTGTAGATGTCTGCAGCCTTTTTACAGGTCGCAGACACGTGCGCGTTGAAGGTGAGTTTAGAGTCTATCGTGAGACCTAACAGCTTGACCTGTTCGACCAGGTTCAGCCTCGTGCCCGACATGTACAAGACCGGAACGTCGTACTTCAGCTTTCTCGTTAACACCATCGCATTTGTTTTATGCGCGGCGAAACGTAGCTTGTTCTGGACGCCCCATTCCGATACTATGTCTAGCGTGTCATTGGCTGTTTGCTGCAGGGGACCGGTTGTATGGTCCGAGAAAACCAGGACAACGTCGTCTGCAAAGGCTTGGCAGTATACTCCCATACTCGCCAACTTCTGTAGGAGCGAATCTAGTATAAGGTTCCAAAACGTCGGTCCGGCAATTGAGCCCTGGACGCATCCTTTCGTGGTACCCTTTTCGCTAGTCGCTCTGGCGTAGTTGACCCTGATGTTCCGGTCTTCCAGGTATGAGGTGACGAGAGCGTAGATGTTTTTAGGACAGTTTTTGGCCACCATCTGTCGCTTGAGTGCTGGCCACCACGCGTTGTCGAAGGCGCCCTCTATGTCCAATGATATCAAAAGCACGATCTTTTTGGCTTTGATTTCGGATCTTACATGACCCATTAGAGCATAGAGGGCGTCCTCGGTTCCGCGCTGCGGCATGAACCCGTACTGGTTTGTGTTGAGGGTTGGGAGGAAGTGCCACTGTAGTCTACCTACTAGGAGTTTCTCTACGATCTTTCCTAGGACCGAGAGCAGACCTATTGGCCGGTACGACTTTGGGCTGGTGTAGTCGTCCTTTCCTGGCTTGCGGAGAATGCACACGTGGGCGACCTTCCACTGCTTCGGGAAGTGTGACAGCGACAGGCATCTGTTGGCTATCGCTAAGAACACTTCCCTATCACAGTTTATTGCCGCTGTGCAGATGTCTGCTGTTAATCCGTCGGGACCGGGTGCTTTTTTCGGATTTTGGTTTTGGAGAACCATTTCCAGCTCCGCGGCCGTAAAGGACGGATCGTCTGCAGACAGACCTTGGGGGTTCTTTTCTTCCGCTAGCTTGCGCAGGTCAGAGTGGTATGGCTGTTCGGCATCCGTTGAGTCGTCGGGGTAGAAGGTTTGTGCCAGAAGATCCGCGGATTGCTCTGGACTGAGCGTCTCACCAGCGGTGTTTCGCAGGAGCGCGTCGTCCTGTCTTCTGGCTGTCTTCCTTAGTACCCTGTAGATGCCGTCCCACATGCTCTCTCGGTCCTGCTTAGAGCAGAACTCCTTCCAGTTGGCCGTGGCAGCTTCCGTTGCTGTTGTGGTGTAGGTGAGTTTTGCCGTCACGTATTCTTGGATGGTGAAGTGTCTCCGGTTTGCGGCTGCATTTCGGATTCTCCTCTTCTTGGTCAAGGCGTCTTTTTTGAGACGCTCTAGAGAAGGGCTCCACCATGGGGGCTTTGCGTCGTGTTTAGGCGACCCCAGTTTTGGGATCGCACTCTCGCATGAGCGGTGGATGTTCCGTGTGTATGTACTGATGATGGTCTCCAGATCCTCTGGGTTCGTTACTTCCGAGACTCTGACCGGTGTTATGTCTGAGTCCGCCAGGCTGGTCTTGAAGTGGGTGCTGAAATCGGACCACTTTGCCTTCTTGGTGTTGTAGATGCGCGTGGAGATTGGCCTTAAGGGTTCCAAGGCCTTTTCTAAGCGCATCGAGAAGGTAATTGCATTGTGGTCTGAAGTTGTAAGACTTCTTTCTACACGCCACTCCTCAACCTTTCCTAGCAGC
Source organism: Tiliacea aurago (assembly GCA_948098905.1). Lineage (NCBI taxonomy): Eukaryota > Metazoa > Arthropoda > Insecta > Lepidoptera > Noctuidae > Tiliacea > Tiliacea aurago. The sequence goes on from OX402599.1 coordinate 23,308,083, forward strand.
GACAGGCTGCATGCCGTTACATCGACGATGCTGGTGCACCACCTGTCTCCTCTGTAGGTCTCGAACGTAGGTGTTTGGCCCGTGTTTAGGATGTGGAGATCCCGCTCATCGAGAAAAGAACTGTACGCTGCCCCGCGATGGTTTTCGGAAACACTTCCCCACCACTGGCTCCAGGCGTTAACGTCTCCTCCCACTATCGTGTTGGTTGTGTGTAGTTTTTGTATGATGTTTTGTATCTCCGAAAGGTACGGTTCGATGTCCTGGTCACCCTCGAGATAGACCGATAGCACTCCAAAGCTGAGCTGTCCCACCTTGAGTAAAGCAGTGGCGATGTTTTCAGACACGAGCTGGGGGTCATGGATGACCTCCAGGTTGTTTCCGAAAACAACGATCGCTGCCTTAACTGGTTTTTGGCGGTTTAGGCTGCACTGGATGACTTGCGTGCCGGGAGTTTGTTTCATCACACCTGTTCTTCCTACATAGGGCTCTTGAACAAGTGCTACTGAAATACCCCTTGCCTGGGCCGCCATATGCAGCTCTTCTGTGGCCAGCTTGGAGCGCTGAAGATTGACTTGGATGAATTTCAATCTTGCTGTCGGTCTTGATGCGATTTCGGGGGTGACTGGTTTGTTCGTTTGTGTGTTGTCGTGGTCGCCCTTAGCAATAGGAAACGCGCGACCGCGCTATCCCATCCCATTTTTGGCGTTCCTGGCAGTCTGCGCTGAACGCTGTGTGTGCCAGGTCACTGCCGGACCCATATGCTACCTTGCAGTTTGCGCAGGTGGGCTGTTTGCCGTCAGCTCGAGTGAGGCAGTCCCTTCCGTTGTGTGCACCGCTGCAGAACCAGCAGGTTTCTTTTCCGGCCTTGCATATGGACTTGTTGTGCCCATATGCAAGGCACTTTGTGCACTGCACTAGGGGGGACTGGTCCTCAATCGAGCACCGCTTGATGCCCAGATGTACTTTTTGCACCGCAGTGTAGCACCTCCAGAGCTCTGGGGAGAGCTCCAGGACCGGGTGGCATTCGTGGGTGTTCCTCGCGCGCTTCCTATATCGCACCTTTAAGGTCTGTCCATCTACAGCGACGTTCTGCAGGAGATGTTTATTCTGCGCCTTAAGGAGATCTACAATCTCCCCGTCGCTGTAGCTGGACAGCACTCCCTTGATGCAGACGAGGGGGTTTTGGGGCTTTGGCTCCTGGACCTTGAGCCCTGCGTTTGACTGGACTTGCTCCTTTATCTTTTTCAAGTCCGACTTGCTGGCGCACTTCATGACTACTTTTTGATTGCGCGCTTTCCGCACCGTGTCTACGCGGGCTCCACTCGTTTTGAGGTCCAAGGCGGTCCTGATCCTCTCGATCACGTTGTCGCCAGTGTGCTGGGGATTCGTGGACGAGACGATCAGGGTGTGGTTGGTTTGTGTGGGTGGTTTGGGGGGCTTCGGTGTGTTTGCAGCCTGGGCAAAGGTTTTTGGGCCCTGTTGTTGTTGAGGCTGTCTCTCCGCCTTGCCCAGGTCTGCTACCCCCTTTTGGATGGTCTGGAGGGTCTTTTTTACCTCGCCGACTGCGAGTTCCGCCTCCAGATTCAGCGCCAGGGGCGCCTGGATTTGCGGCTCCTTATCTCGCAGTACGCGTAGGTCCGCCGAGACGATCTCCAGCCTTTCGGAGATGGGTTTGAGATGTTGTGTCATATTTATCTGGGGCTGTGGTTTGGGGGGAGATGCCGCAGGCCGGTTGGCGATGGCCTGCATTTGAAGTTGAAGTTTGTTCATCTCCTCCTCAAACTTCTCTGTTTTGAGCAGACCCGTCTCGCGGCTACTTGGGTCCATTTCCTGGGACTTTGGCTGGACAAGATCCTCCTTGAGCCGTTCCAGAACCTTCCGAAGCACGTCCAGCTGGTTGGATATGCTGGTCACGTTTGATTCGAGGCGTGAAAGGCCGGCCCCCTTTGGATCCGACTTTGGATCCCCCGGGGCTCGAGCATTTCCCTGCCTCGTAATTTCGTGCTCCCTTTGGCTCTGTATGCTCGCGGCTGCGACCTGATCTTTTACTTCCTTGATGCCCTTGAAGGCATCAAGGGTCTCGTGACCGAGCCATTCCCGGATCCCTTTCGCCTCCTTCTTGGTGTCTGACAGGTCTGTCTGCATCAGCGACATCTGCACTTTAAATCCCATCAGTTCCCGAGTGTGAGCTCTCTCGACCCGCACAAGCTCTTGTGCGTGTCGAGAGCGCTCCTTCTCGAGGTTAAATTTGTGACGGGATCTGGAGTCTGCTAATGACAGGGCCGTCTCATACAGGCCCTGCAGGCACTCGTGCGCTGTCGCCTTGCACTCCCGCTTCATGTTACCCGCTGCTTCCAGGGCGTCCTTTCCCTTTTGCAGGAGCTCGTTTGCCTCCCTGGTGGCTAGGTCCATTTCCACCCCTGTGCCTCTCGACGTTCTGTATAGGAGGCTCTTCCGTCCGGCGGGGCGGTCTGCCTGGCTGACCGAAGATGCCACCGAACTTTCGTCCTCCGAGACTGTGTGGTAGGGGGGGGAAATGCCACACTGCTCCCAGTTGATGACGATTTCTGGGGCAGGCACCGATGGCAGTGGTGGTGTTCTGCAAGTCACGTCAGGTTCCGACGCCGCCTTTGGCACTTGCGGCGTCTGCGATGAACGCGCCGACTCCTGGACTATCGACTTTGCCGAGTTCTTTAGAACTTTTTCCCTGAGTGATCTTGGGGCTTTCGCGGCCTCCGTGGTCATTTTGCGGGAGGCGGTGGAGGTGCTTGAAATTGTGGAGTGTTTAGATGACATTTTTTTTTTTTTTTTTTTTGTTTATTTTTATTGTTAGTGTCGAGGATGGTTATTTATTATTGTAAGGTGGTTAATAGTTATTTATTTTTGGGTTTTTTTTTTTTTTTTTTTTTTGTATAAGTTATTAATAAATAGTTACTACTTAAAACTAAAATATACTAGCCTGTGTATATATACTATAGCTAAGATGGACTCACGGATGTTCCGCTGGTGTTCTGCGTCTGCTGTCCGATGAGGAGCCCGACAATTGGTAGAGCTCGATGGAGTGAGCTCTATGTGGGCGCTGGTGGTGGTCCTCAGTGGAATTCTGTGGCGCCGAGTGTCACTGCGTGTGTGGGGGGTGTAAATTCAGGTTTTCGTAGGGGCCAGATTTGAGAGCTTGTTTTGCCCTTCAATTTGAGCCCAATCTCGGCTTCCCAGCTCCAACGGGTGAGAAGTTAGCCCGCGGGGGGGTGAGGTAACCCAAAGAGGGGGGTTGGGGGGGGGGAGGGAGGTCTCGTGGGGAGACTATGGAGGGGGGGTGAAGGAGGGGGGTTAGGTTAGGTTAGGTTAGGTTAGGTTAGGTTAGGTTAGGTTAGGTTAGGTTAGGTTAGGTTAGGTTAGGTTAGGTTAGGTTAGGTTAGGTTAGGTTAGGTTAGGTTAGGTTAGGTTAGGTTAGGTTAGGTTAGGTTAGGTTAGGTTAGGTTAGGTTAGGTTAGGTTAGGTTAGGTTTTTTTTTTTTTTTTTTTTTTTTTTTTGTTTTTGGCAGGAGTGGGAAATCCTCATGGACGCCCAGACTGCCTCACTAATGAGCCAGTCTGGGCAGTGCCGGACTCTTACCGGCTAAAACCACACTCCTGCCTTGCCAGTGTCCTCTGACATTGGTCATCAGAGATCTTTTTGTTCAATGAGCAATTTAAGTTTCGAAATTTTTATATTTGAATGCTATTATGGCTACTTTGGCTTTTATGACTAAATTTTTAACTGCTACAAATTTTTATTTACGACTATTATTTTAAAATCTTTAATTTAATGGCGATTACTTTTTTATGTATTCTGCTAATACATAATAGTATATCTGTTTTCTTAGGCTTTATTATTTTTGATTACTTTATTTGCAATTCCCTCACAGTATATTAAAAACTTTCCCCTTAATTTTGAATTCCCCATAATTTCCGGTATATTTTCCAATTTTATATCAATTTCTATTTCACATTCTAGGTCGTTTTTATTTTTTGCGAATATAGAACACTCCGTCAGCAAATGTGGGATGCTCTCATTTTTAGACGGGTCACAGGGACATGCCGGGCTCTCCTTGCACTTGAAACGATTCAAGTACTCGGAGAACCCGCCATGCCCTGTAAGCACTTGTACTATGACCGGGTTGAGCACAATTTTCCGGACTATATTGTAGGCTGAAATTGCGTCAGGGAGAAAAATTTTTGTTGTTGCGGCCGTTTCGCCCGACCCGTATCTCGCGCTCCATTCGTCAAGCGACTCCATTCGGATTTGTCGCTTGACGAATGAGGCCGGACACAGGTCGTAGTGGGGCCTTGTTTTGCTGCCTATTGCTGCCTCTTTTGCCAACACGTCTGCCCTCTCGTTCCCCTCCATCCCCGCATGTGCCTTAATCCAGAACAGCTGAAGGGATTTTCCGCAAAGTTTCAGTGCCTGGATGTTCTTTTGCGTTTTAAATGCTAAGGGATGGACAGAGAAGCCCTGGGTGACAGTTTCTAGGGCTGATCTAGAGTCACAATAGACCTGGACAACGACAGAGGGATGTTTCAACGCCAGCTCCGAGGCCCTGTGCAGCGCCAGTAGTTCGGCTTGATAAACGGTGCAGAAGTGATCCAGTTTGAACTTTTGGGCCTTCACTTCCACCCCATTTTCCCACAAGCTCAGTGCTGCACCGACTTTGCCCTGTATTTTGCTTCCGTCGGTGTAAATCTTCGGGATTGTGAAGTCTTGCTGGTCCATCTCTGCATCGTTCATCACGCACTCGAACTGTAAACCAACTTGGCTGGCTGGGTGTGGTAGTTCCATGTAAGGAACTGGTGTTTCGATGTCTCGGTCTCCTGTCACTCTCCGGGAGTATCCTCTTTTCTCTTCATAAAAAGAGGCTGCTTCCCGGATCCTAAGGTCCAGAGGAAGCAGTCCAGAGAGTAGCAGGGCCGAGTTCAGCGATGTGGTCCTGTACGCCTTCACTATCTTCTGCACAAAACCCCGCTGGATAGAGTCCAGCTGCTTCCGCATCCCTTTTTTGCTTGTAGCCGGTGCCCAAGCACTGGCAGCATACATAATTACCGGCTCCACCACTGCGGTGTAAATGGTCCTGATTATTTCGGGCTTCAGGCCCCAGCTGATTTTGGCGGCTCTTGACAGCTGCTTGTATATGTTTAACGCCTTCCTCGCGACGTTCGAGGCGTGGGCGTTAAACGTCAGCCTGTCATCCACCGTGAGCCCCAGTATCTTGATCTCCCGAGACAAGGCAATGTCCTCACCGCCCATGCGCAGAAGTGGTGAATCGTATTTCAACTTGTTTGTGACCACCATGGCCTTTGTTTTGTGGGGCGCAAAATTGAGTTTGTTTATGATTCCCCACTTCTGGACATGATCGAGACTTGCATTAGCCTGTCTCTGGACATCAAGCGCTGTTTCACCCGAAAAAATCAGCACCACATCATCCGCGAATGCCTGGCGATAGTCGCCTCGCTGTTCTAGCTCTTTGAGCAGGGGATCCAGGAGCAGGTTCCAGAACGTGGGCCCACCTATGGAGCCTTGTACGCAACCTTTAGACGTTCCTTGTGCGAACTCTGCTCCTGCATACCGCACCCTTACCCTCCTGTCCAGTAGATAGCTATCTACCAGACGTCTCAGGTTTATAGGGCACGGTGTCTCTGCCAGTCGGCATTTAATGGCTGGCCACCAGGCATTGTCGAAGGCTCCCTCTATGTCCAATGATATGACTACAACGATCTTCTTCTCTTTCAGTCGGTCTCTTATATGTTTTATCAGGTCATAGAGGGAGTCCTCGGTGCTGCGCTGCGGCATAAAACCGTACTGACTCCTGCTAACTTGTGGCGATATATGCCATCTAATGCGACGCACCAGCATTTTCTCCAATATCTTCCCAAGTACAGGCAATAGCCCAATCGGCCTGTACGATTTGGGGTGCGCATAGTCGTCCTTTCCTGGTTTTTTAAGGACCACGACTACTGCCTCTTTCCAGATAGTCGGAAAGTGGAACATAGAGAGACATCTGTTTATCAGTGCTAGAAACAGTTGTGGGTCGTGGGTAATCGCCGCCCTGCATATATCCGCTGTTAGGCCGTCAATACCCGGTGCTTTCTTCGGATTAAAACTAGATACGGACCACTTAAGTTCCTCCGCCGTGAATAGAGGATCAAATGTCTCACCATTCCTATTTTCATTCACTCTATTCGCCAGCGCACGTATCCTACTGTGGTCCGCATTGTCATCCTGTGTTTTATCCTCAGGATAAAACGTCTTCGCAAGCATCCGGGCTGACTCTTCGCTGCTGAGTACGCGGTCGCCTTGTACTAGCGGTATGTCTTCCTGCCTATTGGCAGTGCGACTTATCACCCTATATATACTGTCCCACATTGTCTCTCGTTCCTGCCTTCCACAGAACTCCTTCCAACTGGATGTCAGCGTGCTCTCCATCTTCAGTTTGAACTCCTCTTTGGCTGCAAGGTACAGGCCTAGAACCCACGCTCTGCGTCTCGGTGCGGCACCGGAGATTCTCCTCTTACGCCTTTTTACTTCCTCTTTCATGCGTGTCAACTCCTCGGTCCACCAAGGCAATCCTGTCTGATTTCTTTTGCTAACAGTCGGTATGGCTCCCTCACATGCTTTCTTTATTGATTCTGTGTATCTTTCTGTTATCTTGTCCAAACCTTCTGTCGTTAATATTTTGTCTATTTCTGTTTTGTTTATGTTTTGTTGTTCCCAAATTTCGTCGAGTTTCCCATAAAATTGTCCCCATTTTGCCCTTTTAGTATTATATTTTCTAGTTGTTCTTATTATGTCCATACCTTTTGATTTTTCTAGTTTTAATTCAAACAGGATCGCCCTGTGGTCCGAGGTGGTGACGTCCCCGGATAGTCTCCAGTTTGCCACACTTCGAAGCATGTCCTCAGTGCAAGTCGTTATATCGATGCAGCTGCAGTACCTTTGACCTCCCCTGATGACGTCGAAGGTAGGGGCCGTTCCCATGTTCAGGATCTGAAGTCCCAGTTCATCGAGGGCACCTGCTAGAGCCTCACCCCTATGATCAACCTCTCGGCTTCCCCACCAAGTGTTCCAAGCGTTGACGTCCCCCCCCAGTATCACGTCGCGAACTCCGATCCCCTGCATAATCTTCCTTAGATGGTCCAAGTCTGGCTCGATAGGCTGTCCACCATCCAGGTACACCGACACCACGCCTATTTCCCAGGCTCCGGTCCTCAGTTTTGCAACTGCAAAGTTTTCAGTGGTTAGGGTTGGGCACTGTGTGAGGTTTATGGTGTCGTCGAATAGTACAATGGCCGATTTGTTAACTTTCTGGGTCTTTCTGGCACACTGTACCACTCGTGTACCCGGATGGCTCTTCATTTCTCCGATCGAGCCAATGTATGGCTCTTGGACCATTGCAAACGCCATCTTTCGCTTTCCCGCTTCCATAATCAGCTCAGCGGTGGCCAGTTTACTCTTTTGGAGGTTTGCCTGCACGACGCGATACTGGTGAGGTCTGCCTTCACTGTTTACTGTTCTTCCGCCCGGGACCACCTTAGCAATACGCCACCGACAGTCGCGCCAATCCGTCCCACTTGAGACGAGTTGGGCACTCACTGTCGAAGGCGTTGTGCTCGGTCTTGCCCATTTTTGCGGAAACGCAGTTTCGGCACTTTGGTGGCTCTGCGGCTAGCCGTGAGGGGCAGTCCACCCTCATGTGGGGGTCCCCACAATGTGTGCAGAGGTCGGCGGATTCCGTGCACAACTTACGGCTATGGCCAAAGCGCAAGCAGCGAGTGCACTGAATCAGTGGTGACTGGTCCAACACACGCACCCGCTGCATGTCGATGTGCACTCGACCCGCATGTGTCAGCCTCTGCCACACAGCAGGGGACACCTGCAGGACGACGTGGCACATGTGGGGGTTCCTCGTCCTGCGACGGTACTTCACTCCCATCCTCAGGTCGTCCGCAGTCACGTCCCCAATCAGGTGACTGTTTTGGCGTTTTAAGGCGTCAATAAACTCTTCGTCTGAGTGGCACGAGAGGACATCCTTGGCGATGATGAGAGGATTTTTGTTCTTCACCTCCTCCACCATTAGATTTCCGGCCTTTTTAATCCTCTCGGTCACTTTAGTCAGCTCCTCCCTCGTCTTAAAGCCGACCACCACCTTTTGGTCCCTCGCTTTCCGCACTCTCTCCACCCTGGTCCCTTCATTCCTGGCATCCACCGCCGTCCTCAGCTTTTCAAGAACCTCTTCCCCGGTGTCTTTGTCATCGACCGATGACACAATCACCGAGTGAAGGGGCTCCTGGAAGTGCCGCTTCGGGGCGGCAGCCATCTCCGCAAACGAGGGCCCCTGTCCTGCGACAAAGCGAGGCACCTGTTTCAGGTGCTCCGACAGAGCCAATGTGTGCAGCTGGCATTTCTCCAGCGCCTCATTGTGCTGCTGGAGGTTCTCCATTAGCTGCATCATGAGCGCTGTCGGTCCACCTGAGGTCGGCATGGGGTCGTTATTTAAATTGATTGGCGCGGCTGCTGGTTGGACTGCAGGTGCGACTGCAGGCGCCGGTGTGACAGAGACTTTGCTCCGCTCTGACTCCTTGACCAGCTCAAAGAGCCTGTCAATCGCACTCACCACCTCCATCTTTATTTCCGTCTTGAGGTTGCGAGAGTTGTTAAGATGGAGTTTTGCTTTATTTAAGCAAGCTCTCGCCTCCGCTGTCCGGTTGAGGTAATTAGACTCGGGCCTCTTTGGCGGCTTTTCGGTGCCCACGGGTACCCGTGCGCGTCGGCGCGCCTCCAGAGTGCTGGTTGCAGGTGGCGTGGCATCACGTTTCGGGTTTGCCGGGGACTTTGCCTGGGGCTCAGATTTACCGGCCTCCCATTCCCCGATACTGCGTCGTACGCTGGGAGGGGACGGTCCAGCCTTCTCTGTCGAACGCGGCGATCCCCCGGAGCCCGGCGAGCATGCGTCATTTTTTGCTGGTGTACGCAGCATGGCGGAGGTTGAGGTGAAGGTGAGATTCATAAAACTGTCACTAGCCAGAGGTCACTGGTGATTACTTCTGTGTCCCTGTAAAGAGGGGAAAAACACAGAAGCAACGTAATAAATAATATTAACTTTAAATTGTCGTAAAAACGGCCGTAAGACCGCTAGGTCAATAAAATAAAATAAACAGGGTTAATAAAATAAGTAAAAAGCCTTAGGAGTGGCTAGAAGAGCCCAAATAAATTTTTAAATTTTTGTTAAAAACCCAAAAGTTCACCTGGCCAGAGAGGACAGGGTGGGTGGGCGGGCAATTTTTTGAAGTTCTATATTCGCCAGACGCACGTGCGAGGTGTCAAAAGACGCGTCTCCGCGCGAGCTAGCGAGCTATGAAATTACTAGAAATATGTGCGATACAAAATTTTTGAGTTTTGGTCAAAAAACTGGTTTTTCGACTGAAAAATGTGAAAAAACCTGGAATAACCACTACCAAACAGGACTCGGGGTGGCTGAGCGCGCACCGGAATACAGGTAAGGCAGGTAGGTATCTATTGAAACTACTATTAACGATGGTTCGGATAAGAATTTTGAGATAAAATTAGTTTTTGAAAATTCCTTCAAAAAATCTCACAAAAATTGCTAAGTCGATATACGAAAATATTTTTTCGCGTAATTGTCAATTTTTATTAGTCAAACCGTTGTACGGAACCTATTTAAGATTGATTTGGCTGAAAACAGCTTCAAAATGCGTCACCTGGATGCAAAGTTATAACGATTTGATGTAATTATTGTCTAGCTAAGGTGGATTTCGTATATATATGAATTTACTTGTTATGGAATTTTTTGAAGTTCTATATTCGCCAGACGCACGTGCGAGGTGTCAAAAGACGCGTCTCCGCGCGAGCTAGCGAGCTATGAAATTACTAGAAATATGTGCGATACAAAATTTTTGAGTTTTGGTCAAAAAACTGGTTTTTCGACTGAAAAATGTGAAAAAACCTGGAATAACCACTACCAAACAGGACTCGGGGTGGCTGAGCGCGCACCGGAATACAGGTAAGGCAGGTAGGTATCTATTGAAACTACTATTAACGATGGTTCGGATAAGAATTTTGAGATAAAATTAGTTTTTGAAAATTCCTTCAAAAAATCTCACAAAAATTGCTAAGTCGATATACGAAAATATTTTTTCGCGTAATTGTCAATTTTTATTAGTCAAACCGTTGTACGGAACCTATTTAAGATTGATTTGGCTGAAAACAGCTTCAAAATGCGTCACCTGGATGCAAAGTTATAACGATTTGATGTAATTATTGTCTAGCTAAGGTGGATTTCGTATATATATGAATTTACTTGTTATGGAATTTTTTGAAGTTCTATATTCGCCAGACGCACGTGCGAGGTGTCAAAAGACGCGTCTCCGCGCGAGCTAGCGAGCTATGAAATTACTAGAAATATGTGCGATACAAAATTTTTGAGTTTTGGTCAAAAAACTGGTTTTTCGACTGAAAAATGTGAAAAAACCTGGAATAACCACTACCAAACAGGACTCGGGGTGGCTGAGCGCGCACCGGAATACAGGTAAGGCAGGTAGGTATCTATTGAAACTACTATTAACGATGGTTCGGATAAGAATTTTGAGATAAAATTAGTTTTTGAAAATTCCTTCAAAAAATCTCACAAAAATTGCTAAGTCGATATACGAAAATATTTTTTCGCGTAATTGTCAATTTTTATTAGTCAAACCGTTGTACGGAACCTATTTAAGATTGATTTGGCTGAAAACAGCTTCAAAATGCGTCACCTGGATGCAAAGTTATAACGATTTGATGTAATTATTGTCTAGCTAAGGTGGATTTCGTATATATATGAATTTACTTGTTATGGAATTTTTTGAAGTTCTATATTCGCCAGACGCACGTGCGAGGTGTCAAAAGACGCGTCTCCGCGCGAGCTAGCGAGCTATGAAATTACTAGAAATATGTGCGATACAAAATTTTTGAGTTTTGGTCAAAAAACTGGTTTTTCGACTGAAAAATGTGAAAAAACCTGGAATAACCACTACCAAACAGGACTCGGGGTGGCTGAGCGCGCACCGGAATACAGGTAAGGCAGGTAGGTATCTATTGAAACTACTATTAACGATGGTTCGGATAAGAATTTTGAGATAAAATTAGTTTTTGAAAATTCCTTCAAAAAATCTCACAAAAATTGCTAAGTCGATATACGAAAATATTTTTTTCGCGTAATTGTCAATTTTTATTAGTCAAACCGTTGTACGGAACCTATTTAAGATTGATTTGGCTGAAAACAGCTTCAAAATGCGTCACCTGGATGCAAAGTTATAACGATTTGATGTAATTATTGTCTAGCTAAGGTGGATTTCGTATATATATGAATTTACTTGTTATGGAATTTTTTGAAGTTCTATATTCGCCAGACGCACGTGCGAGGTGTCAAAAGACGCGTCTCCGCGCGAGCTAGCGAGCTATGAAATTACTAGAAATATGTGCGATACAAAATTTTTGAGTTTTGGTCAAAAAACTGGTTTTTCGACTGAAAAATGTGAAAAAACCTGGAATAACCACTACCAAACAGGACTCGGGGTGGCTGAGCGCGCACCGGAATACAGGTAAGGCAGGTAGGTATCTATTGAAACTACTATTAACGATGGTTCGGATAAGAATTTTGAGATAAAATTAGTTTTTGAAAATTCCTTCAAAAAATCTCACAAAAATTGCTAAGTCGATATACGAAAATATTTTTTCGCGTAATTGTCAATTTTTATTAGTCAAACCGTTGTACGGAACCTATTTAAGATTGATTTGGCTGAAAACAGCTTCAAAATGCGTCACCTGGATGCAAAGTTATAACGATTTGATGTAATTATTGTCTAGCTAAGGTGGATTTCGTATATATATGAATTTACTTGTTATGGAATTTTTTGAAGTTCTATATTCGCCAGACGCACGTGCGAGGTGTCAAAAGACGCGTCTCCGCGCGAGCTAGCGAGCTATGAAATTACTAGAAATATGTGCGATACAAAATTTTTGAGTTTTGGTCAAAAAACTGGTTTTTCGACTGAAAAATGTGAAAAAACCTGGAATAACCACTACCAAACAGGACTCGGGGTGGCTGAGCGCGCACCGGAATACAGGTAAGGCAGGTAGGTATCTATTGAAACTACTATTAACGATGGTTCGGATAAGAATTTTGAGATAAAATTAGTTTTTGAAAATTCCTTCAAAAAATCTCACAAAAATTGCTAAGTCGATATACGAAAATATTTTTTCGCGTAATTGTCAATTTTTATTAGTCAAACCGTTGTACGGAACCTATTTAAGATTGATTTGGCTGAAAACAGCTTCAAAATGCGTCACCTGGATGCAAAGTTATAACGATTTGATGTAATTATTGTCTAGCTAAGGTGGATTTCGTATATATATGAATTTACTTGTTATGGAATTTTTTGAAGTTCTATATTCGCCAGACGCACGTGCGAGGTGTCAAAAGACGCGTCTCCGCGCGAGCTAGCGAGCTATGAAATTACTAGAAATATGTGCGATACAAAATTTTTGAGTTTTGGTCAAAAAACTGGTTTTTCGACTGAAAAATGTGAAAAAACCTGGAATAACCACTACCAAACAGGACTCGGGGTGGCTGAGCGCGCACCGGAATACAGGTAAGGCAGGTAGGTATCTATTGAAACTACTATTAACGATGGTTCGGATAAGAATTTTGAGATAAAATTAGTTTTTGAAAATTCCTTCAAAAAATCTCACAAAAATTGCTAAGTCGATATACGAAAATATTTTTTCGCGTAATTGTCAATTTTTATTAGTCAAACCGTTGTACGGAACCTATTTAAGATTGATTTGGCTGAAAACAGCTTCAAAATGCGTCACCTGGATGCAAAGTTATAACGATTTGATGTAATTATTGTCTAGCTAAGGTGGATTTCGTATATATATGAATTTACTTGTTATGGAATTTTTTGAAGTTCTATATTCGCCAGACGCACGTGCGAGGTGTCAAAAGACGCGTCTCCGCGCGAGCTAGCGAGCTATGAAATTACTAGAAATATGTGCGATACAAAATTTTTGAGTTTTGGTCAAAAAACTGGTTTTTCGACTGAAAAATGTGAAAAAACCTGGAATAACCACTACCAAACAGGACTCGGGGTGGCTGAGCGCGCACCGGAATACAGGTAAGGCAGGTAGGTATCTATTGAAACTACTATTAACGATGGTTCGGATAAGAATTTTGAGATAAAATTAGTTTTTGAAAATTCCTTCAAAAAATCTCACAAAAATTGCTAAGTCGATATACGAAAATATTTTTTCGCGTAATTGTCAATTTTTATTAGTCAAACCGTTGTACGGAACCTATTTAAGATTGATTTGGCTGAAAACAGCTTCAAAATGCGTCACCTGGATGCAAAGTTATAACGGTTAGGTTAGGTTAGGTTAGGTTAGGTTAGGTTAGGTTAGGTTAGGTTAGGTTAGGTTAGGTTAGGTTAGGTTAGGTTAGGTTAGGTTAGGTTAGGTTAGGTTAGGTTAGGTTAGGTTAGGTTAGGTTAGGTTAGGTTAGGTTAGGTTAGGTTAGGTTAGGTTAGGTTAGGTTAGGTTAGGTTTTTTTTTTTTTTTTTTTTTTTTTTTTTTTTTTTTTTTTTTTTTTTTTTTTTTTTCTCCTCTAACATAATTAGAGTCCTTAATTAACGGGGAATTAAAACATGTTCTTGGCTGATTTATTATTAAAACAACATTGCTTTACATCTACGACTACATACATAATTTTCTTACTTTTCTAACACTTATTTTAGTTTGTCTACACATTTATTTTCTATAACTTATCAATATGTATTTAGTTCTATTATAACATTTGCTTACAACTTATTTTTCTAACACACTATTCTACATTTATTTATACATTAATTCCTTATAACGCTAGTTGATATATTTATACATATCTTACTTTCTAACACCTTATATCTATTTATTTATACATTTAGTCCTTATATGCTAGTCAATATATTTTACTAATATATTTATAACATAAATCTTTTATTCTATTTACTTATTTCTATATATAACCTGTTCAGCGATTTCTTTAAAATATTGAATAAACCTTTCCCTTTGCTTTCTATTACCTAACATTAGTTTCGAGAAATTTTCCACTTTCATCCCGCATTCTAGCTCATTTTCGATCTCGAGTCTCTTTAAAGCGTGAACTGGGCAGTAAATTAAAATATGTTCAACCGTTTCGGGGGTCCCGAAAAAATCTCACAAAAATTGCTAAGTCGATATACGAAAATATTTTTTTCGCGTAATTGTCAATTTTTATTAGTCAAACCGTTGTACGGAACCTATTTAAGATTGATTTGGCTGAAAACAGCTTCAAAATGCGTCACCTGGATGCAAAGTTATAACGATTTGATGTAATTATTGTCTAGCTAAGGTGGATTTCGTATATATATGAATTTACTTGTTATGGAATTTTTTGAAGTTCTATATTCGCCAGACGCACGTGCGAGGTGTCAAAAGACGCGTCTCCGCGCGAGCTAGCGAGCTATGAAATTACTAGAAATATGTGCGATACAAAATTTTTGAGTTTTGGTCAAAAAACTGGTTTTTCGACTGAAAAATGTGAAAAAACCTGGAATAACCACTACCAAACAGGACTCGGGGTGGCTGAGCGCGCACCGGAATACAGGTAAGGCAGGTAGGTATCTATTGAAACTACTATTAACGATGGTTCGGATAAGAATTTTGAGATAAAATTAGTTTTTGAAAATTCCTTCAAAAAATCTCACAAAAATTGCTAAGTCGATATACGAAAATATTTTTTCGCGTAATTGTCAATTTTTATTAGTCAAACCGTTGTACGGAACCTATTTAAGATTGATTTGGCTGAAAACAGCTTCAAAATGCGTCACCTGGATGCAAAGTTATAACGATTTGATGTAATTATTGTCTAGCTAAGGTGGATTTCGTATATATATGAATTTACTTGTTATGGAATTTTTTGAAGTTCTATATTCGCCAGACGCACGTGCGAGGTGTCAAAAGACGCGTCTCCGCGCGAGCTAGCGAGCTATGAAATTACTAGAAATATGTGCGATACAAAATTTTTGAGTTTTGGTCAAAAAACTGGTTTTTCGACTGAAAAATGTGAAAAAACCTGGAATAACCACTACCAAACAGGACTCGGGGTGGCTGAGCGCGCACCGGAATACAGGTAAGGCAGGTAGGTATCTATTGAAACTACTATTAACGATGGTTCGGATAAGAATTTTGAGATAAAATTAGTTTTTGAAAATTCCTTCAAAAAATCTCACAAAAATTGCTAAGTCGATATACGAAAATATTTTTTCGCGTAATTGTCAATTTTTATTAGTCAAACCGTTGTACGGAACCTATTTAAGATTGATTTGGCTGAAAACAGCTTCAAAATGCGTCACCTGGATGCAAAGTTATAACGGTTAGGTTAGGTTAGGTTAGGTTAGGTTAGGTTAGGTTAGGTTAGGTTAGGTTAGGTTAGGTTAGGTTAGGTTAGGTTAGGTTAGGTTAGGTTAGGTTAGGTTAGGTTAGGTTAGGTTAGGTTAGGTTAGGTTAGGTTAGGTTAGGTTAGGTTAGGTTAGGTTAGGTTAGGTTAGGTTAGGTTAGGTTAGGTTAGGTTAGGTTAGGTTAGGTTAGGTTAGGTTAGGTTAGGTTAGGTTAGGTTAGGTTAGGTTAGGTTAGGTTAGGTTAGGTTAGGTTAGGTTAGGTTAGGTTAGGTTAGGTTAGGTTAGGTTAGGTTAGGTTAGGTTAGGTTAGGTTAGGTTAGGTTAGGTTAGGTTAGGTTAGGTTAGGTTAGGTTAGGTTAGGTTAGGTTAGGTTAGGTTAGGTTAGGTTAGGTTAGGTTAGGTTAGGTTAGGTTAGGTTAGGTTAGGTTAGGTTAGGTTAGGTTAGGTTAGGTTAGGTTAGGTTAGGTTAGGTTAGGTTAGGTTAGGTTAGGTTAGGTTTTTTTTTTTTTTTTTTTTTTTTTTTTTTTTTTTTTTTTTTTTTTTATGGACTAGTTCCGCCAACGTAATTGGCGCCTATTTTGTATCTATTCCTCTTCCATACTAGTTCTCGCTTTTCATTCCTCTCGCACTTGCATTCTACATACTTGATCTTTCTCACATCCTTCTCCGTTTATCCTGGTGGGTGGGACTCCCACTTTAAAGCTACTTCCTATTCTATCTACTGTTATCTTATTTTATTTAACTATATACTATATTCAGGTAAATGAATAGGACACAATTTCGTATTTTATTTACACACAATTATTTTAACTTAACGTAACTTATTCTAATTAAACTTCTAAACATGATTCTTAACCTACTGCTTATTTTAGTTACAATTTGCTGATCCTATGATTGCTGCAATTATATGTTCAATATAACGGTAAACATAGTTTTTTCAACTTGTTTTGTTTCTATCTATTACTTTCAGAGCTATATTCTCACAGTAGGCTATAAGTTTATTCCTATCTTTGCTACTTTTGCCCACCATTAATTCCTTTACGCTTTCTCTTTGCAATCTTATGTCTAGATCCTGTTCCAGATCGTAACGCTCTTTTTCATAGGCCGGGCATTCCAACAATATGTGGGGAATGGATTCCGCCACATGTGGGTCGCAGATGCACGATGGGCTCTCTTTACACTTAAAACGGTTTAAGTATTCCGAGAACCCACCGTGCCCTGTCAACACTTGAGTGAGCACACCTACCGGCCTCACCCGTTTTACAATACGGAAGGCGGCTATAGCGTCCGGAAGAAACATTCTCGTCACCGAGGCCGTCCCACCAGTCACATATCTCCGGTTCCACTCACCAATTGAACTCAAACGAATTTGGCGTTTGATGAATGAAACCGGACACTGGTCATAGTCAGGCTTCCTCCGCGACGACAATGCTGCCTCCTTCGCCAGCTCATCCGCACGCTCGTTCCCCGGCAAGCCCGCGTGGGCCTTGACCCAGAATAGAGACACAGCTTTATTTTGGTCCAAAGCCTGAGCCAGATTGGCTCGCGCGCGGACCGCCAGAGGATGGAGAGAGCCATGGCCTGTCAGCGACTGCAATGATGACATTGAGTCGCTGTACAGGCCATAGCTCGTCTCTTTGCGCTTAAGGATTACGTCCGTTGCCTTGCAAATGGCCAGTAGTTCAGCCTGGTAGACAGTGCAGTACGCGGCGAGGCTGAGCTTGAGGTTCTGGACTTCACCTTCATTATTCCACAAGGATAATGCGGCTCCGACCTTCCCCTCAATCTTGCTGCCGTCAGTGAATATTCGCACTGCCTGCACGTTATGACTGTCCACAAGCTGTTGGTCTGCCAGGCACATGAACTCCAAGGCCATTTGTTTGGCAGGGTGAGATGTCTCTGCAAATCTTACCATACTCTCTATCTCCCTGTCTCCTGGCACAAATTGGGATGACCCTCTCCTTGCCTCGTACATAGCGGCTGCTTCTTGTACGCGGAGGTCTAGAGGCAGTATCCCGGCCAGTGCCAGTGCCGAGTTCAATGAGACCGTTCGGTAAGATTTACAGAGCTTCTGGGCGAATCCTCGTTGGAGAGAACCTAGCCTCTTCCGTATACCCAACTTTTTCGTAGCGGGAGCCCAGGCTCCAGCCGCGTACGTTACTATAGGCTCAATTGTGGCAATGTAAATAATGCGAATAATTTCTGCATTCAGACCCCAGCTGACTTTTGCAGCACGTGACAGCTGCTTGTAAATTTCTGCCACCTTTCTGCAGACATTCTTAGTGTGCTCACTGAACGTTAATTTGTCATCTATGGTCAGCCCCAGCAGCTTGATACTACGAACCATAGCAATGTCGACCCCGGCCATGGTCAGAACCGGAGTGTCGTACTTAAGCTTGTTGGTTATTAACATCGCACAGGTTTTGTGCGGTGCAAACCTAAGCTTATTTCTGACACCCCAGTCCTGAGCACGGGCGAGGGCTGCATTGGCGGCTCTGGAGACTTCAGCCGCTGTGTCACCATCAACAACCAAGACAATGTCGTCTGCAAAAGCCTGCACGAAGTATCCCTCTTTCTCGAGGTCCTGTAAAAGTGGGTCCAGCACGACGTTCCACAGAATGGGACCACCGATTGACCCTTGAACACACCCCTTCTGGGTTTCTTTTGTGCATTCCTGCCCGGCATATCTAACTCTAACTTTTCTGCCGTCGAGGTAGCTGTCGAGTAGTCTCCTGGTGTTCACCGGGCAGTTTTCCTCAGCCAGCCTGACTTTGATTGCTGGCCACCAGGCGTTATCGAAAGCGCCCTCTATATCTAATGACACCAGGACAATTAGCTTCTTCAGCCTTAACTTGTCCTGCACATGTTTTATTAGCGTATAGAGGGCGTCCTCGGTGCTTTTCTGGGGCATAAAGCCAAACTGGCGAGTACTAAGCCGCGGCACAACCTGCCACTTGACCCTCGCCACCACCATTCTCTCCAGGACCTTCCCCAAGACCGGCAAGAGACCTATTGGTCTGTAGGACTTGGGGTTCATATAGTCCTCCTTGCCCGGCTTTCTGAGGACCACCACCGTAGCCTCTTTCCAGATGTCCGGGAAATGTGCCAGCTCTAGGCATTTGTTGTACAGGGCAAGGAAGGCATCCGGGGGTTAGGTTAGGTTAGGTTAGGTTAGGTTAGGTTAGGTTAGGTTAGGTTAGGTTAGGTTAGGTTAGGTTAGGTTAGGTTAGGTTAGGTTAGGTTAGGTTAGGTTAGGTTAGGTTAGGTTAGGTTAGGTTTTTTTTTTTTTTTTTTTTTTTGTTTTGGCAGGAGTGGGAAATCCTCATGGACGCCCAGACTGCCTCACTTATGAGCCAGTCTGGGCAGTGCCGGACTCTTACCGGCTAAAACCACACTCCTGCCCCACCTAGTGTCCCTCTGACGTAGTCAGAGACCTTATAATTGAAGTTTGTTAAAATTTTTATGCATTTGCTCTATTGGTTTTACTTAATTTTGAAGAGGTTTTTCTTATTTAAATGTAAGTCTTTGTTTTTAGTATATATTTCTTTATTTAATATTTTGTATTCTATTTAAAATCTATTTATTCGTTCTATGCTTTGTCTTTATATAAATGTATATATTAAAAGCATAGCTTTATACATCTTTGTTTCTGTTAATCACTTTTGTAGCTATTACTGTGCAGTATTCTAATAAAATATTTCTAAGTTTTCCGTTTGTCATTATTTTACTGAGGTTTTCCGTGTTTATCGCCACATCCATTCTTAATTCAGCGTTTAATCGCTCCGTTCCGTACGCAGGGCATTCAGTCAGAATATGAGAGACAGATTCTAGTGCATCCGGCTCGCAGATGCACGATGGGCTCCCCTTACACTTAAAACGATGCAGGTATTCTGAAAACCCACCGTGCCCGGTCAAAATCTGTGTGATCACTCCGGTCGGCTTTATTTTCCTAATTGTCTTGAAGGCATCGATCGCATCTGGGAGGAACATTCTAGTGACTGAGGCTGTTTCGCCGTTCTTATATCTCCGGTTCCATTCGTCGAGCGACCCCATACGGATCTGCCGCTTGACGAATGAAACCGGGCAGCGATCGTAGTCCGGCTTCCTTTTTAGCTTAAGTGCAGCTTCTTTGGCGAGGTGGTCTGCGCGTTCATTGCCTTTCAGCCCGGCGTGAGCCTTTACCCAGAACAAGGAAACATCTTTGCTCTGGGATAAAGCCGCGCCCACGTTCGCTCTTGCCTCAACAGCCAGGGCGTGGAGGGAACCTTGGTTCGTGACTGTTTGAAGTGCTGCCTTTGAGTCACTATAGATTCCAAAGGTTCCCTCTTTGCGCTTGAGGATTTCCCTCGTAGCTACGCATATGGCCAGGAGTTCCGCCTGGTAGACCGTGCAACACGACGGCAAGCTAAGCTTTATGGACTTGGTCTCGGCATCGCTGTCCCAAAGTGACAGCGCCGCTCCGACCTTGCCCTCGATCTTGCTGCCGTCGGTGAAGAGCCGGACCGCCTGGCTGTTATGGGCATCTACGTGAGACTGGTCCTCCAGGCTCACGAACCCCATGGCCATAAGTTTCGCCGGATGTGGAGTCTCTGCAAATGCCACCACACTCTCCACTTCCCTGCCCGCCAGGGCTGGCTGGGGCACCCCCCTCTTTGCCTCATACAGAGCGGCTGCTTCCTGTATTCGGAGGTCGAGTGGAAGTATCCCAGCCAGCACCAGGGACGCGTTCAGCGAAACGGTGCGGTAGGACTTGCAGAGCTTTTGGGCAAATCCTCGCTGGACTGTGTTTAGCATTCTCTGCACTCCAACCTTTTTTGTTGCCGGCGCCCAAGCGCTAGCAGCGTACATCACTACCGGCTCCACCGCCGCGGTGTAGATGATCCGTATGACCTCCGGGTGCAGACCCCAGCTCACTTTGGCCGCTCTAGATAGCTGCTTGTAGATATTTGCAGCTTTTCTACACACGAGAGCGGCGTGGCTGTTAAAAGTAAGCTGGTGGTCGATTGTGAGCCCCAGTATTTTTATTTCCTTAGACATGCCAATGTCGACCCCGCCCATGCTCAGAAGTGGGACATCGTGCTTTAGCTTCCTGGTTACTACCATTGCACAGGTTTTATGTGGTGCAAACTTCAGCTTATTTCGAATGCCCCATCTCCGAACATACTCGAGGGCGGAATTGGCATGTCTTTGAACCTCCAATGCTGTGTCACCGTCGAAGATCATGACCACATCGTCGGCGAAAGCCTGGCAGTGAACTCCCAGCTCTTCCAGCCCCTTCAGCAAAGGGTCCAACACCAGGTTCCAAAGGATCGGACCGCCAATCGAACCCTGCACGCAACCCTTTTCCGTAGTCCTGTGGCACTCCGCTCCGGCGTACCTAACACGGACACTCCTACCAGTCAGGTAGCTGTCCAGCATCCGTCTGATATTCACCGGGCACTTTTCCTCAGCCAGTCTGGTCCTGATGGCCGGCCACCATGCGCTGTCGAAGGCTCCCTCTATGTCAAGTGACACAACAGTGATCAGCTTCTTTTGATTCAGCTTGGTTTTGATATGTTGTATCATGGTGTAGAGGGAGTCCTCGGTGCTCTTCTGTGGCATGAAGCCAAACTGACGAGTACTCAACCGCGGGATCAGATGCCACTTCAACCTTGCTACCAACATTTTTTCGAGGACTTTGCCCAGGACCGGTAGGAGGCCGATAGGCCTGTAGGACTTTGGGGTGGTGTAGCATTCCTTTCCTGGCTTCCGGAGTACCACCACTGTAGCCACTTTCCAGGCCCCGGGGAAGTAGCCCTGCTCGAGGCACTTGTTGGCCAGTGCAAGAAACATCCCCGGGTCCCGGAATATGGCTTGGGCACAGATATCGGCAGTTAGACCATCCGCCCCAGGTGCCTTCTTCGGGTTAAAACTTTCCACCGCGGTTTTTAGCTCCTGATGTGTAAACGGTGGGTCATGGTGTTCATCATGCGTCCACTCGTTTACACGACTGGCCGCTTCTCGCGTCCGACGGTGGTCGTCGTTATCCTCCTCTTCCGGGTCTTCGGGGTAGAAGGTCCTTGCTAGCAGTGATGCCGAATCCGTACCATCGAGTGGCACTCCATCCTTCACCAACGGCAAATCCTCGTACCTTTTGGCGGTCCGTCCTATGACCCTGTAGATCCCTTCCCAAACTCCTTCCTTGTTTTGTTTTTCACAAAAACCCTTCCAGCTACTAACTTGTGCCTTTTTAGCTTCAAGTTCATAATGCTCTTTTGCTTGCAGGTACTCTTCGACAACTTTATCTCTCCGGACTGGTGCAGCGCATCGAATGCGGCGTCTCTTAGTGTTAACCCCGTTCATCATGTCAGCAAGCTCGTTGGACCACCACGGCATTGTAAGTATGTCTTTATTTTTAATTTTTTTTCAAAGTTTCTTCGCACGTTTCGGTTATGATTTCTATATAATTGTGTACACTATTTTCTAATTCTGTTTTATTGTTAATTTGACTGATTTCTATGGAGTTTAAATTTAAATCGGCTTTTAATTGGGCCAGTTTCTCATGAAACTGGCTCCAATTTGCTTTCCTTGTGTTGTAAATCCTCGTGGTTCTTTTGATATTAAGTCCTTTTGATTTTTGAAGGTTAATACTGAATACAATACCGTTGTGGTCCGAGCCTGTGATGCCTTCCTCAACTTTCCAGTCATCCACCAGGTTCAGCATGTCCGTTGAGCATGCTGTAACGTCTACGAAGCTGGTGAATGACTTTCCACCCCTGATGGTGTCAAAAGTTGGCGTGTTCCCAACGTTGAGCACCTGCAAGCACATTTCGTCCAAAGTCCCCGACATTTCCTCACCCCTGCTATCCACCACTAAGCTACCCCACCAGGTGCTCTTCGCGTTTGCGTCACCTCCCATAATTATTTTAGTGGCACCAATTTCCTTGCGAATCTGCAAAAGCTGCTCCAGGTACGGTTGTATGGGCTGGTCTGGTTCAAAGTAGAACGAGACTACTGCGATTTCCCAGGCGCTGGTTCGGATCCTCACCACCGTGATGTTATTGGTGGTGAGTTTTGGACACTGTGTTACGTCGAGGTCGTGATCGAAGACGACTATTGCCGCCTTCACAGTTCCACTTCCTTGTTCCGCGCACTGGTAGATTCTCGCTCCCCGGTAGTCTCTCATCCTTTTAACCCCACCCACATATGGCTCCTGGAGCAGTGCGAACGCGACCTTCCGCTCACTTGCCACTATCATGAGCTCTTGAGTCGCAAGGTTCTTCCTCTGCAGATTCGCTTGGATCACCCGGTAGTCTTTGCGGGCACTGGGCTGACTTTGGGTCTCACTGCCTGGGTTGGTGTTTCCGGGAACGGCTGGTTGCACCTTAGCAATACGCCACCGACAGTCGCGCCAATCCATCCCACTTGAGACGAGTTGGGCACTCACTGTCGAAGGCGTTGTGCTCGGTCTTGCTAATCTTTGCGAAAACGCAGTTTCGGCACTTTGGTGGCTCTGCAGCTAGCCGTGAAGGGCAGTCCACCCTCATGTGGGGGTCCCCACAGTGTGTGCAGAGGTCGGCGGGTTCCGTGCACAACTTACGGGTATGTCCAAAGCGCAAGCAGCGGGTGCACTGAATCAGTGGTGACTGGTCCAGCACACGCACCCGTTGCAAGTCGATGTGCACTCGACCCGCGTGCGTCAGCCTCTGCCACACAGCAGGGGACACCTGCAGGACGACGTGGCACATGTGGGGGTTCCTCGTCCTGCGACGGTACTTCACCCCCATCCTCAGGTCGGCCGCAGTCACGTCCCCAATGAGGTGACTGTTTTGGCGTTTGACGGCATCGATGAACTCCTCGTCCGAGTGGCACGAGAGGACATCCTTGGCGATGATGAGAGGATCCTTATTTTTCGCCTCCTCCACTGTCAGGTTTCCGGCCTTTTTGATCCTCTCGGTCACCTTGGTCAGCTCCTCCCTCGTCTTAAAGCCGACCACCAGCTTTTGGTCCCTCGCTTTCCTAATTCTCTCCACCCTGGTCCCCTCATTCCTGGCATCTACCGCTGTCCTCAGCTTTTCAAGAACCTCTTCCCCGGTGTCTTTGTCATCGACCGATGACACAATCACCGAGTGAAGAGGCTCCTGGAAGTGCTGCTTTGGGGCGGCGGCCATCTCCGCAAACGAGGGCCCCTGTCCTGCGACAAAGCGAGGCACCTGTTTCAGGTGCTCCGACAGAGCCAATGTGTGCAGCTGGCATTTCTCTAGCGCCTCATTGTGCTGCTGGAGGTTCTCCATTAGCTGCCTCATGAGCGCTGTCGGTTCACCTGAGGTCGGCATAAGGTCTAAGCGAGCTTTTTCAGGCAATTCTTTATTTAAATTAATTGGCGCGGCTGCTGGTTGGACTGAAACTTTCCTCCGCTCTGACTCCTTGACCAGCTCAAAGAGCCTGTCTATCGCACTCACCACCTCCGTCTTTATCTCTGTCTTGAGGTTGCGAGAGTTGTTGAGATGAAGTTTAGCCTTATTTAGGCAAGCTCTCGCCTCCGCCGTCAGGTTTAGATACTTTGACTCAGGCCTCTTTGGCGCCTTTTCGGTGCCCACGGGAACCTGTGCGCGTCGGCGCGCCTCCAAAGTGCCGGTTGCAGGTGGCGTGGCATCACGTTTCGGGTTTGCCGGGGACTTTGCCTGGGGCTCAGATTTCCCGGCCTCCCATTCCCCGATACTACGTCGTACGCTGGGAAGGGACGGTCCAGCCTTCTCTGTGGAACGCGGTGAGCCTTCGGAGCCCAACGAGCTAGCGTCATTTTTTGCTGGTGTACGCAGCATGGCGGAGGTTGAGGTGAAGGTGAGGTTCATAAAACGAGCCAGAGGTCACTAGTGATTACTTCTGTGTCCCTGTAAAGGGGGAAACACAGAAGCAACGTAATATTAAATTAAATTTATTTTATACTGTCGTAAGTACGGCCGTAAGACCGCTAGGTCAATAAATAAGATTAAGAATATTAATAAAATAAGTTTAACGCCTTAGGAGTGGCTAGTAGAGCCCAAATGAATTTTAAAATTTTCGACAAAAACCCAAAGTTTACCTGGCCAGTGACAACAGGGAGGGTGGGCGGGCAATTTTTTAAAGGGCAATTTTTTAAAGTTCTATATTCGCCAGACGCACGTGCGAGGTGTCAAAAGACGCGTCTCCGCGCGAGCTAGCGAGCTATGAAATTACTAGAAATATGTGCGATACAAAATTTTTGAGTTTTGGTCAAAAAACTGGTTTTTTGACTGAAAAATGTGAAAAAACCTGGAATAACCACTACCAAACAGGACTCGGGGTGGCTGAGCGCGCACCGGAATACAGGTAAGGCAGGTAGGTATCTATTGAAACTACTATTAACGATGGTTCGGATAAGAATTTTGAGATAAAATTAGTTTTTGAAAATTCCTTCAAAAAATCTCACAAAAATTGCTAAGTCGATATACGAAAATATTTTTTCGCGTAATTGTCAATTTTTATTAGTCAAACCGTTGTACGGAACCTATTTAAGATTGATTTGGCTGAAAACAGCTTCAAAATGCGTCACCTGGATGCAAAGTTATAACGATTTGATGTAATTATTGTCTAGCTAAGGTGGATTTCGTATATATATGAATTTACTTGTTATGGAATTTTTTAAAGTTCTATATTCGCCAGACGCACGTGCGAGGTGTCAAAAGACGCGTCTCCGCGCGAGCTAGCGAGCTATGAAATTACTAGAAATATGTGCGATACAAAATTTTTGAGTTTTGGTCAAAAAACTGGTTTTTTGACTGAAAAATGTGAAAAAACCTGGAATAACCACTACCAAACAGGACTCGGGGTGGCTGAGCGCGCACCGGAATACAGGTAAGGCAGGTAGGTATCTATTGAAACTACTATTAACGATGGTTCGGATAAGAATTTTGAGATAAAATTAGTTTTTGAAAATTCCTTCAAAAAATCTCACAAAAATTGCTAAGTCGATATACGAAAATATTTTTTCGCGTAATTGTCAATTTTTATTAGTCAAACCGTTGTACGGAACCTATTTAAGATTGATTTGGCTGAAAACAGCTTCAAAATGCGTCACCTGGATGCAAAGTTATAACCGGTTAGGTTAGGTTAGGTTAGGTTAGGTTAGGTTAGGTTAGGTTAGGTTAGGTTAGGTTAGGTTAGGTTAGGTTAGGTTAGGTTAGGTTAGGTTAGGTTAGGTTAGGTTAGGTTAGGTTAGGTTAGGTTAGGTTAGGTTAGGTTAGGTTAGGTTAGGTTAGGTTAGGTTAGGTTAGGTTAGGTTAGGTTAGGTTAGGTTAGGTTAGGTTAGGTTAGGTTAGGTTAGGTTAGGTTAGGTTAGGTTAGGTTAGGTTAGGTTAGGTTAGGTTAGGTTAGGTTAGGTTAGGTTAGGTTAGGTTAGGTTAGGTTAGGTTAGGTTAGGTTAGGTTAGGTTAGGTTAGGTTAGGTTAGGTTAGGTTAGGTTAGGTTAGGTTAGGTTAGGTTAGGTTAGGTTAGGTTAGGTTAGGTTAGGTTAGGTTAGGTTAGGTTAGGTTAGGTTAGGTTAGGTTAGGTTAGGTTAGGTTAGGTTAGGTTAGGTTAGGTTAGGTTAGGTTAGGTTAGGTTAGGTTAGGTTAGGTTAGGTTAGGTTAGGTTAGGTTAGGTTAGGTTAGGTTAGGTTAGGTTAGGTTAGGTTAGGTTAGGTTAGGTTAGGTTAGGTTAGGTTAGGTTAGGTTAGGTTAGGTTAGGTTAGGTTAGGTTAGGTTAGGTTAGGTTAGGTTAGGTTAGGTTAGGTTAGGTTAGGTTAGGTTAGGTTAGGTTAGGTTAGGTTAGGTTAGGTTAGGTTAGGTTAGGTTAGGTTAGGTTAGGTTAGGTTAGGTTAGGTTAGGTTAGGTTAGGTTAGGTTAGGTTAGGTTAGGTTAGGTTAGGTTAGGTTAGGTTAGGTTAGGTTAGGTTAGGTTAGGTTAGGTTAGGTTAGGTTAGGTTAGGTTAGGTTAGGTTAGGTTAGGTTAGGTTAGGTTAGGTTAGGTTAGGTTAGGTTAGGTTAGGTTAGGTTAGGTTAGGTTAGGTTAGGTTAGGTTAGGTTAGGTTAGGTTAGGTTAGGTTAGGTTAGGTTAGGTTAGGTTAGGTTAGGTTAGGTTAGGTTAGGTTAGGTTAGGTTAGGTTAGGTTAGGTTAGGTTAGGTTAGGTTAGGTTAGGTTAGGTTAGGTTAGGTTAGGTTAGGTTAGGTTAGGTTAGGTTAGGTTAGGTTAGGTTAGGTTAGGTTAGGTTAGGTTAGGTTAGGTTAGGTTAGGTTAGGTTAGGTTAGGTTAGGTTAGGTTAGGTTAGGTTAGGTTAGGTTAGGTTAGGTTAGGTTAGGTTAGGTTAGGTTAGGTTAGGTTAGGTTAGGTTAGGTTAGGTTAGGTTAGGTTAGGTTAGGTTAGGTTAGGTTAGGTTAGGTTAGGTTAGGTTAGGTTAGGTTAGGTTAGGTTAGGTTAGGTTAGGTTAGGTTAGGTTAGGTTAGGTTAGGTTAGGTTAGGTTAGGTTAGGTTAGGTTAGGTTAGGTTAGGTTAGGTTAGGTTAGGTTAGGTTAGGTTAGGTTAGGTTAGGTTAGGTTAGGTTAGGTTAGGTTAGGTTAGGTTAGGTTAGGTTAGGTTAGGTTAGGTTAGGTTAGGTTAGGTTAGGTTAGGTTAGGTTAGGTTAGGTTAGGTTAGGTTAGGTTAGGTTAGGTTAGGTTAGGTTTTTTTTTTTTTTTTTTTTTTTTGTTATATGGCAGGAGGGGAAATCCTCATGGACGCCCAGACTGTCTCACTAATGAGCCAGTCTGGGCAGTGCCGGACTCTTACCGGCTAAAACCCACTCCTACCTTTGCCAGTGTCCCTCTGACATTATCAGAGACCTTGTTTTTCAGTTTGTTAATTTTTGTAATTCCACTGTTTTGTTGTTTAATTTTTATCGGTCCTGTTTTACGAGGTGGAGATTTCCTGGAAGCAGGCGCCTCTCTTTTCTTCTAATGTTTTAAGAACCTTATACTTAACTCTAATACCGTATACTAATTGGTTTCAATTTACATCATACCAGTTTAATAACTATTACCTTATTTTTCTATGTTATTTTTGTATTTTTTCTTTTTATTTTCTTTCTATGAGTCTACTTGTGCTAATACCTTTAATATTATTTTAATCTATAACTTAATCTTTATCATGTTTATAATATGGCTATACTAATATATATATAATATATCATACAGACATAATTTCTTATCCTAATCTACGTTTATTGCTTATCCTATCGTGTTTTACTACTAATCTAATATTATATTGAACTTGTTTACTAATTACAAATACAGGCAGATGCAAATCTGCTTTCCTGAACGAACTTCTTACTCTCAATTTCTGCTTCTCACTAAAGTATTTTTGGCTTTTAACCTGTGCTTCTTTTCGTTTCAGGTACTGTTCGACGACCCGCGCACTCTGGACTGGTGTAGTGCCTCGAATGCGGCATCTCTTGGTGTTCACCTGCATAGTTTTATCAGCGAGCTCGTTTGTCCATCTCGGTAAAGGTTTTTTAATGTCGGTATCTATATTATTAGTATCTATATTACTATTTACTGAGTCTATTTTGTTTAAAGTCTTATTGTGTTCTGATGAAATTAAAATGGGGTCTGATTTTAATTGGGCCAATTTCTCATAAATTTGACGCCAATTCAGTTTTTTTGTGATGTAAATTCTTTTATTTCTAATTGGTGATGTTGGTTTGATTTCCTGAACTTTAATTTTGAAGACGTGGTCCGAGCTCTTGATTCCTTCCGTATTCTGGCCATAGTTTGCGCGGATGTAAGGGTAATTTAGGATCTTATTGCTGGTACACTGGTTCCTTCTTCTGGGCGTGGCTAATGGGCCTTCAGCAGTACGCCACTGACAGGCGTGCCAGCGCGTCCCATTTCAATCGAATTGGGCACTCGTTGTTAAAAGCGTTGTGGCCGGTACTCTCCAGTTTGGCCGATAAACAATTGTGGCACTTAGGAGCCTCTTCTGCCAACCGTGACGGACAATCGGCACGCATGTGGGGCTCACCACAGTGGATGCACAGGTCTGCGGGCTGCGTGCACAGTTTACGGCTATGGCCGAAGCACAGACAGCGAGTGCACTGCACCAGTGGTGACTGGTCCTGCACCCGCACCCGCTGTAGGTCGATGTGCACGCGACCCGCCATCGTTAGCCTCTGCCACACCGTGGGGGACACCTGCAGGATGACGTGGCACATGTGGGGGTTCCTCGTCCTTCGACGGTACTTCACCCCCAGCCTCAAATCTTCCGCAGGTATGTCCCCGATCAGGTGGGTGTTTTGCCGCTGGAGGGCTTGTGAAACCTCCACATCCGAGTGGCAGGAGAGGACGTCCTTTATGATAATGAGCGGATCTTTATTTTTGACCTCTTCTACCACTAGATTGCCCGTCTTCCTTATCCGTTCGGTGACCCTTATCATTTCGTCTCTCGTCTTGAAGCCGACCACCACTTTCTGGTCCCTCGCCTTGCGCAGCCTCTCGACTCTCGTGCCTTCGTTTCTGGCATCGACCGCCGTCCTGAGCTTCTCAATAACCTCTTCACCGGTGTCCTGGTCATTGACTGACGATACGACCACCGAGTGAAGAGGCTCTTGGATGTGCTGCTTCTGGCCGGCGGCGATCTCCGCGAAAGTCGGACCCTGGCCTGCGACGTAGCGAGGGGCTTGCTGGAGATGCTCCGACAGAGTCTGCGTATGTTGTTGACACTCCTGCAACATCAGTTTGTGTTCTTTGAGGCCTTCTACAAGACTCTTCATCAGCTCCGTCGGTTCATCTGTGATCGGCTTCGGCTCCTTTCGGGTTTCGATATTTGCTTTCTCGTTTGCTCCTCTTTCTTTTTCTGACTCTGCCTCTTTTACGAGCTGGTAAAGTCTCTCAACCGCTTTCGTGATTTCGTCCTTAATTTCTTTCTTGAGGTTACGGGAATTTGAAAGCTGGATCATGGCCTTCGAGAGGCACGCCTTTGCCTCCGTGGTTCGGTTTATGTATCTCACGGGTTTCGCTTTGTGCGGCGAGCTCTCCTCGGTTAACTCCTGCTGTTTATGTCCATCCACTTTGAACTGCAGGGCGAGCGTGGCTTTGGACTTGAGTTTCGGGGGAGAGGACACTGGGGCCCTTTTTGAAGGCGATGGTGTTTTGAGAGGCCGTCCAGAACTTGGTCTGTCGGCCTCCGAGTCCCCAATACTACGCCTTGACGGGCCGGCCTGTGCCAATTGAGACCTCTCCGTTCCTAAACTCTCCTCTGAGACCTTTCGCTTAATTACCGGTGTCCTTACACCAAACATTCTGAGAGGATCAAAAATTTTGGACTGCGGAATGAGTTAGTTGTCAGACGACACTGGTACCTGTACTGTGTCCCTGTAAAGGGGGGATCAGGCAGGAGTAAAATAAGTGTAAAAACAATTTCTAAATCTAAGACTTTCGTCGGGTCAATAAGAGTAAGTGTAAAGTCAATGTCAATATTTATACTTCTAAGTGACGCCAATCGGTCCTGAAGTCGTGTATTTATTTTATGTATAATACCCAAAGGTACAGATGTAGCTTGAAGAGCCAAAAAACCAAAATTAATTCTCCCCCCAAAACTGAAAGTTTACCTGGCCAGTGACAACAGGGAGGGTGGGCGGGCAATTTTTTGAAGTTCTATATTCGCCAGACGCACGTGCGAGGTGTCAAAAGACGCGTCTCCGCGCGAGCTAGCGAGCTATGAAATTACTAGAAATATGTGCGATACAAAATTTTTGAGTTTTGGTCAAAAAACTGGTTTTTTGACTGAAAAATGTGAAAAAACCTGGAATAACCACTACCAAACAGGACTCGGGGTGGCTGAGCGCGCACCGGAATACAGGTAAGGCAGGTAGGTATCTATTGAAACTACTATTAACGATGGTTCGGATAAGAATTTTGAGATAAAATTAGTTTTTGAAAATTCCTTCAAAAAATCTCACAAAAATTGCTAAGTCGATATACGAAAATATTTTTTTCGCGTAATTGTCAATTTTTATTAGTCAAACCGTTGTACGGAACCTATTTAAGATTGATTTGGCTGAAAACAGCTTCAAAATGCGTCACCTGGATGCAAAGTTATAACGATTTGATGTAATTATTGTCTAGCTAAGGTGGATTTCGTATATATATGAATTTACTTGTTATGGAATTTTTTGAAGTTCTATATTCGCCAGACGCACGTGCGAGGTGTCAAAAGACGCGTCTCCGCGCGAGCTAGCGAGCTATGAAATTACTAGAAATATGTGCGATACAAAATTTTTGAGTTTTGGTCAAAAAACTGGTTTTTTGACTGAAAAATGTGAAAAAACCTGGAATAACCACTACCAAACAGGACTCGGGGTGGCTGAGCGCGCACCGGAATACAGGTAAGGCAGGTAGGTATCTATTGAAACTACTATTAACGATGGTTCGGATAAGAATTTTGAGATAAAATTAGTTTTTGAAAATTCCTTCAAAAAATCTCACAAAAATTGCTAAGTCGATATACGAAAATATTTTTTTCGCGTAATTGTCAATTTTTATTAGTCAAACCGTTGTACGGAACCTATTTAAGATTGATTTGGCTGAAAACAGCTTCAAAATGCGTCACCTGGATGCAAAGTTATAACGATTTGATATAATTATTGTCTAGCTAGGGTGGATTTCGTATATATATGAATTTACTTGTTATGGAATT
This sequence comes from Tiliacea aurago, assembly GCA_948098905.1. Lineage (NCBI taxonomy): Eukaryota > Metazoa > Arthropoda > Insecta > Lepidoptera > Noctuidae > Tiliacea > Tiliacea aurago. The sequence goes on from OX402599.1 coordinate 23,339,290, forward strand.
TTTTGAAGTTCTATATTCGCCAGACGCACGTGCGAGGTGTCAAAAGACGCGTCTCCGCGCGAGCTAGCGAGCTATGAAATTACTAGAAATATGTGCGATACAAAATTTTTGAGTTTTGGTCAAAAAACTGGTTTTTTGACTGAAAAATGTGAAAAAACCTGGAATAACCACTACCAAACAGGACTCGGGGTGGCTGAGCGCGCACCGGAATACAGGTAAGGCAGGTAGGTATCTATTGAAACTACTATTAACGATGGTTCGGATAAGAATTTTGAGATAAAATTAGTTTTTGAAAATTCCTTCAAAAAATCTCACAAAAATTGCTAAGTCGATATACGAAAATATTTTTTTCGCGTAATTGTCAATTTTTATTAGTCAAACCGTTGTACGGAACCTATTTAAGATTGATTTGGCTGAAAACAGCTTCAAAATGCGTCACCTGGATGCAAAGTTATAACGATTTGATGTAATTATTGTCTAGCTAAGGTGGATTTCGTATATATATGAATTTACTTGTTATGGAATTTTTTGAAGTTCTATATTCGCCAGACGCACGTGCGAGGTGTCAAAAGACGCGTCTCCGCGCGAGCTAGCGAGCTATGAAATTACTAGAAATATGTGCGATACAAAATTTTTGAGTTTTGGTCAAAAAACTGGTTTTTTGACTGAAAAATGTGAAAAAACCTGGAATAACCACTACCAAACAGGACTCGGGGTGGCTGAGCGCGCACCGGAATACAGGTAAGGCAGGTAGGTATCTATTGAAACTACTATTAACGATGGTTCGGATAAGAATTTTGAGATAAAATTAGTTTTTGAAAATTCCTTCAAAAAATCTCACAAAAATTGCTAAGTCGATATACGAAAATATTTTTTTCGCGTAATTGTCAATTTTTATTAGTCAAACCGTTGTACGGAACCTATTTAAGATTGATTTGGCTGAAAACAGCTTCAAAATGCGTCACCTGGATGCAAAGTTATAACGATTTGATATAATTATTGTCTAGCTAGGGTGGATTTCGTATATATATGAATTTACTTGTTATGGAATTTTTTGAAGTTCTATATTCGCCAGACGCACGTGCGAGGTGTCAAAAGACGCGTCTCCGCGCGAGCTAGCGAGCTATGAAATTACTAGAAATATGTGCGATACAAAATTTTTGAGTTTTGGTCAAAAAACTGGTTTTTTGACTGAAAAATGTGAAAAAACCTGGAATAACCACTACCAAACAGGACTCGGGGTGGCTGAGCGCGCACCGGAATACAGGTAAGGCAGGTAGGTATCTATTGAAACTACTATTAACGATGGTTCGGATAAGAATTTTGAGATAAAATTAGTTTTTGAAAATTCCTTCAAAAAATCTCACAAAAATTGCTAAGTCGATATACGAAAATATTTTTTTCGCGTAATTGTCAATTTTTATTAGTCAAACCGTTGTACGGAACCTATTTAAGATTGATTTGGCTGAAAACAGCTTCAAAATGCGTCACCTGGATGCAAAGTTATAACGATTTGATGTAATTATTGTCTAGCTAAGGTGGATTTCGTATATATATGAATTTACTTGTTATGGAATTTTTTGAAGTTCTATATTCGCCAGACGCACGTGCGAGGTGTCAAAAGACGCGTCTCCGCGCGAGCTAGCGAGCTATGAAATTACTAGAAATATGTGCGATACAAAATTTTTGAGTTTTGGTCAAAAAACTGGTTTTTTGACTGAAAAATGTGAAAAAACCTGGAATAACCACTACCAAACAGGACTCGGGGTGGCTGAGCGCGCACCGGAATACAGGTAAGGCAGGTAGGTATCTATTGAAACTACTATTAACGATGGTTCGGATAAGAATTTTGAGATAAAATTAGTTTTTGAAAATTCCTTCAAAAAATCTCACAAAAATTGCTAAGTCGATATACGAAAATATTTTTTTCGCGTAATTGTCAATTTTTATTAGTCAAACCGTTGTACGGAACCTATTTAAGATTGATTTGGCTGAAAACAGCTTCAAAATGCGTCACCTGGATGCAAAGTTATAACGATTTGATATAATTATTGTCTAGCTAGGGTGGATTTCGTATATATATGAATTTACTTGTTATGGAATTTTTTGAAGTTCTATATTCGCCAGACGCACGTGCGAGGTGTCAAAAGACGCGTCTCCGCGCGAGCTAGCGAGCTATGAAATTACTAGAAATATGTGCGATACAAAATTTTTGAGTTTTGGTCAAAAAACTGGTTTTTTGACTGAAAAATGTGAAAAAACCTGGAATAACCACTACCAAACAGGACTCGGGGTGGCTGAGCGCGCACCGGAATACAGGTAAGGCAGGTAGGTATCTATTGAAACTACTATTAACGATGGTTCGGATAAGAATTTTGAGATAAAATTAGTTTTTGAAAATTCCTTCAAAAAATCTCACAAAAATTGCTAAGTCGATATACGAAAATATTTTTTTCGCGTAATTGTCAATTTTTATTAGTCAAACCGTTGTACGGAACCTATTTAAGATTGATTTGGCTGAAAACAGCTTCAAAATGCGTCACCTGGATGCAAAGTTATAACGATTTGATGTAATTATTGTCTAGCTAAGGTGGATTTCGTATATATATGAATTTACTTGTTATGGAATTTTTTGAAGTTCTATATTCGCCAGACGCACGTGCGAGGTGTCAAAAGACGCGTCTCCGCGCGAGCTAGCGAGCTATGAAATTACTAGAAATATGTGCGATACAAAATTTTTGAGTTTTGGTCAAAAAACTGGTTTTTTGACTGAAAAATGTGAAAAAACCTGGAATAACCACTACCAAACAGGACTCGGGGTGGCTGAGCGCGCACCGGAATACAGGTAAGGCAGGTAGGTATCTATTGAAACTACTATTAACGATGGTTCGGATAAGAATTTTGAGATAAAATTAGTTTTTGAAAATTCCTTCAAAAAATCTCACAAAAATTGCTAAGTCGATATACGAAAATATTTTTTTCGCGTAATTGTCAATTTTTATTAGTCAAACCGTTGTACGGAACCTATTTAAGATTGATTTGGCTGAAAACAGCTTCAAAATGCGTCACCTGGATGCAAAGTTATAACGATTTGATATAATTATTGTCTAGCTAGGGTGGATTTCGTATATATATGAATTTACTTGTTATGGAATTTTTTGAAGTTCTATATTCGCCAGACGCACGTGCGAGGTGTCAAAAGACGCGTCTCCGCGCGAGCTAGCGAGCTATGAAATTACTAGAAATATGTGCGATACAAAATTTTTGAGTTTTGGTCAAAAAACTGGTTTTTTGACTGAAAAATGTGAAAAAACCTGGAATAACCACTACCAAACAGGACTCGGGGTGGCTGAGCGCGCACCGGAATACAGGTAAGGCAGGTAGGTATCTATTGAAACTACTATTAACGATGGTTCGGATAAGAATTTTGAGATAAAATTAGTTTTTGAAAATTCCTTCAAAAAATCTCACAAAAATTGCTAAGTCGATATACGAAAATATTTTTTTCGCGTAATTGTCAATTTTTATTAGTCAAACCGTTGTACGGAACCTATTTAAGATTGATTTGGCTGAAAACAGCTTCAAAATGCGTCACCTGGATGCAAAGTTATAACGATTTGATGTAATTATTGTCTAGCTAAGGTGGATTTCGTATATATATGAATTTACTTGTTATGGAATTTTTTGAAGTTCTATATTCGCCAGACGCACGTGCGAGGTGTCAAAAGACGCGTCTCCGCGCGAGCTAGCGAGCTATGAAATTACTAGAAATATGTGCGATACAAAATTTTTGAGTTTTGGTCAAAAAACTGGTTTTTTGACTGAAAAATGTGAAAAAACCTGGAATAACCACTACCAAACAGGACTCGGGGTGGCTGAGCGCGCACCGGAATACAGGTAAGGCAGGTAGGTATCTATTGAAACTACTATTAACGATGGTTCGGATAAGAATTTTGAGATAAAATTAGTTTTTGAAAATTCCTTCAAAAAATCTCACAAAAATTGCTAAGTCGATATACGAAAATATTTTTTTCGCGTAATTGTCAATTTTTATTAGTCAAACCGTTGTACGGAACCTATTTAAGATTGATTTGGCTGAAAACAGCTTCAAAATGCGTCACCTGGATGCAAAGTTATAACGATTTGATATAATTATTGTCTAGCTAGGGTGGATTTCGTATATATATGAATTTACTTGTTATGGAATTTTTTGAAGTTCTATATTCGCCAGACGCACGTGCGAGGTGTCAAAAGACGCGTCTCCGCGCGAGCTAGCGAGCTATGAAATTACTAGAAATATGTGCGATACAAAATTTTTGAGTTTTGGTCAAAAAACTGGTTTTTTGACTGAAAAATGTGAAAAAACCTGGAATAACCACTACCAAACAGGACTCGGGGTGGCTGAGCGCGCACCGGAATACAGGTAAGGCAGGTAGGTATCTATTGAAACTACTATTAACGATGGTTCGGATAAGAATTTTGAGATAAAATTAGTTTTTGAAAATTCCTTCAAAAAATCTCACAAAAATTGCTAAGTCGATATACGAAAATATTTTTTTCGCGTAATTGTCAATTTTTATTAGTCAAACCGTTGTACGGAACCTATTTAAGATTGATTTGGCTGAAAACAGCTTCAAAATGCGTCACCTGGATGCAAAGTTATAACGATTTGATGTAATTATTGTCTAGCTAAGGTGGATTTCGTATATATATGAATTTACTTGTTATGGAATTTTTTGAAGTTCTATATTCGCCAGACGCACGTGCGAGGTGTCAAAAGACGCGTCTCCGCGCGAGCTAGCGAGCTATGAAATTACTAGAAATATGTGCGATACAAAATTTTTGAGTTTTGGTCAAAAAACTGGTTTTTTGACTGAAAAATGTGAAAAAACCTGGAATAACCACTACCAAACAGGACTCGGGGTGGCTGAGCGCGCACCGGAATACAGGTAAGGCAGGTAGGTATCTATTGAAACTACTATTAACGATGGTTCGGATAAGAATTTTGAGATAAAATTAGTTTTTGAAAATTCCTTCAAAAAATCTCACAAAAATTGCTAAGTCGATATACGAAAATATTTTTTTCGCGTAATTGTCAATTTTTATTAGTCAAACCGTTGTACGGAACCTATTTAAGATTGATTTGGCTGAAAACAGCTTCAAAATGCGTCACCTGGATGCAAAGTTATAACGATTTGATGTAATTATTGTCTAGCTAAGGTGGATTTCGTATATATATGAATTTACTTGTTATGGAATTTTTTGAAGTTCTATATTCGCCAGACGCACGTGCGAGGTGTCAAAAGACGCGTCTCCGCGCGAGCTAGCGAGCTATGAAATTACTAGAAATATGTGCGATACAAAATTTTTGAGTTTTGGTCAAAAAACTGGTTTTTTGACTGAAAAATGTGAAAAAACCTGGAATAACCACTACCAAACAGGACTCGGGGTGGCTGAGCGCGCACCGGAATACAGGTAAGGCAGGTAGGTATCTATTGAAACTACTATTAACGATGGTTCGGATAAGAATTTTGAGATAAAATTAGTTTTTGAAAATTCCTTCAAAAAATCTCACAAAAATTGCTAAGTCGATATACGAAAATATTTTTTTCGCGTAATTGTCAATTTTTATTAGTCAAACCGTTGTACGGAACCTATTTAAGATTGATTTGGCTGAAAACAGCTTCAAAATGCGTCACCTGGATGCAAAGTTATAACGATTTGATATAATTATTGTCTAGCTAGGGTGGATTTCGTATATATATGAATTTACTTGTTATGGAATTTTTTGAAGTTCTATATTCGCCAGACGCACGTGCGAGGTGTCAAAAGACGCGTCTCCGCGCGAGCTAGCGAGCTATGAAATTACTAGAAATATGTGCGATACAAAATTTTTGAGTTTTGGTCAAAAAACTGGTTTTTTGACTGAAAAATGTGAAAAAACCTGGAATAACCACTACCAAACAGGACTCGGGGTGGCTGAGCGCGCACCGGAATACAGGTAAGGCAGGTAGGTATCTATTGAAACTACTATTAACGATGGTTCGGATAAGAATTTTGAGATAAAATTAGTTTTTGAAAATTCCTTCAAAAAATCTCACAAAAATTGCTAAGTCGATATACGAAAATATTTTTTTCGCGTAATTGTCAATTTTTATTAGTCAAACCGTTGTACGGAACCTATTTAAGATTGATTTGGCTGAAAACAGCTTCAAAATGCGTCACCTGGATGCAAAGTTATAACGATTTGATGTAATTATTGTCTAGCTAAGGTGGATTTCGTATATATATGAATTTACTTGTTATGGAATTTTTTGAAGTTCTATATTCGCCAGACGCACGTGCGAGGTGTCAAAAGACGCGTCTCCGCGCGAGCTAGCGAGCTATGAAATTACTAGAAATATGTGCGATACAAAATTTTTGAGTTTTGGTCAAAAAACTGGTTTTTTGACTGAAAAATGTGAAAAAACCTGGAATAACCACTACCAAACAGGACTCGGGGTGGCTGAGCGCGCACCGGAATACAGGTAAGGCAGGTAGGTATCTATTGAAACTACTATTAACGATGGTTCGGATAAGAATTTTGAGATAAAATTAGTTTTTGAAAATTCCTTCAAAAAATCTCACAAAAATTGCTAAGTCGATATACGAAAATATTTTTTTCGCGTAATTGTCAATTTTTATTAGTCAAACCGTTGTACGGAACCTATTTAAGATTGATTTGGCTGAAAACAGCTTCAAAATGCGTCACCTGGATGCAAAGTTATAACGATTTGATATAATTATTGTCTAGCTAGGGTGGATTTCGTATATATATGAATTTACTTGTTATGGAATTTTTTGAAGTTCTATATTCGCCAGACGCACGTGCGAGGTGTCAAAAGACGCGTCTCCGCGCGAGCTAGCGAGCTATGAAATTACTAGAAATATGTGCGATACAAAATTTTTGAGTTTTGGTCAAAAAACTGGTTTTTTGACTGAAAAATGTGAAAAAACCTGGAATAACCACTACCAAACAGGACTCGGGGTGGCTGAGCGCGCACCGGAATACAGGTAAGGCAGGTAGGTATCTATTGAAACTACTATTAACGATGGTTCGGATAAGAATTTTGAGATAAAATTAGTTTTTGAAAATTCCTTCAAAAAATCTCACAAAAATTGCTAAGTCGATATACGAAAATATTTTTTTCGCGTAATTGTCAATTTTTATTAGTCAAACCGTTGTACGGAACCTATTTAAGATTGATTTGGCTGAAAACAGCTTCAAAATGCGTCACCTGGATGCAAAGTTATAACGATTTGATGTAATTATTGTCTAGCTAAGGTGGATTTCGTATATATATGAATTTACTTGTTATGGAATTTTTTGAAGTTCTATATTCGCCAGACGCACGTGCGAGGTGTCAAAAGACGCGTCTCCGCGCGAGCTAGCGAGCTATGAAATTACTAGAAATATGTGCGATACAAAATTTTTGAGTTTTGGTCAAAAAACTGGTTTTTTGACTGAAAAATGTGAAAAAACCTGGAATAACCACTACCAAACAGGACTCGGGGTGGCTGAGCGCGCACCGGAATACAGGTAAGGCAGGTAGGTATCTATTGAAACTACTATTAACGATGGTTCGGATAAGAATTTTGAGATAAAATTAGTTTTTGAAAATTCCTTCAAAAAATCTCACAAAAATTGCTAAGTCGATATACGAAAATATTTTTTTCGCGTAATTGTCAATTTTTATTAGTCAAACCGTTGTACGGAACCTATTTAAGATTGATTTGGCTGAAAACAGCTTCAAAATGCGTCACCTGGATGCAAAGTTATAACGATTTGATATAATTATTGTCTAGCTAGGGTGGATTTCGTATATATATGAATTTACTTGTTATGGAATTTTTTGAAGTTCTATATTCGCCAGACGCACGTGCGAGGTGTCAAAAGACGCGTCTCCGCGCGAGCTAGCGAGCTATGAAATTACTAGAAATATGTGCGATACAAAATTTTTGAGTTTTGGTCAAAAAACTGGTTTTTTGACTGAAAAATGTGAAAAAACCTGGAATAACCACTACCAAACAGGACTCGGGGTGGCTGAGCGCGCACCGGAATACAGGTAAGGCAGGTAGGTATCTATTGAAACTACTATTAACGATGGTTCGGATAAGAATTTTGAGATAAAATTAGTTTTTGAAAATTCCTTCAAAAAATCTCACAAAAATTGCTAAGTCGATATACGAAAATATTTTTTTCGCGTAATTGTCAATTTTTATTAGTCAAACCGTTGTACGGAACCTATTTAAGATTGATTTGGCTGAAAACAGCTTCAAAATGCGTCACCTGGATGCAAAGTTATAACGATTTGATGTAATTATTGTCTAGCTAAGGTGGATTTCGTATATATATGAATTTACTTGTTATGGAATTTTTTGAAGTTCTATATTCGCCAGACGCACGTGCGAGGTGTCAAAAGACGCGTCTCCGCGCGAGCTAGCGAGCTATGAAATTACTAGAAATATGTGCGATACAAAATTTTTGAGTTTTGGTCAAAAAACTGGTTTTTTGACTGAAAAATGTGAAAAAACCTGGAATAACCACTACCAAACAGGACTCGGGGTGGCTGAGCGCGCACCGGAATACAGGTAAGGCAGGTAGGTATCTATTGAAACTACTATTAACGATGGTTCGGATAAGAATTTTGAGATAAAATTAGTTTTTGAAAATTCCTTCAAAAAATCTCACAAAAATTGCTAAGTCGATATACGAAAATATTTTTTTCGCGTAATTGTCAATTTTTATTAGTCAAACCGTTGTACGGAACCTATTTAAGATTGATTTGGCTGAAAACAGCTTCAAAATGCGTCACCTGGATGCAAAGTTATAACGATTTGATATAATTATTGTCTAGCTAGGGTGGATTTCGTATATATATGAATTTACTTGTTATGGAATTTTTTGAAGTTCTATATTCGCCAGACGCACGTGCGAGGTGTCAAAAGACGCGTCTCCGCGCGAGCTAGCGAGCTATGAAATTACTAGAAATATGTGCGATACAAAATTTTTGAGTTTTGGTCAAAAAACTGGTTTTTTGACTGAAAAATGTGAAAAAACCTGGAATAACCACTACCAAACAGGACTCGGGGTGGCTGAGCGCGCACCGGAATACAGGTAAGGCAGGTAGGTATCTATTGAAACTACTATTAACGATGGTTCGGATAAGAATTTTGAGATAAAATTAGTTTTTGAAAATTCCTTCAAAAAATCTCACAAAAATTGCTAAGTCGATATACGAAAATATTTTTTTCGCGTAATTGTCAATTTTTATTAGTCAAACCGTTGTACGGAACCTATTTAAGATTGATTTGGCTGAAAACAGCTTCAAAATGCGTCACCTGGATGCAAAGTTATAACGATTTGATGTAATTATTGTCTAGCTAAGGTGGATTTCGTATATATATGAATTTACTTGTTATGGAATTTTTTGAAGTTCTATATTCGCCAGACGCACGTGCGAGGTGTCAAAAGACGCGTCTCCGCGCGAGCTAGCGAGCTATGAAATTACTAGAAATATGTGCGATACAAAATTTTTGAGTTTTGGTCAAAAAACTGGTTTTTTGACTGAAAAATGTGAAAAAACCTGGAATAACCACTACCAAACAGGACTCGGGGTGGCTGAGCGCGCACCGGAATACAGGTAAGGCAGGTAGGTATCTATTGAAACTACTATTAACGATGGTTCGGATAAGAATTTTGAGATAAAATTAGTTTTTGAAAATTCCTTCAAAAAATCTCACAAAAATTGCTAAGTCGATATACGAAAATATTTTTTTCGCGTAATTGTCAATTTTTATTAGTCAAACCGTTGTACGGAACCTATTTAAGATTGATTTGGCTGAAAACAGCTTCAAAATGCGTCACCTGGATGCAAAGTTATAACGATTTGATATAATTATTGTCTAGCTAGGGTGGATTTCGTATATATATGAATTTACTTGTTATGGAATTTTTTGAAGTTCTATATTCGCCAGACGCACGTGCGAGGTGTCAAAAGACGCGTCTCCGCGCGAGCTAGCGAGCTATGAAATTACTAGAAATATGTGCGATACAAAATTTTTGAGTTTTGGTCAAAAAACTGGTTTTTTGACTGAAAAATGTGAAAAAACCTGGAATAACCACTACCAAACAGGACTCGGGGTGGCTGAGCGCGCACCGGAATACAGGTAAGGCAGGTAGGTATCTATTGAAACTACTATTAACGATGGTTCGGATAAGAATTTTGAGATAAAATTAGTTTTTGAAAATTCCTTCAAAAAATCTCACAAAAATTGCTAAGTCGATATACGAAAATATTTTTTTCGCGTAATTGTCAATTTTTATTAGTCAAACCGTTGTACGGAACCTATTTAAGATTGATTTGGCTGAAAACAGCTTCAAAATGCGTCACCTGGATGCAAAGTTATAACGATTTGATGTAATTATTGTCTAGCTAAGGTGGATTTCGTATATATATGAATTTACTTGTTATGGAATTTTTTGAAGTTCTATATTCGCCAGACGCACGTGCGAGGTGTCAAAAGACGCGTCTCCGCGCGAGCTAGCGAGCTATGAAATTACTAGAAATATGTGCGATACAAAATTTTTGAGTTTTGGTCAAAAAACTGGTTTTTTGACTGAAAAATGTGAAAAAACCTGGAATAACCACTACCAAACAGGACTCGGGGTGGCTGAGCGCGCACCGGAATACAGGTAAGGCAGGTAGGTATCTATTGAAACTACTATTAACGATGGTTCGGATAAGAATTTTGAGATAAAATTAGTTTTTGAAAATTCCTTCAAAAAATCTCACAAAAATTGCTAAGTCGATATACGAAAATATTTTTTTCGCGTAATTGTCAATTTTTATTAGTCAAACCGTTGTACGGAACCTATTTAAGATTGATTTGGCTGAAAACAGCTTCAAAATGCGTCACCTGGATGCAAAGTTATAACGATTTGATATAATTATTGTCTAGCTAGGGTGGATTTCGTATATATATGAATTTACTTGTTATGGAATTTTTTGAAGTTCTATATTCGCCAGACGCACGTGCGAGGTGTCAAAAGACGCGTCTCCGCGCGAGCTAGCGAGCTATGAAATTACTAGAAATATGTGCGATACAAAATTTTTGAGTTTTGGTCAAAAAACTGGTTTTTTGACTGAAAAATGTGAAAAAACCTGGAATAACCACTACCAAACAGGACTCGGGGTGGCTGAGCGCGCACCGGAATACAGGTAAGGCAGGTAGGTATCTATTGAAACTACTATTAACGATGGTTCGGATAAGAATTTTGAGATAAAATTAGTTTTTGAAAATTCCTTCAAAAAATCTCACAAAAATTGCTAAGTCGATATACGAAAATATTTTTTTCGCGTAATTGTCAATTTTTATTAGTCAAACCGTTGTACGGAACCTATTTAAGATTGATTTGGCTGAAAACAGCTTCAAAATGCGTCACCTGGATGCAAAGTTATAACGATTTGATGTAATTATTGTCTAGCTAAGGTGGATTTCGTATATATATGAATTTACTTGTTATGGAATTTTTTGAAGTTCTATATTCGCCAGACGCACGTGCGAGGTGTCAAAAGACGCGTCTCCGCGCGAGCTAGCGAGCTATGAAATTACTAGAAATATGTGCGATACAAAATTTTTGAGTTTTGGTCAAAAAACTGGTTTTTTGACTGAAAAATGTGAAAAAACCTGGAATAACCACTACCAAACAGGACTCGGGGTGGCTGAGCGCGCACCGGAATACAGGTAAGGCAGGTAGGTATCTATTGAAACTACTATTAACGATGGTTCGGATAAGAATTTTGAGATAAAATTAGTTTTTGAAAATTCCTTCAAAAAATCTCACAAAAATTGCTAAGTCGATATACGAAAATATTTTTTTCGCGTAATTGTCAATTTTTATTAGTCAAACCGTTGTACGGAACCTATTTAAGATTGATTTGGCTGAAAACAGCTTCAAAATGCGTCACCTGGATGCAAAGTTATAACGATTTGATATAATTATTGTCTAGCTAGGGTGGATTTCGTATATATATGAATTTACTTGTTATGGAATTTTTTGAAGTTCTATATTCGCCAGACGCACGTGCGAGGTGTCAAAAGACGCGTCTCCGCGCGAGCTAGCGAGCTATGAAATTACTAGAAATATGTGCGATACAAAATTTTTGAGTTTTGGTCAAAAAACTGGTTTTTTGACTGAAAAATGTGAAAAAACCTGGAATAACCACTACCAAACAGGACTCGGGGTGGCTGAGCGCGCACCGGAATACAGGTAAGGCAGGTAGGTATCTATTGAAACTACTATTAACGATGGTTCGGATAAGAATTTTGAGATAAAATTAGTTTTTGAAAATTCCTTCAAAAAATCTCACAAAAATTGCTAAGTCGATATACGAAAATATTTTTTTCGCGTAATTGTCAATTTTTATTAGTCAAACCGTTGTACGGAACCTATTTAAGATTGATTTGGCTGAAAACAGCTTCAAAATGCGTCACCTGGATGCAAAGTTATAACGATTTGATGTAATTATTGTCTAGCTAAGGTGGATTTCGTATATATATGAATTTACTTGTTATGGAATTTTTTGAAGTTCTATATTCGCCAGACGCACGTGCGAGGTGTCAAAAGACGCGTCTCCGCGCGAGCTAGCGAGCTATGAAATTACTAGAAATATGTGCGATACAAAATTTTTGAGTTTTGGTCAAAAAACTGGTTTTTTGACTGAAAAATGTGAAAAAACCTGGAATAACCACTACCAAACAGGACTCGGGGTGGCTGAGCGCGCACCGGAATACAGGTAAGGCAGGTAGGTATCTATTGAAACTACTATTAACGATGGTTCGGATAAGAATTTTGAGATAAAATTAGTTTTTGAAAATTCCTTCAAAAAATCTCACAAAAATTGCTAAGTCGATATACGAAAATATTTTTTTCGCGTAATTGTCAATTTTTATTAGTCAAACCGTTGTACGGAACCTATTTAAGATTGATTTGGCTGAAAACAGCTTCAAAATGCGTCACCTGGATGCAAAGTTATAACGATTTGATGTAATTATTGTCTAGCTAAGGTGGATTTCGTATATATATGAATTTACTTGTTATGGAATTTTTTGAAGTTCTATATTCGCCAGACGCACGTGCGAGGTGTCAAAAGACGCGTCTCCGCGCGAGCTAGCGAGCTATGAAATTACTAGAAATATGTGCGATACAAAATTTTTGAGTTTTGGTCAAAAAACTGGTTTTTTGACTGAAAAATGTGAAAAAACCTGGAATAACCACTACCAAACAGGACTCGGGGTGGCTGAGCGCGCACCGGAATACAGGTAAGGCAGGTAGGTATCTATTGAAACTACTATTAACGATGGTTCGGATAAGAATTTTGAGATAAAATTAGTTTTTGAAAATTCCTTCAAAAAATCTCACAAAAATTGCTAAGTCGATATACGAAATATTTTTTTCGCGTAATTGTCAATTTTTATTAGTCAAACCGTTGTACGGAACCTATTTAAGATTGATTTGGCTGAAAACAGCTTCAAAATGCGTCACCTGGATGCAAAGTTATAACGATTTGATATAATTATTGTCTAGCTAGGGTGGAATTTCGTATATATATGAATTTACTTGTTATGGAATTTTTTGAAGTTCTATATTCGCCAGACGCACGTGCGAGGTGTCAAAAGACGCGTCTCCGCGCGAGCTAGCGAGCTATGAAATTACTAGAAATATGTGCGATACAAAATTTTGAGTTTTGGTCAAAAAACTGGTTTTTTGACTGAAAAATGTGAAAAAACCTGGAATAACCACTACCAAACAGGACTCGGGGTGGCTGAGCGCGCACCGGAATACAGGTAAGGCAGGTAGGGTATCTATTGAAACTACTATTAACGATGGTTCGGATAAGAATTTTGAGATAAAATTAGTTTTTGAAAATTCCTTCAAAAAATCTCACAAAAATTGCTAAGTCGATATACGAAAATATTTTTTTCGCGTAATTGTCAATTTTTATTAGTCAAACCGTTGTACGGAACCTATTTAAGATTGATTGGCTGAAAACAGCTTCAAAATGCGTCACCTGGATGCAAAGTTATAACGATTTGATGTAATTATTGTCTAGCTAAGGTGGATTTCGTATATATATGAATTTACTTGTTATGGAATTTTTTGAAGTTCTATATTCGCCAGGACGCACGTGCGAGGTGTCAAAAGACGCGTCTCCGCGCGAGCTAGCGAGCTATGAAATTACTAGAAATATGTGCGATACAAAATTTTTGAGTTTTGGTCAAAAAACTGGTTTTTTTGACTGAAAAATGTGAAAAAAACCTGAATAACCACTACCAAACAGGACTCGGGGTGGCTGAGCGCGCACCGGAATACAGGTAAGGCAGGTAGGTATCTATTGAAACTACTATTAACGATGGTTCGGATAAGAATTTTTGAGATAAAATTAGTTTTTGAAAATTCCTTCAAAAAATCTCACAAAAATTGCTAAGTCGATATACGAAAATATTTTTTTTCGCGTAATTGTCAATTTTTTATTAGTCAAACCGTTGTACGGAACCTATTAAGATTGATTTGGCTGAAAACAGCTTCAAAATGCGTCACCTGGATGCAAAGTTATAACGATTTGATATAATTATTGTCTAGCTAGGGTGGATTTCGTATATATATGAATTTACTTGTTATGGAATTTTTTGAAGTTCTATATTCGCCAGACGCACGTGCGAGGTGTCAAAAGACGCGTCTCCGCGCGAGCTAGCGAGCTATGAAATTACTAGAAATATGTGCGATACAAAATTTTGAGTTTTGGTCAAAAAACTGGTTTTTTTGACTGAAAAATGTGAAAAAACCTGGAATAACCACTACCAAACAGGACTCGGGGTGGCTGAGCGCGCACCGGAATACAGGTAAGGCAGGTAGGTATCTATTGAAACTACTATTAACGATGGTTCGGATAAGAATTTTGAGATAAAATTAGTTTTTGAAAATTCCTTCAAAAAATCTCACAAAAATTGCTAAGTCGATATACGAAAATATTTTTTTCGCGTAATTGTCAATTTTTATTAGTCAAACCGTTGTACGGAACCTATTTAGATTGATTTGGCTGAAAACAGCTTCAAAATGCGTCACCTGGATGCAAAGTTATAACGATTTGATGTAATTATTGTCTAGCTAAGGTGGATTTCGTATATATATGAATTTACTTGTTATGGAATTTTTTGAAGTTCTATATTCGCCAGGACGCACGTGCGAGGTGTCAAAAGACGCGTCTCCGCGCGAGCTAGCGAGCTATGAAATTACTAGAAATATGTGCGATACAAATTTTTGAGTTTTGGTCAAAAAACTGGTTTTTTGACTGAAAAATGTGAAAAAACCTGGAATAACCACTACCAAACAGGACTCGGGGGTGGCTGAGCGCGCACCGGAATACAGGTAAGGCAGGTAGGTATCTATTGAAACTACTATTAACGATGGTTCGGATAAGAATTTTGAGATAAAATTAGTTTTGAAAATTCCTTCAAAAAATCTCACAAAAATTGCTAAGTCGATATACGAAAATATTTTTTTCGCGTAATTGTCAATTTTTATTAGTCAAACCGTTGTACGGAACCTATTTAAGATTGATTTGGCTGAAAACAGCTTCAAAATGCGTCACCTGGATGCAAAGTTATAACGATTTGATATAATTATTGTCTAGCTAGGGTGGATTTCGTATATATATGAATTTACTTGTTATGGAATTTTTTGAAGTTCTATATTCGCCAGACGCACGTGCGAGGTGTCAAAAGACGCGTCTCCGCGCGAGCTAGCGAGCTATGAAATTACTAGAAATATGTGCGATACAAAATTTTTGAGTTTTGGTCAAAAAACTGGTTTTTTGACTGAAAAATGTGAAAAAACCTGGAATAACCACTACCAAACAGGACTCGGGGTGGCTGAGCGCGCACCGGAATACAGGTAAGGCAGGTAGGTATCTATTGAAACTACTATTAACGATGGTTCGGATAAGAATTTGAGATAAAATTAGTTTTTGAAAATTCCTTCAAAAAATCTCACAAAAATTGCTAAGTCGATATACGAAAATATTTTTTTCGCGTAATTGTCAATTTTTATTAGTCAAACCGTTGTACGGACCTATTTAAGATTGATTTGGCTGAAAACAGCTTCAAAATGCGTCACCTGGATGCAAAGTTATAACGATTTGATGTAATTATTGTCTAGCTAAGGTGGAATTCGTATATATATTGAATTTACTTGTTATGGAATTTTTTGAAGTTCTATATTCGCCAGACGCACGTGCGAGGTGTCAAAAGACGCGTCTCCGCGCGAGCTAGCGAGCTATGAAATTACTAGAAATATGTGCGATACAAAATTTTGAGTTTTGGTCAAAAAACTGGTTTTTTGACTGAAAAATGTGAAAAACCTGGAATAACCACTACCAAACAGGACTCGGGGTGGCTGAGCGCGCACCGGAATACAGGTAAGGCAGGTAGGTATCTATTGAAACTACTATTAACGATGGTTCGGATAAGAATTTTGAGATAAAATTAGTTTTTTGAAAATTCCTTCAAAAAATCTCACAAAAATTGCTAAGTCGATATACGAAAATATTTTTTTCGCGTAATTGTCAATTTTTATTAGTCAAACCGTTGTACGGAACCTATTTAAGATTGATTTGGCTGAAAACAGCTTCAAAATGCGTCACCTGGATGCAAAGTTATAACGATTTGATGTAATTATTGTCTAGCTAAGGTGGATTTCGTATATATATGAATTTACTTGTTATGGAATTTTTGAAGTTCTATATTCGCCAGACGCACGTGCGAGGTGTCAAAAGACGCGTCTCCGCGCGAGCTAGCGAGCTATGAAATTACTAGAAATATGTGCGATACAAAATTTTTGAGTTTTGGTCAAAAAACTGGTTTTTTGACTGAAAAATGTGAAAAAACCTGGAATAACCACTACCAAACAGGACTCGGGGTGGCTGAGCGCGCACCGGAATACAGGTAAGGCAGGTAGGTATCTATTGAAACTACTATTAACGATGGTTCGGATAAG